>NWSH02000437.1:871482-881515 GCA_002382865.2 Heliothis virescens | reverse complement strand
TTGCCTTGTTTCCACATAATGTTCATCAATCCTCTCTTTCGGCGATTTTTTGAAGTTGATAAAACCTTTTTCAATTTGAGTTTTTATATCTTCTAGAATTCTTAAATCTTTGTCCATATTTGAAGTCCAATGTCAAAAAGTTTGATGTCAATTTCGTTGCTATGTAAATTTTTCAAAGTTCGGTTGCTATGAGAATTTTTCTAAGTCCGGTTGCTGTGTAATTTTCTAAGTCTCGTTTCGTGAAAATTTTCTAAGTGTTTTGGACTTAGTGCATCGATCGGAAATCGGGCATAGGTTCCCCGTATCAACCACTTTTGGCTGAATTTCCTAAGTCCTAAAACTACTCTTCCAAATTTTCTAAGTCCAGCTAGGACTTGTAATTTTTTCAAACTCTTCTAGTACTTAGAAATTATTGTACTCACAGTTGTTCGTTCTTTTACATTGCTTTGCTCACCAAAACAGCCATCCGTATCGATGGACCTTGTCCAACTTTGAGCCTTATTTCTTAGGAATACAAACACTCTTCAAAATAGCAAGACGTTTATTATTATTTTACAAATGAAATATATATTTTCCCATGTAACGAAACCATAGCCTGCATTTAATTGCGGCAACGCCATCTAGTTTTATAAAAGACAACATATGTACCGTGAATACTGAACAGACACTAATCATACAATTTCCATTACAGCTGGCCCAGTAGAAGATTTCGTGAACACGAACTGGCGCGAGGTGATGCAAGAGATCGCTCCCCCAATAGTCCATGCTATCGTGGCCCGCGTGGTAGAAGCTGTCTCCGCATTGTACAAGGCTGTCCCCGCTGAAGAACTGTTTATCGCTTAAATGGTTACCAAAGTTGTGCAGAACCGAACAAATCTGTAGTAGCAAAAAAGTGAGAATAAAATAGTGTTTAAGTTTATTTATTTTGTCTTATTTTTCACTATTCCTTGATTCATCTTTCTGTATTCCAAAACGAAATTAGGATAGCTGGTTAGATTATTTTCCCTCCTGTGCAGTCTCATCTGTCCTGAGTGTTTAAGTCATTAAAAAGTAATCTTGAAGACAGACAAAGAAAAGAAGGCATGAGAGTCCTGAGCACTGGCCTCTATTATACCACGTCCTGATTATGATATGGGATTAAAAGGTACTTAAAATGACTAATAAAATTACTATACGATGATGTAAACCTATATATTATAATGGTCATAAATCATAAATTAAAATGGACGGTCCGTTTTGTGAAATGTCTGTCGGTTATAGGAAAGGCGAGTTCAAGGCTCGTAATAGCTTCACGGTTTGATATACCAAAGCGCTAAGTAAACATTACCTAAATCAGACCAGGCTATCATTTGAAGATAGTATTTTATGCCTCTTTGTGAAAATACGCTAAATATTTCCTTTTCCGAAAAGATAAGGCTTCGCTTGACGATAACACAAAAAAAAAGTAAAATCAGCAGGTGAATGTCAAAACATGCATTCTGTCACTGTCAAATTGCCGTGCGGCAGATTTTCAAAAAAGTAAGGTTATGTTATTATTTGTATAACTTACTATTCCTTTATTCGTACAAAACTATATAAAATAACAATAACTTACAGCTATGTTGTGTCCAGAAGTATGGGACTTTCCACCCCCCAAAGTAATGGTGACGCACCGAGAAAATCAAGACTTAGAATCGGTAAATAAAGCCGTGAATATGAACAATTATTACAAAAGTTTGGTTGTTACGTGCCCTGACGAAATACAGGCTCCAGGGTTTATTCAGGATTTAATCACAGAAGATACAGAATACTATAAACTATCTGGTTGTTCGCTGACAGAATTTGTGGAACCAGTTTTTATAGAAAGTTTTGTAAAAACTGGCAAAATTTACTGTTTATCTGTAGATAGAAACTGTATTATCGAGAACTGCGCTGCTATAACACCCGACGGACATATAGTACTACACATTGTTGACTATATCTATCAAACACTTGGATTTGAAGGTACAAAGAGGCCGCACAATTTCTATGAGGTGAAAATAGACTTGAAAACAATAAAAAACTATTCCAAAGTGCGAACAGGGCTAGAGAAACTAGAACAATTTGATTTATATATAACATGGGAGCCTAATAATGAGAATATCTGCCCGTCATCCATAGCAAAATACTTTAGCGACAGGGCAGTAAATGTCTCCGTTCACTCACTAGTAACTAAAAGTATATTACCAACTGTAACCGAAATACCGGTGGTAAAGGATGTTGATGCTGATGAAATGGTGGAATGGATTGGTCTACTGGCTCTAGGAGTAGACATTACCCCAACAGATTCCTATATAAGCAGTTACACACAACCAGAAAGCGAGAATGCATTGAAAACTGGAAGAATATCTATTTTAACAGCTAAAGGGTTTATAACCCCTCCCCTTATTAGTAATATTTGTAAGAAACTATCAGAATTTGTTCAGGCAAGAGAAACGGAGAACTACTGGGCTTCCATAAGTATACAAAGTGATGAGAACTGTCTTTGGCAGTGGAATCCGAGCAGTCAAGCCATGTTCCAAGCACATAGTTCATCTAGCACTGTATTTTTCACTCATAATGGTAATGTATTGTATTCAGTAGGTCATATAAAATATTCATAGTATTATGTGGTTTTATTTCCATAATCCTTAATACTTTTAATTTTATAGCGTTAGTGCGAGTTAAGCTGGATAAAATGTGGTATTCATGTAAATGTCTTATAGTTATTCTATAAAATACAAATATCTTCACTGACCTGATTGGTTATCTTTGTAGGTGATAAGGAAAAAAAAGGAGTACTAAACTTAGTTTAATCTCAAATTATCATGATGACCATTAATAATACAATCAAATCATTGCACACTAACAGTTGTAAGCTGTTTTTGAATTACCATTATCAAACTTGAAATTATTTCAGAATCATAATTTTTCCTTACATTCCCTACAGCATAAATTAAGTCTTATGAAAAAGATGAAAGATGTGACCCTTGCTCCCCTGCCCTGTCTCTATAATGAGGATTTGGTACTGGAAACCTGACAGAAACAAATAAAAAAACACCATCAATTTAGATACATCTTTATTGAAACAAACCAGTACATATGACATTTACATATCACGTGCCCTGCACCACTAATAAAATAAAAAATAAACATCGTAAGATTCCAATTTGTTCACTGAGATATGCCAGGAATGCTATTAAATAAGTTACAACATCTAATAATCTTACATTCTAACTAATAGGTTATGGGAAACCTATACAGCAATGTTGTTCTATTCAGAAGAGATTAAATACACTTACAGAGGCACATACATCAGTTAAGGTTACAAGCTGATTCTTTAATATCTATCCGATATGCAATAACTATCTGATGGTTAATATCCAGGATATCTGAACCAGCTGTTCACCGCTAACCAGAAAATCTCCACCAAGCAGATGACTAATACTACAATAGCATTAAGATATAGGGAGACTGAAGTATAAGACGATCTAGACCTTGGCTAGTCCAATGACACCGCAGGCAATACGGGCTCCAGCATTGCCAGTTGTCTTGCTAAGTTCGTGGCCACCAATTCCAAGGTCATCGGGGTCAGCGTGTACGACCAGGGTGCGGCCAATGATGCTGTTGGGGCCGGTCAGAGAAATCAGTTTGTCTTGGATGTTCACCTGTAATAATTAAAATGTTCTTGTTACTAATTGTACAGAGGAAATGTTTAGACATCGTGCTTAAGGAACGCGAATGCGCTATCATTGCGCGATGGTGACGCGGACTGGGTGTCCTATTGATCAACGGACGAATTGACAACCAGACCAAGCGATCGTGCACTATGCTGACGCGAATTTCAGTTAGGACACATTCATGTTCAATACGTTTGATCACCCGTTCTTACGAGTAAAATTCGCGCACGATGAACCTACCATGATCGCGTTCTATTAGGGCAATGCCTCAGGATAAAAAGACAGGTCACAACTTATATATAAAGACAAGAACTTTACCTTAGTGGCGCCAGCTCCAGTTGACTCAATGTTGCCGAGGTCTCCAACATGGCGAACGGCGCTGTCGGGTGCTCCGTGCTCCAACTTCTTGGGGTTGAAGTGAGCGCCTGCTGATGTGCAGCCGTTTGTGTTGTCACCGAACTCATGAACGTGGAATCCATGCTTACCCTGCAATTAAGGATTATGGTGAAGATTTGTGTAATTCTTTGGCAATGCCATAAATTAATTTTGCTGGAAAAGATGATTTTAAAACCTTCAAATGTGGAAGTCATGATATCTGTAATGATTTAGCCATTCAATATGGCTTCTATTTTATAGGTGAAATTAAATCTTACTTATTTATCATCATTAAATAACTGTACATTTATAAATCACTGCACAATGTGAAAGAATCCAGTATGAACAATAATAATAAAATGGTAACCTTTGATAACTTATCAGATACTTCTTTAATATAAGTTAAAATAACACTTTTTACTGTTGATATTTACGTAAATATAGTTCTCTTGAATAGTTTATTTAGATTATTACGTAATGGCCTCGAGTGTTGTTTCACTACACCAATGGTAATCATTGTGTATGCTAATTTTATTTATAAGATACTGGCACTTCACAAGCCATATAAAAACTGCTTTGTCATTCAACATTATCATTTTATATACACATTGTTGTACTCAATATTCAAGTATTCAGTGGAAAGTTTTAAAATTAGAAATAGTCCGGTCAAAATAGACATTGAAGGTTACATTAATTCGCACCTTGCTAAAAATTGGCATGAATGTTGGGAGCCCTATTATACACAATTTGTCAATTATCCACATCAATCCGAAGTGTGGAAAAAAAGTTATTCAAGGTCAAAGGTTGCAAAAATCGGTTTTTTGAGTTTCCAGCTAAACGGTAAGTTTTATAATAAAAATAGGTGAGACAAAATTATTTATTATGAAATTATCTATACAAATTGTGTTCACACTTTTTTCCTAAGAACCATTATTTCGGAGATACAGCGATGCAAAATGTTGAAAAAGTCTACTACACTACGTCACTGGTGGCGCGGAAACGTGTGCGTGCATATTATAAAGAATACAACTTTTTCAACATTTTGCATCGCTGTATCTCCGAAATAATGATTCTTAGGAAAAAAGTGTAAACACAATTTATATAGATAATTTCATAATAAATAATTTTGTCTCACCTATTTTTATTATAAAACTTACCGTTTAGTTGGAAAACTCAAAAAACCGATTTTTGCAACCTTTGACCTTGAGTAACTTTTTTTCCACACTTCGGATTGATGTGGATAATTGACAAATTGTGTATAATAGGGTTCCCAACATTCATGCCAATTTTTAGCAAGGTGCGAATTAATGTAACCTTACCCCTATTTTTGATGCTAACTTGACCGGACAAAAATAGATAGTAGGTTTAATTCTATACTTGTAACAAACTTAGTAGCCTTCTATAGTAAGGCTAGTATGTATCAAAATGAACATTGAGGTAAGACTAAGGTGTTTAATTAAGTAGTCTATGCACATGGTGTGTCATATGGACACTTCTTCGTAAACCATATAATTATGCAGTGGAAAAATAACTGACTGTAATTAAATATAATAATTTCTGTATGCATTCATATGTATGAGTTACTTGGATATATGGAACAAGAAGACAATGTAGCCAAACCCAAATAAAAATTTAATCCACTACAGGAAGATAGTAGTAAAGTTGTTTTATATGTTTTTTTTTGTATTTTGTACAATCAAAATTCTTATGTAATATACATGTCAGTAAATAAGACCTTGAACACACTATTTACATAGCTATAAATAATTAATTACATGTAAATTGACTTATACGTACCTGTGTCAGACCGTGGACTTCGCCAGACAGTACCACCGCTGAATTTTCATCCTGAAACATATGAAAGAATAAATATAGTAATTATAGAAAAACTTTAACAAGCAAAGGTCATTGTTGATATAATGCCTATAATGATACTATTGTATATGAAAAACTCAACTCTTTTTGGCAGTCAGGCATCATCATCATCTGCCTAGCCCTTTCCCAACTATTTTTGGGGTCGGCTTCCAGCCTAACCGGACGCAGCTAAGAACCAGTGTTTTACATGGAGCGATTGCCTATCTGACCTCCACAACCCAGTTACCTGGGCAACCTGGCAACCCCTTGGTAAGACTGGTTGTCAGACTTTCTGGCTTCTGATTACCCGTAACGACTGCCAAAGATGTTCAAATGACAGCCGGACCCACTTATCGTGCCTTCCGAAACACGGAAGAACTCGTTATGAAAAGATGGTCACCCATCCACGGACCGACCGCGCCAAGCGTTGCTTAACCTTATGATCGATCGATCCGCGCGGCTTTGACTTAGCCACGAGCTCTTCATAAACACAGCTAAATTGCTTTCTCGAATCAGGCACATTTAAACATGTGAGATAAAAAAATTGGTAGGCTGGTATATTTTCTGTGGTTAGGTCAAAGTCTGACTATGCTAACTGATTTCTATAGAATAGATCTTGAACTTTCATACATAGATATAACTAAATTAAGCTTCTGAAATAATTGTTAAATATAGAATTATTACAGTGCGACTATCGTGACATAAAAAAATTATAATAATGCTGTGAATATCATGCTACCTGGTACTAATTATTAATATCTAATACTGCTGAATCATGATCGATACTAAAATCGCGCGCGCTGTTTTTATTGATATAGTAACCAGCTTTCCAGAACCATCTTAACACGAATGATAAGAAACGTACATAAACTACATGTAGGTAACCAATTATTAAGTCATACTTTTGCCACATTTTTATGTTGAAAAAACTAGGTATTACGTCGCAGATTATTGGCTTTTCAAGGTCTCAAACTACAGAAACTCCTGTCGCAGCTTTTTTTATTATAAAAAATACACGTTCTTTCTTTAATTACCTGTTGGTCGAAGTAAACGGTTCCAGTAACGTCGCCCTTGAGAACACACACTGCTTTTGCCGGCATCTTTAGTTCTAATTAGAACGATTCAAAAGTAATTAAACACTGAATTAAGTGTGATAAATCACAATTGAACTTGTTACTTGAGCTCTTAACGCGTTAATTACTTCCTAAGAAATGATTTTAGATTTTATCGACGACCGACAATGACGACTCCGGAGACACCAGAAAAAGACACATTGACAGCTCGCCGCAATGCTCTTCCTTCTTGAATGTCAGAAAGTGAGAAATCAATAAGTTCCTCATAAAAGCTTTAGGTTTGTGGTTTTGTACATAAAGCTCCAGGATAGTAAATAAATTAAGTTTTCCTGCATTGCTTTTGTGTTTTAAAAAATGTGGATTCATTGATTAAGTAAGTCTTGGTAGTATACATAACGGTGTAGTTATCTAAACCATGCAATGGAACGTAATTTTGACAGATTATTTGAACTTTGTCATGTTAATGTTAAAATTGTCAAAGTCACATTTTATGACATTAAATTGTGTGTGTTTTGAACGGTTTTGGATTGGTGTGTTTGCTTTCCAATCTGTTTATTACAGTTTTTAGTTTAGTATTTGTTACTTTTCACATTTACAGTTGGTAATATACAAATGGGTGATCAGGATTTCCAATTTCCCACACCAACATGTTCAAACGTAAGTAAAAAGTAAGATAACAACCGCACCGCATCCCTCATTTATTTTGCTAATCATAACCTGATGTAATGTCAATTTTTCTTAGTTTTGTATTAATACGGACAGCTATTTTAATAAACTGGTGTACTTATAGAATAAGCCGAGTCACTCGTATGTATTGGCCCAACCAAAATATGTTTATGTGGACTTGTATTTATGCATATCAATAAAATTGCAAGTTTTAGTTATGTACCTAATAATAAGTATCATATTACTTTACAGGTTGCTGCAGATATCGCCAAGAACAGTACTATTATAGAAGAGGGTCCAAGGGTAAGAATATGAAATCTTGAATTACTTAAAATTTTGTATTAAAAAGTTGAATTTAAAAATTGTCTTGATACTTATTTCCAACAAAGTTATTCTGTTATTGATTAATTTCATTTATTTTTCAGATTTGTCCTCTATGCAACTCTATAGTTAGACTATTCTACATTCATTACACTTCCAAAATATTAATGTGTGAAAATATGAAGTGTGAATATCCCTTTGGGGATGACTTTACTATTTATGAAAGCGACGATGATGGATACTTCGTATCTGAACTAGAGTTATCGAATATTAAGACCAAACACAGTAGTCGTTCAGATAAAAGTGCCCGTCAGACGTCCAGACGTGCATCAACACAAGGAACCTCATCAGAACTATCGACAACAGAATGGTCAGAAATAAACCGACTGAACCAAGCCTATGATTCTGACGACAGTCTGACCTCATCAAATATATTCACTAAAAAGTCCAGCCAACGTCGGTTGGAGAAGAGAGCTAAAAGACAAGAGAATGAAGATAAAATCAAACAGAACGTGGAGAAGATAAAAGAATTGAATAGAGTTCTATTTAGTGATGAAGAAGAATTAGATACAATACGTAATGAGAAATGGATAAAGAATTTATCGTCAATGCAATCGGCGACAGGAATGAAGTTGGTAAAAGATCAGGAATTACAAAAATTAAAGAAGACTGAACGTAATCCCGTAGGGGAATTAAAAATAGATATTGAGGCCCGACAGGATTCAATATCATCAATTAAAATAGAAATTGGAAAACAATTAGCGAATAAATAGAACAATATGTTATAGCATAAATGGTATATTTTGAAAAATATGGTTTGATAATGCTGTATGGCATTAATATACTATTAATTATTGGGCTTTCAGTACAAATGGCGCTATTTTGTTAACCGAAACTTGTGTAATGTATTAGCTACAAGGTGTATATCGACGATGAAGTACCAATACCTCTTAACTACAAAATCACCATTTTACAGGAGGAGCAAAAAACGCGTCACGTTGAAAATTCAGAGATCTAAATATGAAAATATTGTAGTAATGGGAACATGGATATGATATGATACATAGTACAGTTAAGTAATTTAGAAGCTTTTTACACTTGAATTTAGGATGTAATGTCAGCAGGTCTTGCTAAATTAATGCATATACATTGACTTAGCAGCTATTTCTATTAGCATTTTCTCTCAAAACTATCAACATATTTAGTTAGGTGTCTTGACGAGTACACGCAAAATGCAATTTTATGTCCAACGCATTAAAAATAAAAAAATCGACAAAATGTCAGTTAGGAGGTATTGGCACTTCATCGTCGATATAGCACTATACAGATAGACAGTATGTTATGTAGGTGTGTTAATTGTCAATACATGGAATTGTGATATTTAAAAAACATTGATTCAGAAATTTGTGGCTGTGTTCAACTTCAAGATTGTCTGTTTTCTGTAATCATGAAGAAAGGTATCTATGTTGTATTATGGACCAATTCATATTTGTTTTATGTTAGTTTTGGCAGACTCCATACATTTACTTTTCTTTAGTCTTCAGTGAAGTTATTTCTTTTGTATTAACTACATTGATATTGTTGCAATATAAATAGGCTGTCTGTCTGTTCTTTTGATTTATTGCACACTAATGGCTCCATGTGAGTTGGAATTAATATAGATCTGTGATTGCAGTATATTAATTTGCTTTTATTTATTTTTATTTTATTAAGAAAGAATGTATGTTTATTTTGTCGAATATTGATTTACGTTCGTATGTTTTATGTTGCGTGTGCTGTGTGTTAAAATTATAAGACTTATCTGTTGAGTCAGAATTCGATTGTTTTTATTTTTAATCTATACTTCTATGGTAGTAATATAGAGTTGAAGTGTTTATTTGTTTGTTCTCTCTTATCTCCGAATTGAGAAAATCTTGTGTCACTGTTAGTAAAAGTACAGCCTATAGCCTTCCTCGCAAATAAGGCTATATTTAGCGAGGAAGGAGCGGCGGCTGTTCTCATATAAGGAGATCAGCCAGCTGCGCAGGACATATTATAGTGTACAAGCATTTGCGCAGACACAGGTGC
>NWSH02000437.1:858409-870637 GCA_002382865.2 Heliothis virescens | reverse complement strand
ACTATTTATGAAAGCGACGATGATGGATACTTCGTATCTGAACTAGAGTTATCGAATATTAAGACCAAACACAGTAGTCGTTCAGATAAAAGTGCCCGTCAGACGTCCAGACGTGCATCAACACAAGGAACCTCATCAGAACTATCGACAACAGAATGGTCAGAAATAAACCGACTGAACCAAGCCTATGATTCTGACGACAGTCTGACCTCATCAAATATATTCACTAAAAAGTCCAGCCAACGTCGGTTGGAGAAGAGAGCTAAAAGACAAGAGAATGAAGATAAAATCAAACAGAACGTGGAGAAGATAAAAGAATTGAATAGAGTTCTATTTAGTGATGAAGAAGAATTAGATACAATACGTAATGAGAAATGGATAAAGAATTTATCGTCAATGCAATCGGCGACAGGAATGAAGTTGGTAAAAGATCAGGAATTACAAAAATTAAAGAAGACTGAACGTAATCCCGTAGGGGAATTAAAAATAGATATTGAGGCCCGACAGGATTCAATATCATCAATTAAAATAGAAATTGGAAAACAATTAGCGAATAAATAGAACAATATGTTATAGCATAAATGGTATATTTTGAAAAATATGGTTTGATAATGCTGTATGGCATTAATATACTATTAATTATTGGGCTTTCAGTACAAATGGCGCTATTTTGTTAACCGAAACTTGTGTAATGTATTAGCTACAAGGTGTATATCGACGATGAAGTACCAATACCTCTTAACTACAAAATCACCATTTTACAGGAGGAGCAAAAAACGCGTCACGTTGAAAATTCAGAGATCTAAATATGAAAATATTGTAGTAATGGGAACATGGATATGATATGATACATAGTACAGTTAAGTAATTTAGAAGCTTTTTACACTTGAATTTAGGATGTAATGTCAGCAGGTCTTGCTAAATTAATGCATATACATTGACTTAGCAGCTATTTCTATTAGCATTTTCTCTCAAAACTATCAACATATTTAGTTAGGTGTCTTGACGAGTACACGCAAAATGCAATTTTATGTCCAACGCATTAAAAATAAAAAAATCGACAAAATGTCAGTTAGGAGGTATTGGCACTTCATCGTCGATATAGCACTATACAGATAGACAGTATGTTATGTAGGTGTGTTAATTGTCAATACATGGAATTGTGATATTTAAAAAACATTGATTCAGAAATTTGTGGCTGTGTTCAACTTCAAGATTGTCTGTTTTCTGTAATCATGAAGAAAGGTATCTATGTTGTATTATGGACCAATTCATATTTGTTTTATGTTAGTTTTGGCAGACTCCATACATTTACTTTTCTTTAGTCTTCAGTGAAGTTATTTCTTTTGTATTAACTACATTGATATTGTTGCAATATAAATAGGCTGTCTGTCTGTTCTTTTGATTTATTGCACACTAATGGCTCCATGTGAGTTGGAATTAATATAGATCTGTGATTGCAGTATATTAATTTGCTTTTATTTATTTTTATTTTATTAAGAAAGAATGTATGTTTATTTTGTCGAATATTGATTTACGTTCGTATGTTTTATGTTGCGTGTGCTGTGTGTTAAAATTATAAGACTTATCTGTTGAGTCAGAATTCGATTGTTTTTATTTTTAATCTATACTTCTATGGTAGTAATATAGAGTTGAAGTGTTTATTTGTTTGTTCTCTCTTATCTCCGAATTGAGAAAATCTTGTGTCACTGTTAGTAAAAGTACAGCCTATAGCCTTCCTCGCAAATAAGGCTATATTTAGCGAGGAAGGAGCGGCGGCTGTTCTCATATAAGGAGATCAGCCAGCTGCGCAGGACATATTATAGTGTACAAGCATTTGCGCAGACACAGGTGCACTCCCTTACTCGCATAGCCCGATGAGACGGAAAATCCGACACGACCGGAGAGAGATCAGGCGCTGGACGGACATTAACGTGCGCTCCGATGCACGGGTGTATCAATCACCAACTTCCAATTCCGGGCTGCTATGTGAAAGTTTCTAAAACCCACAGTCATTTCGGGTCGACCCGGGAATGAAACCGTGACTTCGGACGCCGCAGTCGCCTATGCGATAACTAGACCAACGCGGCAGTTAAACCCACCACCTACCTATATCTAGTCACTGGTATACGTTGACCTGCCGTTGTCTGTACCTATAAGTACAGACAACCAGGTTTTTAACCTTATCACGATAGTGGAAGGTTAATGTTCGATTGGTAAAATTCGGCAGATTCGGGTACCGTGACCTGCTGTCGTCTGCACCAAGTGTAATCTAGTATTGATGATATTCTAGCCAGGGAGGCGAGTCACGTAAGTAGTTAGTGAAAGCCAATGCGGTCGCTTCTCATATGTCTTGGAAATTACCTTGATAACATTTTGTCTTTATCTCATTATGCTGGTTACTATGACCTAGGTTTCACACCTATGTAGGTATCGTGTAACTAAGTTCAGTTTAAGTTTAAAAAATATTAGACCCAAGATTTAAGTATGTAGCGTTACACTAATCTGTGACTTTTTTCCTTTATTGATAAACATTGTCCGTGTAGATGAACGCTTAAGAGTTTCATGACGAGATCTTGCAAACTTTGCTACCCGATGCGATCGACTTTATGCATCTCCCGCAGCAGTCACGCGTGTTCCCAAAACTTAAGGAAATGCTTACCTATTTTGTAAACGAATGGAAAACTTGAATACCTAAGTACTTACCTGAAAACTTAAACTATAATTTTTCGAAGGAGAATGCGCTTCTGTTACCTACGTAAAATTTTACTGTAAAACATCTGAACCTGTTTATGTAGATTAGGTGCCTATTATATAGAGAAACTAAAAAGAAAAGAAAGTTAAGTTTTCTTATTTGGGAGATGTGTACCTACAAAAGAAATCGCTTGATTTAACCAATGCAAAACAAATGGTGCTTATTCTATGTAGGTATGTACCTATCTAAACTTTTATTCTCTTCTTTTTTACCCAAGGAGGTAGGTACTAGTAAGAAATGGTTATTAATATGGACTTTCATGGTTGCAATGCAGAGGATCAGGTACATCCCGAAGCTGGTAGCTGTCTCCGGGCGTGGCAGGACGTTCTCTAGGAGTTTGAACTTGACTTTCCCTAACGGACGCCGGCCGTCGCATGCGCACGGTTGTATACCTACGACGAATTACGAAATAAATCGACTGCTCGCTTATAGTGTGGACTGGATAAACTTTTAGACTGGATAAACTATTAGTAGTTTCTAAGATTGTAAAGGTGGTAAGTAATTCCTATTTATCATTCTATCAGGTAAGTAGACCTACCTACTTACGTGATTTTTATCTACGTTATTTTTTTATACGTGATTAATTTTGAATCTGAAGCCCTGATCATCTGATAATTTCCCATCGATAAAAAACGTCTTTAATATTAAATTAAAGGTAATTGTGATTCCAAAGGGGCTTCTTAATTTCCTTTTCTTCCCTAGTCATGCTCTATAGAAATCAAGGATAATTAATGGTGTACATACCTACACCATCCTTGATTTTCCTAGATAGACTTCCTAGATACTTACTGACCTATGTTTATCCTATGTTTCCTTAAGCGTAGGTACATATACCTAATTATTAACTAATTTACATTCGTCGCAATGAGGCGGCACTTTCTTCGGCGCCAGTCCGCCGTCCCGAGCTTATATAGGATGCTGCGCTTGCTCTCATCTTACTTTCATTGCACCCGCGTGGCCAGCCAGTGAAGTGACAAATGGTTTGATACAGTGACGGCTTTTCTAAGGTACGTCGTATTTATATATAAGATGTTAAATAGGAAACTCGGAAAATTTCATTTTCGTTGATCATTCCAGTATTTCTAAACATGTTCCTTACCTATATTGCAATTATTTGCAATCTAGTTTTTAAGTTTGGCAGTTAGCCAAAGTGATAAACAGATACATCTAATTAATATATTGCCCACAACTGAACAAGGTGATACGGCTTTTGGTATAAAATCGGACTGCGCCAAAACCACCATGACTTAGTGTGTGCACCACTATGCTCGTAGAGGCCTTTGTCGAGCAGTTTGAACATCAAAAAGGCTAAAGTGGAAAAGCCTTCACGACGGTGGCCGCTGTGTCTCAGGGTGGGTCGACTTGGGGGTGTGTCCCAACATCGCTAACGCTTTCAATACCTAATCTTTTTTTTTCGGTGGGAAATCATCAGATGAATTCCCGCTATGGGAACAGCGTTTTCCTCCTTAAGCCCTTCGTGTACTTACTTGAGCAGGGGCAACATTTTCGAACAATCCTGCAGCCCCAGCAGGCTCCGGTTGGGTCAATAATTGGGTGCTTAGTATTTTTCATTCGGTGTATTTTTGTCTGCAGATGAAGTGGTTAGCGACAAGTCTGGTGGTCGCTGCGCTTGTATACGGTGGCGGTGGAGTTACTAAGACATCTGGTACGTACCTGTAATTTGTATCCTATTAATAGACGTGGAAGTGAGGATGGAAGCAGGTTTGCTAGGTACTCCAAGGCAAAAACTACGGAAGCTCATGTCCCATTATGGAGTTCCTGTATGGTAGTAAAGGCATGAGTGAAAACTAGTTTAGTTCTAGTAGAAGCCTGTGATCAATGGCCAAAGCTTTTAAACAATTAGATACAATTTTATTTTTGACCCTGCAAACGTTCTGAAATAGCTTTGCCCTGAAACCAAAAATGTCTTAAATTAATGGATACAACCACTTCTATTAATTACGATCTTAATCAGCTCAGGAAAATAGTCATGTAGGTAGAAAAAAAAACTTACCAGTTGCCAGTAGATTTGACAGACTTCGTGACCAGTGCCTAGGATTTATATTCTTCCCTCATGAAACCTAAATTAGTAATTAGTAAATTAATTTAAGTAATTTGTAGTTGTTTTCTCTACAGCAAAATTTTGCCGCAAAATCTCCTTCCAACTAATGTTTCCCTCGATTAGTATTCCTTACAGTGCCGGAAATTGGTTAGTACAATAAAACAATTACTTGGTCTGCGGAGCACTGAGCACCAGCTCCCTTTCTCTCAACGATATTAGACTACACAGACCAATTAAATAGAGAAAAGTCACGATTCGTTCATTGTTACGTAACCGTTATAGGGTAGAAATTTCCTTTGTCTTGGGACCAATAAAACAATATGATCGTAGTTTATGATAGTGCTCTATTGCTGGATAAATAAGCTAAGATTTTCTGCAGCTTGCTTAGCTAAGAGTAGGTAGACACTGGCTCAGTAGGTACAGGTAGAACGGTATCCTGTAGATAGTTGTGCAATTTTCATTTATCAGTTAGAAAGCTCGATAAGGGTTTAGCGCAGGATAACAGGGTGTTATTCGTAGATTTAACCGGCTACCGAAGGCTATCCAGAGAGGGTCTCTCTATTTGTTCATGATGTAGTGACACCTATCCTGAAAGTCGTCTCACTCAGGTAGATCAAAGATGTAGTTGTCATAAGCTTTCAAAGAGAGACTACGGTCGTTAACATCTGAACTTTCGGCACCCGCTTATTCAGCCCAACATACAAATTCGTACACAAAGAATATACATAATTACATACACCACAATGAATCAGCAAGATTTTGTGGATTTTCGTTTGGTATGTGATATGTTCGAAAGTGATTTTGTTAAATGTCATTTCTCTTGTGTATGTAGACACTTTCGCGATGTACCGGTTGTGTGTGATATCCAAGTCACACTTCAATGCAACTTTCGCAAGTGGACGAATGTTCGTTATAATGAATACGGGATAAATATGTATGTAACAGAGTACCTCGCTCTTTTTTTGGGAAATTATCAAGTGTACCTTGTGTCAGAGTGTCAGACTTACTGACTAAAAATTACGTTTGTTCCTTCTGTAGCCCTTTGTAAGGGTACTAGAGCCACCAGTAACTCTTTTGAACAATCCCGGCAATCGGCAGGCTTGGCGTTAAGGGCCCCGCAGGATATCCCTGCCTAGCTTTTTGGAATCAGTAGATCCATTCAATTGTCTATTTATGGTATTTAAAATGTTATGTTTAGGTGCTCCTCTAATTGAATGTCATATCTAACTTACAATTTTAAACCAAAATAATTTCCTTTCAGGAATAGAACAGTTTTGGACGGACGACTACAAGATATTCGAACAAGTTTATGGCAAAACTTCAGACAAAGACATTTACGGGGAATCATTACCACCGAGCATAATTATAGGCACTGACCATAAGAAAGAAGCATCACAGAAGAATGAACGATACCTTCTGAACCTTGACGAAGATTCTGATGAACTGGATGCATTTAATTTCGGAGATAGGTACAACAATTTGCTAAGCAAACAGACTTTGAAATTGTACAACAAGAAAAAGCCCGCTACATCATCAATCAACTTCGTAAGCTACTCAGACTTCAAGCCAATAAGCCAGAGCAACGACCCAGAGACCTACAACTATCTAAAACATCTAGAAGAGTTAAACAACGAAGAAAAATACGCCTTTCCCGAAACAGTAGGGGGGTTCAAACCCTACCTAAGTTACTTAGGACCTAAGCCTGAAGAAACAGATGCTTATAAAAGTATTCAGGAGATTTTAGATGCTCACGAAGCTAATAAGGCAAGCAGTTATAAGGATGATGATAATAATATGAAGTATCTTAATTATGGGAAGAGTAAGAGGAAGAAACCGCCAAGGGTGTACAATGATGTGTCTAAACCTAGATGTACTTCGGGCAGGTGTAGGAAGAGGGGAGTGGGGTCTTATCATACTAGGAGTAGGCCTCATGTTAGGGGCTTGAAGACAGTATTGCTTGTTTAATTTACTTATATCATTGTTGGTTTATTGTCATTGATTCAGCGTTCATTCTAATTGATTAGGTGTAGTAATTTATAATTTTGAGCTAAATTCTTTCACTCGCTTTCTAACTAACTTTGTCACAGTCCATCATTTTTGAAATTGTTGTTGAATTTTAGTATTCATTATTTTTATTTATAAGTTAAAGATACCTACAGAAATAAGTGTTAAGTTTGTTGAATCTCTTGTTGTTTTATTTGTACGTAGTAGTAGCATGTAGCTCGTATGACATTTTAGTTCTAATTTTTAAATAATTTTAATAAAATTATTTAAGTTAGTTATGTATAACTCTTGCCTTTTGACACGGGACTGTTATTAAGTTATTTCTTTAAGGAAATAAAAAAAACTTTTTTTAACTTAACGCAATTTTAATACTTATAAATTAAAGTAATAACTTTACAATTACGTTGGGTAACACTTTTCTTTCTAATTTCCGAATGAAAATTATCAGAAAACGTTACAAACTTACTGCATTTTCACTCATATGCCTTAAAAGGACTTTCATAAGTACCAGTTGCCATTACCAATACCAGCGCAGGCAAAAAATAAATAATTAAAAGACAATAAATAATAAAAAATAAATTATCTCATAAATAAACAACAGCTATGCGTCCTCTGCCATTGCTTAAATAAAAGATAATTTTCAAAAAAAGAAACGTCTGTATAAAATTGTAATTAATTAAAATATTGAATTCATGCAAAATCATTAAAATTTCCAAAATTATTACTGTATTTATCACGTACGTTTATGCAATTAGAAAGTTGGACACGAAATAAAAAGTAACTGTGGCTGCCGTAAATATTGATCAGAAAGCAATATTTTATCAAACTTTAAAATATCCCAGACAAGATTTTAATCTTTTTGTGGTCATGCTTTCCATTTACTGAGCACACTGTCCTTCATGGTTGCATTTAATTGACGCCTCCATTTTCTTTCGGACATCTTTGTTCATTAATTTGACTATCATTTGCAGGTAAATTATTGACGATGGCACTCAAAACTGAGCAAGTGATTTGTACTAAGCATTCACAGTGCGCCCAGTTTACCTTTGTAAGACAACACTGGATCACATATTTTTTCAAAAGAAATAACAAGTGCTGTAACGAACTATAAAAGAATAATTTGGGCACACTGTAAAGAGTATTTCGAGTTCTTACCCAATTTCAAGCGTCATCGTCAAAGAATTAACCTGCATGTCATTAATAGATGAAGTTAGGGTTGGTATCGCTTTGCCTGCCATTGGCTACTGGGTTGGTAAGGCTCCTGGTCTTACGCTTGCTGTCCTGGATGCTCTGCAGCAGGAATGGGGGCGCGTTGTTGGGCCGCTGTTGCCTGCTGTCCAGTTCCCTGGTGAGCTCGTCCACGAAGTGTGGAGCACTCTGCCTGTCTTCATGAAGACTGGATTGCTGCCGGTCTACGAACTGCCCACCCGTCTGCCTGGAAAATAAGGGAGTTAGTAAGGGGTTATTTGTAGAACATTCTTGCTATTGTGGGCTTCTTATGTAGTCTTGTGGTTTCTGATTACTAGGCCCTAAATTGACCAAATGTTTTTATGGTCTAACTAGATTGTTCAATGTTTGGTGTGATTTAGTTGATGGTAACGGAATCTACTGTTTTATGCATATTTGAATCAATCAAGTACTTCGTGCAAAAAAAAGGGGACGTGATATTTATCGTTTTTGGAGTAAGTAGCTTGAGAAAGCGGCAAAACAAATGAAGATGCTTCTAGGAGCTTTATTTCAGCAGTGTCTCACGCTATAAATTTTTTGAACTTACAATAATGTCATACTTGAGAATAATCTCTAACAACTCTGGCTTATCTACAAAAGAATGTAATCTTTCCGGTGATACAAACAGTGACTAATTTCACGGAACTGATATGATGCATCGCGCCAAACTTAACACTATTTTTTTTAATCACTAATTTGGAAATGAGTCGCACTTGTTTTTGTTTACATCGTTTGTTTCATGAACGTTTAATTACTTTTGGTGAGTAAGTACCTATATTCGCACACCATAAAATATGTCTGTATGCCTGCCTGATCATAAATATTGTTTTTAACTATATAAACTCGCAGTCGTTCACTATCCCTTGACTGGTAAGGATAAAGAAAGGATGAAGCTTTATTAATTGCGATATTTAAACAGCAATTTAGTGGGGTAACACGCATTTTTGATGAAAATCGTTTCATCAAGAAGCGGAGTAGAAAAATCCCTTAATTAATTATGTCTGAGTCTACATAAGATACAATATGTTCTTCTTAGACCCTGGTCTCAATAAACGAACTCCTGATACTAGATTTTCGACATGATCTTCAAAGTCGAAACCGTATCTTGTATGACGAATTTCCTTTGTTTATAGGAACTAGGAACAGGACAATGTCTTCTAGGTCGCGTATACACGTACCGCTCATGCCTGCCGCTCTCGACGTCATCAGGCGTGGTGTACATGGAGTAGCCGCGGCGCGACAGCTCCTCGTCCGGCGCGAGCGCAGGGTTGTGGAACGCGTGGTTCTTGTCGTTGTCCATTTTCAGCTTCCTGGAAGTATACGTGGTTTGGTTTGAGAAAGATGTGTTTATAAAATTAATGATGAAGCTAATTATTTTTCATAGGTAAAATGAGTCGTAGATAGTAGTGGAGAGGACAGCAATGACCCACCATTTTAATGTTCTTTCCTAAACATGTTCGCTACCACTAATAGCTAACAAAAGTGTAAGGCCCAGACACCACCAAAGCAAAGCGGAGTAGGTACCTGGTACATACCGAAGTAATATCTATATGGTGCGGAAGACAAGATGTTTGAATAACAAAATTCTATAGATTATTTAATAACTTCTCTGCTTCTTGTGGAGTATAGGCCTAACTATAGGCTAGTTACTAGCCGCTAGTATAAAGTTATCACATTAAAGTGTACGTACTGTATCCGCATGCGGCCCGTGGCCTGCATCTCGGCCACCTTCTTGCGCAGGCTGCTGACCTGCGTGCACAGCACTATGCAGATCACGAGCAGCGCCAGCCACGCGCACCCGAACACGCTCGATATCACTATGATCTGGGTTTCCGTGTCCTGGGGGAGGAGGGGGAGTTAGATTCTTGGTGAAGAAATTCGGAACATGTTTGGTGTAAGTATGGTTATATGAAAGTAAAACGATGTAATGTGTTTAGGCTGTTTTCTATAAAAAAAAACTCTTGACCTGGTCTGTGAACTAGTAAAAGTAATCTAGATATATAAATCTTCCTGCCCTAATTCTAAGTTACTTGAGGTCAGCGCTGCATGTCTTCTCCTTCCAAACTTCTCTGAAACCTAACATTCTCCTTCTTAGTCACATCATCTTTCATTTAATCTGTTTCTTCCTATACTACCACTTCACAAAAAACACACACAACATGTTCCTCATTTCTCAGCATATAAAATGTCCAATTGCCATTCAGTACAACAATACATACAAAACACGAGCCAATATCACACAATTTTACAACTATTTGTCAACGCAGCGAAAAATATTCCAAAAATCTTACCATAGTTTCTTAACATTAACAACTAACACACATGCTAAAAATTAACACAATATAAAAACTTTACACTGAGCGCAAATAAACACGCCGACTAAGTAATTACAAATGACTGACAGCAACAAAATAAAATCGAGGGTAGATAATGTAAACTGGGTGAACGATTGTGCAGGTATTCGGTCGTAATTATAGATAATTTGTAGTTGCGACACAAGGAGATATATTATACTTTTGTAAGCGGATTTGTATCAATCAACCACCTATAACTGTTTTTACGAAATGTTTATGAAAGGCGTTGCCGAATCTAATATTTATTAATGAATTATTGTTTTTAAAATATTATGCTATGATAGTATTGCAGTAAGTACAGTGAAATAAACATCAGGAATCAAGGAATGATGTTAATTAAGTGCTAGCTGTTAAATATGGTTCCAGCTGCATTTAGAGTATTCAAAGTCAAAGTCAAGTCAAAATTTTTTATTTCAAGTAGACCTATTACAGGCTCTTTTGAAAAGTCAAGCTAGTTGCACGGTTCCAAGGAGTTGGTCTCATGGAGAAGAACCGGCAAGAAACTCCATGGACACTCTTTTAAAATAACTAGGTATCTTGTACAAAATAATTTCAATTTAATGTGAGGATCACGTAGGTCAAAGAGTTGTCAGATGATACTCACATTTTACAAAAGGCGCTTTTAGGTTAAATAATGTCAATGTATAACAAACAAGGTGAAATAAAAAAGGAAAAAGTACAAAAATATCCTTGGGATAACATATATGAGCCAGGGATTCGCGAAGATCACGATGCTGATGTCTGCCAGGCGTGTCTGTCCTCTATATATTGGTTAATGCTGTAATAGGCTTTAGATATTAGTACACGTTTTACAGTTGTTTTAAATTTCGAGTCCGGGAGGTCTGTTATGTTAGAAGGGATCTTATTGTAGAACCTAACACTGTTCCCCATAAATGACTTACTGGTTCTAGCAAGTCGAAAACCAGGTACCACGAGCTTGTGTTTATTTCGTGTATTCATGCTATGGATGATCTATCTACCGGGAGCACAAGTTACTGTGAATCGGGTGTCACTCTGCGGGTCATAGTGAATATGGGGGTACCTACAGGCTTCATTTTGGGCCCTTTTCTTCCTGATTTATATAAATGAACTTCCCATTTGCTGTGAAGAGACAACCACAATATTCAATAATCGTCCTATGAATTATCGGCCGATGACATTCCACTAGTTTTTAAAGTGATAGTAAAGAATAGGGACTCTTTAGAAACTCAATGAAAACGCTCTAAGGTTATACTACAGATTTGGTTCTCTGCGAATATTACACTCTTATGCAGAGGAGAAGAACAAAATGCATTAAATCTCAACACCCAAATGTTACATCCAGATAGATCAAATGTAATTTTAGACCGAAAGAGCGTTAGACTTAGTACGCCTTCAACGTCTTCTTAGGTATTCTCCGTAGACGCAAAAATTAGCGAATGGGGGCCCTCATATAGAAGCCACTTCGCTAGCAAACTAAAGCTCTGCTGCTTTTTGGCAGTCACAGCGAATCACCCTAAAGCACTAGACAAGACACAGATGATCTTCGCGAGTGCCGCCACAGCTAATAGGTTAGTGATATTTGCTTATTTTTCACAGTACTCATGTCCTATGGCAGAATCCTCTGTGGGGATCAGCAGCGGATGTGGATACTGGACTATTTTTTACTACAACAAAGAGGCGGTGCGTGCCCATAGCTTATAATTCTGCGCTCTCGTAGTCTCTTCGACGATACTATTCAACAGATCAATACTAAACTTCACTTCGTGCCCTCGATTGTATTATTTCAGTAAAAATCATGTATAGTTAACCAATATACACAATAATTATAGTAAGACAAGAGTCGA
>NWSH02000437.1:834182-846004 GCA_002382865.2 Heliothis virescens | reverse complement strand
AAGATGAGAGAGAATTCAGTAGGACTTTGGAGTATTTATTTATATGAAGATATAGAGACTACTCGACCGCCACCCGGATAAAAAGAAACCTAGTAGCCTTCTCGATAAATGAGCTATCCAATACTGAAAGAAATTTTTTTTTTTCTCAAATCGGACCAGTAGTTTTCTGCTAGATTAGCAGTTCCAAACAAAAAATCTTCGGCTTTATAATATTAGTATTAGATTAATACTCTTAATCAACAACATTATTTACTATTTATGTTGGAGAACAAGATTAAATATTATTACGTTGATACACTCTTAACAATATGCATTCATTTTCGTTTACAAAGATTACCATAAAAACGGTTCTAGAGAGTTAATCTTATACGATAGACAATAATACTGTCGCGGACATTTTTTTTTAAGCTCATTTTTACCAAAAGAGGATAATTCTTTCGTACATATTAATTTTTTGTTTGTGTTATCTTGAACACGTTTTTGCAGCGCAGGCGCAACGAAAAGCCCATCAAGGATGAATAATTTTTTTCTCACCGTTTTTTTTTTTTTCGTGTTAAGAAAGGATTTTTTGAAATTCGTGTCCTAAGGGGTTGAAATAGGGGTTGAAACTTTGTATGGCGAATGATTATTAATTACGAATTTCGACATGAAACTTGGTGAAGTTACTCCTTGAAATAAATAAGTAAACACGTGTTTCACATTTTTTTTAAATAAATCAATTAAAGGGTTAAAATGGAGTTTCCGGTTAAAATGGGGTTGACAATTTGTATGGTAAACTAATCAACGCAAGGCCCAAACCCGTAAACCAATAAAGCTGAAATTTTGCACAGAGGTTCATCAACGGGGGGTGGTAGTTTGTATGAAAGTCCTATGTTTTTGATGTGTTTACCTGATGTAGAACCGCAACAGACGAGCTAAACTATAAGAGATACAAGAATGGTGCCATTGTAAAAATTTATCCACGTGATGAAATTTTTCTGCTGAGATATTTAATTTGAAGATCTAGAATTCCTTATGTGGAACTTCAAGAGCCCAGCTATACTATAACACGTGTAGGAATGATGTCTTAGCAAAAGTTGTTTAGTCTGGTGTGTTGACTTACAAAAATGAAAGTTCTGAATCGCCTCGCATATTCAGTCGCTACCGGGCTCTTAGAATACGACATCAGATGCTTCAGTCACATCTTTGATTTTGACGATCCCGTTGTCGCTGGCATAAACGACATGATCCGCGTACGAAGTCGCGGGCAGAAGCTAGTCTTCTATGTAGATCAATCAGCTTTTGACGATATATAGAGTAGCTATAGACAAGATTATGCGAAATCATGTGTAGTGTGTTATTAGTGTTATTGCCAATAGAACTCCCACTGAAACATTAAAATCAGGGTATAGGTACTATACTAAAGGGCCCAGAACCAAAACTGGGATTGTTTGAAAGAGTTACCACGGCCCTGGTATGCAAAGGGCTCCAGAAGAAACATAGCTGACAGCACCTGGGGTCATTTGAAGATTCTGCATCTCGAAATAAATTGCTTCATGTACTGAAAACACATTTGAGTGGTGGATTCAATTAAGTTTCCGACATTCAACCTTACTTTATTCGTAACGAGCTGTTTGTGTCCCGAGGGAGCTACTGTCGTACCTGGATAAAATATAGCCTATATTACCTACTCGTGGAACTTCCCCAGATTTTTTCAAATCAGTCCAGTAGTTTCGGAGTCTACAGGGTAGAAACAAACAAAGAAGAAAATATTATATTAGTATTGATAGGGCTTATCAGGGCTATAAAAAAAATATTCTTTATACAATGTCGTAATATGGTTCAAGATATCGTGCCTCCAAAACTGGATTATTAACTATCTACCATGGCATTAAGAATAAAAATGTGGACACATAAATCGTATCACATGGAATAGTAAGTATGTATAATGAAATAGATCAGATGTTCCGACATTATTGGTGAATGGATCTGCTTTGATTTATAGTCAGTCTGTCGTTGTGTCCGGGTTATAAAACTGATAATGTGACATACATTTTTAAGACATAAAAATAATTATTCGATGTCTTTTGGGTATAGAACAGTCGTCGTCGATAATTGCCACATCTGGTCTGGGTTCAAGCGTTGGGCCTGTTCCCAAATGGACATTTTAAATTTAGGTTCAGTCAACCTATAATAAGACTCTGTTTCTTTTTCTTCGTATTAGGTCTATTCAACCCTTGTATATGTCTATTCAACGTTATTAACGTTATTTATATGATTATAGTAATCATAGTACGTAATTGTTAGTTAAAGCTTCTTTAATGAATCTTCAAATTAATTAAAATAAAATCGGTTTATGAATGAGGTGGTGTTTTGAACTCGATGAAAAATCCATGAACCTAATCACATTGACCATTATCATAGGTAGTATATTTTTCTAACCATCATGAAGGTCACACAACAATTGTAATTAAGCCCAAATCAAATTAAGAGACACATGAATACACATTGATGATAAGTAATTGACACTCAAATACAAAGGAATTCCTATCTTTTATGTTAATTTATATGGTGATCCGCACAATAGGCTAAATATCAATCATTCAATCATTTTAACTATTTGCTTGTGAAGGTAGAAACTGATTATAATTATAATTACTGCAATTTTTGTTTTGAACCACGATACCTTTGCTATCGAAAAAGTTATTGCCAAGCAAAATTAGGTCTTGTTCTTAGAGCCACAAGATCTACGACTTGGGATGGACATAACCAGTGACATTTGTAAGGATTGGTATGCAGATTGGTCGCAGATGAACAAACAAAAGATTCTTGCACCAAAAGTTACCCTTGAACTTCTCAGATTGAACAATGGCATTTAATATTGTATTATTTAGGTTTCAAGAGCTCTCAATTTAGTACCTACTGTACCATTGTGTGTAACTAGCGAGCGATTCTTTTGTAATGATATAAGAAAGGATTTGATTAAGTAATAATAGTAAAGGACGATGGGCACTTTTGTATGAGCATTGTACCCACTTTTCAATATTCCTCAACAGTGATGAAACCTATGTCTTAAGAAAGCTCTTGATGAGCACTTTATTTTATTGTATGGCAGCCAAGTCCGAATCCGGCGCCAACATGGTGTTTTCGACCATTTAAGAAAGTTAGGTTTCTGACTGTACAACGTGCAACAGTGATGTGACCTATGTCAAATGAAAGCTCTTGATGAGCACTTTATTTCATTGTATCGCAGCCAAGTCCAAATCTGGCGCCAACATGGTGTTTTCGACTATTTAAAAAAGTTATGTTTGTGTCCTTACTACATGCAACAGTGATTCAACCTATATCGCACTCGGCCGGTTTTTAATAATAATAACTATAAAATAATAACTATAACAGTCTAAACACCATGTTGGCGCCGGATTCGAGCTTGGTCGTCATTGAATAAAATAATGTGCTCATCAAGAGCTTTCATAACAAAACTATTATTAAATGATCAAAAACATCATGTTGGCGCCGGATTCGAACTTGGCTGCCATACAATGAAATAAAGTGCTCATCAAGAGCTTTCATTTGACATAGGTCACATCACTGTTGCACGTTGTACAGTCAGAAACATAACTTTCTTAAATGGTCGAAAACACCATGTTGGCGCCGGATTCGGACTTGGCTGCCATACAATGAAATAAAGTGCTCATCAAGAGCTTTAATTTCACAAGGATTTCATCACTGTTGCACATTGTACGGTAACAAACATAACTTTCTTAAATGGTCAAAAACACCATGTTGGCGCCGGATTCGGACTTGGCTGCCATACAATGAAATAAAGTGCTCATCAAGAGCTTTCATTTGACATAGGTTTCATCACTGTTGAGCAATGTTGAAAAGTGGGTACAAATTGACGCATGGTCCTTTATAGGCGTAGGTCGTCATCACGACTTCACGATTTTAACACATGCATTCCTGGCAGAAATATTAATCAGATTCCATTTAACTTGATATCGTCTGCTTTAGCCTTTTCCTAACTTGACACGATGACTATTCAGAATCATGAAACGAATCCTCGTGTATGTACTCTCGTATTCTCATTAAAAGTTGACATGTCAAGATAGTTGAACGGGTTTATTATATCCGTTTAACCATCTTGACATGACATGAAATATTATGTCCAATGTTTCACACAGCTGCTTATTTGACGATCATACTCTCGAATCGTCTGTGTAAGGTGGAGTATTAACTAAATTAAAATACCCAAAAGTGAGCACCTTTTCCATATAATCCACATTAAATTCCTTCGTGATCCCCAAACATACCAAAGACCAAACAATAAGGCGACCCTGTCAATCAGCCCCGACTACTCGACCTCGTATCGAGAGCACTCCAATACACTGATCACGTCTGCTGTCCATCAGATGGTGTCAATGGTCTGACCTTTCTGCCTTGAGGACCAGAACAATCAGATCAAAATGTTCGAGTATGGTGCAATATGGTACGGATAGTCCTTGATAGATTTGATGCAGTAGGGCGATGTGGTGAAGTTTATAAAGGCTTTTTATTAACTAGAAGAGGATCAGTACCTCTTCTTGTCAATAAAAGACCTTTAGGATCTTTAAGAAATGTAAAGGCCTGTTTGAATGACTAGTTCAACTCTGTTGCATCAAAACAGCACCTTATGCAGTTTAGAAAAGGGTTGTGATTATACCTTAGATACTTACGAGCCAATAGGTACAGCTAAAGATGCACTGATGGCTTATATCCAACATAAAAAGGTTTCCAGTTTCGGTGCAGTTAGACAGTTAGACAGGAGTCAAATATGTTCTAAACTTCTAGAATCGAAAGTTGCAATGCTCAATATCTTAGATAACTTTTAGTCGTCACCCAGTATATTAAAGAGGCAGCCTTTTTAGACTATTCTTGCAATGCGAGTGAACTTTACATCTGGTTACTAGCAACGAGCCCCGCCTATTGTTACCCCCTACAATTATCTTCAGCACTTTAAACTTTATCTCTAAAAGAACTTTCTATTTCGTTCCTAGATTTATTTAGAACGTTATGCAATATGTTTTGTATGTATGTACTTGCATTGCCTGCAGGTCATTGGCTAACATGATTAGAACTAATGTTTATAGCGGTCAAAGGTGTTGCTATACTCGTCACTTCATATCTTAATGTTACTGTATTTAAATCTGTTACTTCACATACCTTTAGGGAAGTGCCATCATTTTAATAGGTTGCTTAACCTATGGCTAGTTAGTCTGATTTGTTGCTGCTAGTATCAGTTACGGTATAATTTATGGGTGTATTTCATAACTTAGTTGATGGATATTGTCAATATTTCTCCGGGTCGATGGCTTATCGATCAGTGGGGAGATTTTTTGTTAATGGTTCTTTTGTTGGTTTCTTAGGTAGATATTCTGAAACTCATAAATTCATTGGATATAGGAAAATATCATACGTTGTAACTTTACACATTCCAACTCCACTTGTCATTTGGTTCCTTAACGACGTTCACAATCATAATCCTCCTGCCATTATTCTCTTAATTTTGGGGTCAGCACAGCATGTATACTTCTTACATGCTCTTCTATATCTTGTTCTAACGTTGCCATATTATTGTTTTCAGATTATTTTATAGACTTATGCTATAAATTACATCGTATTGTTTTATTATGTTAATATCGACACGGAATTTTACGGTTGCATAAATTGGTCCACAATACGTCCTTGACAAAAATTACGACATTGTGTTCAGTCACATGATTGTCTAAATCTTTTTTATTTTGAGAAAAACTAAAAAATTCCACATTGACATCGGTATGTTTATTGATTTATAGGACTTAACATTGAACTTAAGAATTACTTGCAAGTTAAAGTTATTTCAGCAAGGCAAACATTATACCAATAGTTATTTATCAAATTCAGTACCGAATTCCAAAGTTTTGACTCTCGTGAGAACGGAATGAAAACAAAAGAACGTAGCTCAGCTGTCATTTCATGTTACTAATTGTTACATAGATGTATTACCATTTGAAGACTTGGCAGGTTGCAAGGATAGGTTCATGTAATTTAGTCTATATCTATACTTTTATGAAAAGAGGTTATTTTTGTTGTTTATTTGTTTGTTACCAGGTTCCGTTTCTATGGAGCCGATTTGAGAAATTCTTTCATTATTGGGAAGCACACTGTGTATGTGACTATATTGTATCCGGGTATGGGAAGTAGTTTCCAAGACAGAACTTAGACTTATTTTATGGATCGTCCGTTTGAATTTCAGTGTTTTGTTATGAGGATAATTATTATAATTATTTCCTTACTATATTATGCGCTCAATTAAACGCAAAGCAAGATATATTTACCAGTAATCTACGTAGTTTTTAAAATTACATGTAGGTATAATATTTTAAATAATTACATAAATATGTGAATTTATTTAAAAACCGCTTTACTGTTATTAGGTGACCTACATTATAAAACTAATATAATTTATCAAAATTAAAGCAATCCTAACCTTCCACAGTGTCATAATCTGCCCACGCTTTAAACTTTACGACCTGTTTTCTATTTTTCTAGTATTCATAATTTTAAATTGAATTTTATGAATATCTGTTTCGCAAATTATTCTACGTCATCAGTACTATTTCCAAATAAAAGTGCATTTTTTTGCATACCTACCTAGTCACAGTTCTTGAGTACATACTCTGCAATGTAGATGAGGAACTACCCCACGCACCCAGATAAGAAATAACCTGTAGCTGCTTCGATAAATGGGCTATCGAACGCTGAAAGAATTTTTCAAATCGGTCTAATAGTTCCTGATATATTCGCGTTCAAATAACATACAAACTATCTACTATAGATTTGGGTTGCCATAACCGTACTTAGACTACCTTGATAAATAGTTCTTTATTATTACTGAACCACGAACTCCTCAAAACTAATCCAGTTTATCAGTTGACTTTTATGATCAGCCTTATCAGTATAATGATGTGTTTGTGTACTTTATGATCATGGCTGTTTCAAAAGTCATCTATAGCTCGCGGCCGGTGTCAGGGTATTAAGCTATACTTAGAAGTAATTACCACCATTTTGTTTTGAAGATAGGCCCGA
The DNA here is from genome assembly GCA_002382865.2 of Heliothis virescens. Lineage (NCBI taxonomy): Eukaryota > Metazoa > Arthropoda > Insecta > Lepidoptera > Noctuidae > Heliothis > Heliothis virescens. Next base: position 838,918 of record NWSH02000437.1, on the reverse strand, counting down.
TTTGACAGTTCAATAGTGCGTGATTAATGTGTTTTTATGGGTTAAAAAATATATGTTGTTTTTTTATCTTGTGCTGTACCTATGGGGTTATTTTCAGGGAATTATAACGGGGTTAATTTAAATAATTGCACATGCAAGGCACTTTATTTTTTGATTTTTAAATGTACCTAATATGCAGGGCCGGATTAACCTGTCATGGGCCTGTAGGCAATACAATTTTCGGGCCCCTTTTCTTACCTACTCTGACTGACTAAGTAAATCATGTGATGTATTTTTTTACCTTCTTCCCACATTTCTTAATACAATTCCTTATCTAATGGATGACATGACGTCCTAACGCGGATTGGCTCGGTGTTAGTACAGAACAGAGTCACCCGCGCAGCCCCCGCGTAGAGTACGCGTACGTTTGTCTGGTCAGTCTATTCTACTTCTATCAAGAGTTTAAACACACTCAAAGTACAAAGTTTTTTCCAATTCGCTGTCGTAAAACGCTCCTGCCTTATCCAACGAATCGGGGATTTTCTCATCGTAAAACGAGATAAACCGTCCAAACGCGTTCCAATTTTTTTAAATCCGTGTTTTTAAACCTTTTTCATGGCGTGAGCCCCTTTCTATGAAGAAATGTTGCGCGACCCCCCTGTGTTTGAAGTCTTACGATTTTCACATACACCAAATCAAAAGTATTTAAAACAGTGTTTTTGAACGCTTTTAAAGAGGAGTTGCAAAAGTTTGGGAAATGCCTTTCAGTAGAAAAACAATGAAACAATTTCAACTAGTTAACTAAAGGACAGACTAATACCAGGTCGCAGTAAGTCCAAATCACAAAATGTCTACATAGCTGTTCAGTCTCAGTCATCGTGGCTATCCGCCACCGGGGGCGGGAGACAAATTTGCCGCCCTCGACTTTAGATGTAGAATTATGTAAGTGCAGAAGTGCATCCTGCCTTTAAAAACGTTGTGGACCCATCACAAATGAGAAGAAAAAGTGTGGAATTAAAATGGAGGGAGCGAAATTTTTCCAGTTTCAGGATTAAAATTTTAAAATAAACAACTTTTTTTTTGTAAAACTGTATTGGTTTTTGGCAAATCCCAATATACATCGTGTAGCCTCTGAAGGCGCAAGTGAAAAAGCGTGATTTTTTAAAAGTTCGTGCGACTTTTTTGAAAAATGCCCTCAAGTTGTTCTAAGGGTATCAAAGGACTAAACATGGAAAAGCAGTAGGATGTGATTGGGGGATGCGAGCGAAGCGAGCGCGATTTTTTTAGTTGAATGGGCAAAAAGAAGAACAGGAAGTAAATACAGGACGCGAACGAAGCGAGCGCGAAACTTTGCAAAAATCGGTTTGCAACCTGTCTTTATATAATGTAAAAATGAGAGTAACTTTGAAAAGTTCAGTGCGATTGTAATTTTCTGGTAACGATTCAGGGGCCCCGGGGCACTGCCCTGGCTAGCCCCTTCGTAGCTACGCCACTGGGTGTATGTGAAAATCGTAAGTCTACAAACACAGAGCACACTAAAACTTTTTTTAATTTACCTTACAATCGCAAAACTTATATCACATATTGTAATAAATTAAAGATTACGTAGGTATTTCAAAAGTTTGTGAACTATTAGGCTACAAATTATTGTAACGCTATGAAAGCTTACAGAAAGCACCCAACGAATCGGGAATTCCCCCAACGTGAATGAAGTCCAGTTGCGTTCCGAAGGATTATATTAGTTCTAATATTAGATGGTTTTGTATGTATAAAGTGTTACATGCGTTGAAAAAAAGAATAGTTTTGTTGATTATCATTTTCTTTCGATCCATAAAACTTTTTTTCCGGATTGCATTGCTGTGGGCCGGGCCCCTGTCGGTGCTGGGCCCCTAGGCAGTTGCCTAATCTGCCTTAAGGTTAATCCGGCTCTGCTAATATGAATCTTTTATGACACTTAGGAAATATTTTTCTAAGCAGATATTGTTATGCTCAATGGCCGGTACATAACTTAGTTCATTTTAAGTAGGTACAGACGACAGCAGGTCAACCTACCCGAATCTGTAAATAATATATAATCTGTAAAAATATAATATTACAATTTGACAGATTCGGATAGGTTGACCTGCTGTTGTCTGTTCATAGTTTATAAGGACTTTTTGATGAGAAAATCAAAAAGTCTCTTTCAAAAATTGTTACCATAATTACATGCAACTTACATACAAATGATACTTATAAATAAGCATGCAGGAATTGAATTCCATTTTTGCCAAAAACCTTATGTAGTGAGTTGTGAACGTAACCATAGCGCGATTCAGCTAACGCGGACAGCGCCATCTATCGAGCACACGTGAAGCTTTTGAATGTAGGAAAATTATGACGTAATATTACTAACTATGAATAAATTACATAAAAATATATAAGATTAGATATTATTTACCTATTTATTCGCGCTTAAATTAAAATAATTCTTACTTTATTTATATATCCGTGAGTGGCCTAATTTTTGCAATTACGTGTAAAATGTATTGAATAATTTTCAAGGTACATTGTCATTGCAAGGTTGGTGAACATTGAATCATTAAGCTTAATCTTACAATATTTCTTGGAAATTGGAACTATAATATGATTATAATGAGCATCTTCAAGGAAATTACAATGAAAAAGTCATGCTTATTGTATTTTATGTAATTGATTAAATAAAATACTTTGTGAATATAATAAAAAAAAAATATTATTTTAAGAAAAATATTATAGCAAAAAGAGAGCTGGAGGCGCCGGGTATCGATCCCGGTACCTCTCGCATGCTAAGCGAGCGCTCTACCATCTGAGCTACGCCCCCTGATACTCTATTGGTCCAAATTATTGTTCAATTACCAAACTGCGTGCAGGGACCTGTTCGATATTTTTCTCTCAGACTTTAGGTTTACTTTTTTTTTAATTTAAATAAATTGGATGAATGAAATAGGNCTCTATTGGTCCAAATTATTGTTCAATTACCAAACTGCGTGCAGGGACCTGTTCGATATTTTTCTCTCAGACTTTAGGTTTACTTTTTTTTTAATTTAAATAAATTGGATGAATGAAATAGGTCAAATCTGTTCTTCTTTACTAAAAACTGTTTCGCACAAGTACCGAAGTACTTAAAGCTCATCCACTTTCGTGAAGTACGAGTAAATACAGTAGAATTATTTTACACTGCCATCCTTACAAACAGGATATAACTTATGCCCTCTATGACTCACTCGTCCCTACAGGTACTCCAGTATATCATCGATTAGGGACATACGACAACCTTATTAACCTGTAGCCCGCTGAGGTCGGATGTATCGTCAGTGTATTGTAATAGCAACAAAAACTGTAATTAGCAACGTCAGCGCAGGGTTACGTGTCAATATTGAATCAATGGGTGGGTGACTTGGGTGTGTGTGGACTTGGACAACTTTACATACATAATTAAGTATGTAACAATACTTCTTCGTTTGAGAGGAAGCCTGTGCCCAGCAGTGGGACGATAATAAGGCTGATGATGATGTGACAATAAAAATTACGTTCACTTTAGGACTTACCTTAATATATAAACTTAAATTATTTATTTACTCATAAGAAATCAAACACTTAATTTTAAATAGCTTAAGTAATGCCAAACCTAATTTCCTGATCAGAGGATTGCTTTGCAGTTCACAGTCTTGAATTGATACAGAAATATACCTAAGCCATTGTTTTATAAAATGTTCTCAAGTTTCAAGTTTTAGTACACATAATATCAACGAACAAAACAATTTGATGAACTAACAAATTGTTAAAATTACAATGCTGATAGATAACTTCAGCACTATCATTATAATAAAACTTTATAGATATTGATTTTGTATCGGATCGCAGCAATTTTAGACAAGGTTTTAAAGCCTTGCATCCACTAAGATGTAACAGTTGTGATTACGATCATTTATTTATATAGTATATCGGCGTATTCTAAGATTTCCTCTTGCTACGAGAAATAGTTCGTAAGCATTATCTTCTTTGAAAGATCATAAGTAACTGTGTTGAGGAATAAATGGAATTCTACGGCAAAATACTATGTCTGCCAATAGACACGTTAACTAAGTTCTGCGTTAAAGTGTTGTATGTACAGACAAATTTTACCAATCAAACATGTACCTTCCGCTATTGTGATAAGGCTGAAAATCTATTGAAGAAATTTGACAGATTGAGATAAGTTGATGTGCTGGCGCCTTTGATGGCAGACATACATTTTGATTAATTTTTGGTTTCAGTAATAGAATGGTACCTCCTTTATTCACATTTAAGGGGCGTGTTACCAGGAGAACTTTCAAAAATAAAACTAGCTCTAACGTGCTAGTTCCTTTACTAACTTTACTATTCTAAGCTTTGTCCTCCCTACCAGCTAATGAATTCCCTTGTTGCAGTGATTGCAGACGTCATAATGATTGATGATCACTGATCGTCGATACAGCGCTAATTATCACTTGTAATTACTGTCCGCACTTTATCTCGTGGCAGATTGGCGGTCGATAGCGTGTGTCTTTTATTAAAGTTGCGGCGATTATATTTTTTTTGTTTTTATTTATAAGTCGTATCCTCCTGACACTGCGTAGTCATGGCCATTGTTTACATAGAGAGGTGCGATATGATTGGCCGCTATTTCATGTGCGTATTTGTGGTACAGACGACATCACACCAAGTTACCACAATCTGTCAAATTTCTGCAATAGATTTTCAACCTTATCACAATAGTG
>NWSH02000437.1:818992-834082 GCA_002382865.2 Heliothis virescens | reverse complement strand
TTGATATTGAGTTGATTATGGCTTAATTATTGCTTACGACTGCCACAGTGGGTATTAAAATATGTATTATAGTTTAAGACTCAAAAACTGAAAAGCATAAAATAAAAATCTCTACAAAAAAAATATAACCAACTTCACAAAACACTGAAAGGAACCAAATAAAACTTTTAACATGGATCTAGAAGTCTGTGGCAAAATAAACACAGTCAACAGACCGGCAGACACCTACGTCTAGAGCCATGTGAAAAGTGTTATTTTGTCCCTTTTTCTCCCTCTATTTCTTACGAAGTCTTTAATTTTTAAGTATTTCCTCATATGTAATCTATTTCTTTTTACTTTTGACTTTCCGATAACCTTCTTTTTCTTGAGGATTTGACTTACTAGTACCTCTTTCAATGTATTTTTCGCGATTTAGAGTTTTACCGGATCCGGCACCGGATCCGGTGCATTAGTGCCGGATCCGGTAGGTCTAGAAACACGCCGGATCCGCCGGATTACCGGATCCGCCGGACCGGATTGCAATCCCTAATCACGCACCTAGCGGGAGAGCCTGACGGCCGCAAGGGTTGTTCGCCCGAATTACCTTGTCCCTGGCACACAAAGGGCTTAAGAAGGAACACCGTGGGTTTTACTAAGTAAAAGTTTAACACTCACCCAACGCGGGTGGGGTCATCTGATGGTTTCCCATCGATAAAAAAATATATATATATATCACGGAAAAAAAGAATTATTGGAAGGGCGCTAATACCTGTACGCTAAGAGAATTTGCACAGTTACTGCCATAGAAATGTTTTTAATTTTGATAACTTTTCAATGGCAGTATCTGTCAGAAAAGTATCTAGAAATCTATCTGGAAATGTTGAAACTAGCCGTTATTGTTTGAATTACCCCGTCAATGTAAGCTATCGAGTATTACTAAAATTTCTATAATTCTTTTATTTTATAAAGAGTTCCCTGACAGTTCATAACTGATATAGTGATGTAACCTAACGAAACTTTATCGAATATTTTTTAGTATCGAATCGGTTGGCAAAGAAAATGAAATTGGAACTGCGAATTTTTATATTACCGCTACTCTACATCGGTTTTTTTACCGATTTAGGAACTTGCGTCAATCTCTATTGACGCAAGTTACTCCATTTCATGCATTTGACATTTACGATTTATTTATTGGCCATTAATATTTATTAAGTTCAATAAAAGTAAAATATCAAAAAATATAGTTTACTGGGGGGTAATTAACAAAGAGACAGACTTTAAAATAATGTTGTTTTGTTGGTTTATTTGTTATCGCTCTAAAGCAGTATGTGTGTGATGGAAAACTTAGATCTGTCAGGGAACTCATCATAGCGCGAAAATACTATACTTTGAGAATATTTTTGTATTTATTTAGTGTTGTTGCATTTCATTTTATTGAAACAAAAATGTAATAATATTATGTCAGCCTAAAGTGTCTAAATAATTTTAAAACAGTAAAAATGACGTTCCGACGCGGCACTTGAATCTACCACATGTGGAAGCTATTTAGAGGTCCCGTAAGGTACCCATAGACGCTGCACAAAAAACGCCCTTTTATAAATGTTAAGCAAAAACTATAGGGACATGGGATGGGTTCAATGAGGTTCAAAAAACCGGCCAAGTGCGAGTTGGACTCGCGCACAAAGGATTCCGTACCATTGTCTATAAAAATTAACGTATCTATTATCTACAACTAGCCAAAATACAAACTTTATTCGGGCAGCAAAAAATAACTTTGTTTTTCATACAAATATATGTATAACAAAGTTGTAATTTGCGGTTGCGGTAATATATATATATTCTTATTTTTAGTATTTGTTGTTGTAGCGGCAAGAGAAATACATCATTTGTGAAGATTTCAGCTTTCTAGCTATCACGGCGGATTATGAGGTACAGCTCGGAGACAGCCGACAGTCCCGTTTTACCCTTTAGGTACGGAACCCTAAAAATCACACACTTGAGCGATTAACAATCTTGCGCAGCCGGCTGATATCCTTAAATGAGAACTGCCGCCGTGGCCGACAAACGATCTGGACGACACATAAAGGAAATTTTTGTCATTTTTTTAACCGGCTTCAAAAAGGGGGAGATTTCTCAATTCGACCGTATATTTTTTTTATGTGTGTTCGTAGATAACTTCGTCCGAAATGAACCGATTTTATTTTGTTTTTTCTCAATCCAATCTCTCGTTTCGTATTCCAGGCCCAACCCCCGCCCAGAAGTCCCCCCCCTCAAACAACAACACTCACGCGACCACCACCAACGGCACCAAGAAACGCAAGTCTGAGGAACGAGCCGACATCAAGGAGGAGACGGTCGAAGAGGACGGACTCTACTACGGCGAGCTCGACAACGATAACATGGAGTTTAACGAGGTGAGGGGAGAGCTAGGACGAGAGTGGATAGCTAAGACGAGAGTGGATAGTGAGGAGGAGGCGAGTGTGGATAGCTAGGGGGAGAGTGGATAGTGAGGAGGAGAGTGTGGGTAGCTAGGATAGGAGTGGTAAGTTAGGAGGAGAAAATGGATAGCTAGGAGAGAATGCATAGCTGATAGATAGAGTTTATAGTTAGCAGGAGAGAATGGATAGTAAGGTGGACTATTGATAGTGGATAGCTAGGAGGAGAGCGTGGATGGTAAGGATGGGAGTGGATAGTAAAGGGGAGACGTTAAATTTTACAGCAACATATAGATTCAATCATGGATAAAATTCTCAGCAAAAAAATGTTTTAAAATATTATAAAGTTGAAGTTTTATTTACTGTTTACTTGACAGCGCTTGTCTCAAAAACTATTGGTCTCATTTTCATTGAAAAAAATCTAGCAGTATAATATAGCCAATTTATTGAGGAAGGCTTTTAGCAAATACTAGCTGACCAGGTAAACTTCGTATCACTTCTCTTTATTTATTTTTTCTAATCGTTTAAATCTTCCCTCGATCTGTACAAACATTTTAAAACCAAAATATGCCCGATCGGTCCAGCAGTTCTCGAGTTTTAACAGGACTAACGAACAGCAATTCATTTTTATATATAAGATATATAGTGTTTAATAAAATTTTCCAGGATGATGAACCCGGGAAACCAGGGAGCAGTCTAGGCCAAGCTTCCGGTAAGTTCCACAATTATTAATAACAATAATTATTATTTTATTATCATTTATTTAATTTTAATTTCATTTTGTCAATCAATGTTTGTTTGCAATGTGACTTCTCTCGCGTCACTTGCTTTTTTAATTTTATTTTATTATTTTTACTATAATTTTTTTCAAAACAAAAATATTTTTTTCGCGATTTTGTCTCCGTCTTAACCCGGTCCATAGTGTGCTTTGAGCGAAGATTCATATTGTGAATGGACATTGTGAAAACGAAAATTTATATAAATGTCTGTAAGGTAGGCCAGTTTTATTATAAATTTATTATAAATGAACATTCGGTAGATAATTGTTTAAACTTTTTGTAGCGAATTGAACCATGAATGATATATTTTGTAACAAAATTATCTTTTTAAATGATTTTTTTGACTATCTTACAGACATTTAAAGTCGAATTTTCAAACAGTGTTGCCACATTCATGGTTCAATGATGTTGTTTGCATTATTTGATGTGTATTTTCTTGTAGGTCGACCCTACTTGCGAGTGAAACCGGAGAGCGAGCTATTCTTTCAAACTAAACTACAGAATTTAGCTAAAGTCAACTCTGAATATATAAATAGACTTTCCAAAATGAACGCCAGCGAAATCAGAAATGAATTCTCGAAATACGGCTTCAACACTAATACTACCGAAGATGCTTATAATTTACAAAAATCCAACGATAAATCCGAAAATGATTATTATAAATCGTGGCTAGAACAAAACGGAGAATTAGAGGTGTCCCTACTAAAAGCTAGCCAAGTAAAGAAACCGAAACCAGATACCAAAAACCAGAAGTCCGAAGTAGAGTTGATACCAAAGACCAAAGACGGGGTTGCCAACAAGGAAATTTTCCCCAAATTAGGGGAGAAATCTCAGATGCGTCGGCGGGGGAGGCCGCCAATATTTAAGGATAGGAATATAGATATCGGGGAGACTGTTCTCAAGTCTGATTTGGACCAATTTTTGGAAGGAAAAGAAGTCAGTTCGTCAGGGTTGTCGCGTAAGGACTTAGAGAGAGTCATGATGGGGAAATTTAATCCGAATCGACGGTACTCTAACGAAGCGATGTGGGCAGCCCTGATGGACGTGAAGAAAGGAGGAAGTATATACAGGTGAGAGATTTCTTTATTCTGTATATACTAGCTGTATCGCGCGGCTGCGCTCGTATCCAGTTAGAATTATTTCCCGTAACTGGATAAAAATTAGTTTATGAATTTCCAAGCCGATTGCTTGCAATATCTGTGCCAGAATTCATCTCAATCGGTTTAGTCGTTTTAGGGTACATATCTGACGGAAAATGCGTCGCGTATTATCGGTCGCGTAACGCCATAACAGACTAATACACAATAGAACATTCAACCGTTCACACCTAACCGATGAAGCGCTAGTGCGACGATCATACTTAGACGATACGCTCGACGCATTTTCCGTCAGATCTGAACCGACCCTTACCGTGAAAGTGAGGTGAATTCTTATAAAACCATCCGTATAACAAAGTTGCTCAAAATGTATTCAATGGCAGCTTTTTACTAGTTTAATATGTATCGTTACACTACCGTTTACTATACTATTTTTGCGTTATGATGAGTTTCCGATTTCATTTTCTTTGCAAACCGATTCGATATTAAAAAATATTCGATTAAGTTTCGTTAGGTTACATCACTACCTATAACTATCAGTTATGAACTGTCAGGGAACTCATCATAAAACAAAAGCACTATTTATGACTTTTGAAATACGGCTTGATTATAACCTTAAAAACTCAATATCTGTCGTTTGAACCTTTCACCTGCTTCCCGTTGCAAACTATATATGGATACTATTCGACGCACCCGGATAAAAAGTAGCCTATAGCCTTCCTTGATAAATGGGCTCTCTAACACTGAAAGAATTTTTCAAATCGGACCAGTAGTTCCTGAGATTAGCGCGTTCAAACAAACAAACAATTCAGCTTTATAATATTAGTATAGATAAGTAAAACAACAGCAATTTCCATAGTAATACAATAAACATTATTTCCGTTGATTCCAGAGCGGCGCAAACGCACAAGGTGCCGCGCAAGTCCCTCCGCAACTGGATGAAGCGCTGCCACATCAAGTCCTCCTTCCCCATGCCGCAGCAGCTCAAGCAGTTCGTCGAGAACAGCAAGAAGCAGAAGGAGTACAAGAACTTCGACTACACCACTGTCCCTGAGACACAGAACTACGAGAAGAGTGGCACCGAGACCGAGGCTTATGATGCGGAACTGGACTTCGGGAAACATTTCCTCACTTTCAATTCTAATGTGTCCAGTGAGGATGAAGGTGCAAAGGAGGATAAAGAGGGGAATAAAAATGAGGAAAGTGCTGCTGCTGTTGATATGACGGTACATGAATGAGGAATTTTGATTTTAGGTTTTTTTTAAGGTGGTCCGTTGTTGATGGGAATGTGGTATCCGTTATGGGTGGTTATTTTAAAAATTTAAAAATTCAAATTGTGTATTCGTTATTCACAGGTTACATAAAGGTCTTAAGTAAAATGTACACACAACAGCAGGTCACCGTATACGAATCTGTCAAATTTTACCAATCAAACATTAACCTACCTCCATTGTGATAAGGTTGAAAATCTATTGCAGAAATTTGACAGATTGTAGTAACTTGATGTGCTGTCGTCTGTACTCTTGCCTTGATCCCCCCTAAAGGGCATATAAATTAGAAAATATTTAAAATAATGTCAAATAAAATCCAAAATCATTTTAAAGGTGATTTTTGTATAGGGTGGTACATCAATCTACCTCAATCTGTCAAATTTCTTCAATAGATTTTCAACCTTATCACAATAGTGGAAGGTTAATGTTCGATTGGTGAAATTTGATGGATTCAAGTAGGTTGATGTGACGTGATGCCGAAAAATAATTCATTGTGTAAAATCACAGAAAAAAAATTATGTGTACATTTTTTTCCAACTTATTCAAAACTACTAAAAATAACTGTTGGTTGTAACATTAATATTTTTGATCTCGTAATTAGTGAAAAGAATATTAAATTCTTAAATCGTATTCCCGCCAACACGACCGCCTGCTAGCGAGAATTTTGACATTGACAGCTGTCAAAGGTGCTTACATGCAAAAAGTTTTGTTATATGCAATTCAACGTTCTAGATAAGATTATTTCTCTGTTACTATAATTACGACTTATTGTTACTTAGGATCGAATGTACTTTTAAATTATATGGCTATTTTTAAGAGCAATCTATCCTGTCCAGCCGTTTTCGAGATTGGCGACGAAGACAGACTTTTTAACTAAAAAAAATTGGGCCTAAAACGGCCAGTATACGAAAAAAATTAACTGCCAAAGAAAAGCAAAGATAAAGGAAAAAATCTAATTTATTTGTAATTTCTATTATTTCTTTAAAGGTAAATTTAAATTAAAATCATTTTTTATTTATTTTGTCCAAAGATTTTCGTTTTGTTTTTACTTATTATTGGTAATTCAATGTGTGGTGTGTGGATAAAGAAAAAAACATCAGGGGGCAAACTTGGTGCATTTTTGTTATTTTGGAATAGTTAGGAATTACTTTGCAAGAATTGATATCTCAGTATAAATTATTAGTATAAAAGTACTATTATGTATGTGGTAAAATGCAATATTAGTGCACACACAAATATTACATTAAAAAAAATATTTCACACCTACGAACTCTTCACGGACTTCCGCGTTTCAAATCTGTCGGTCACGTGATACCTGTCGCGAGTTTATATATATCTTTCCCCATACAAAAAGTGCTCAGCGTTTAAAAATATAGCAAGGAAATTAAATAGATCTCTTTTGATATCATAAAAATAAAGTACAGAACCCAACACTTCAATTTATCCGAATCTGTAAAATTTTACCAATCGAACATTAACCTTCCACTATTGTGATAAGGTTGAAGGTCTATTGTAAACTGGCATCTGCCAGCGGCTTCGTCCGCGTAAAACCTAAAATCCCATTTCTTCCATTCCCGTGGGAATTTCGAGAAGTCCTATGTCGCGTGAGAGTCTTAAGATGAACCTCTGTGCAAAATTTCAGCTTTATAGGTTCACGGGTTTGGGCCCTGCGTTGACGAGTCAGTAAATTAGTCAGTACTTTGATTTTTATACGTGTAGACATTTGCGGATTGGGGTAGGTTGATTGGCTGTCCGTATGTTCACACACCGCACATGAAATAGTACTATGAAATGCAAGCCAGTCTATATTGGCTCTTACGAATAGTAACAAATTATTCCTATTAATATTTGTTCCGCAATATTTTACCCAAAGATTTGATGTCTCCTTAGGTCGTCGTGGGGAATGTCTCAAAAGTCTTTTTAAACAATTTTCGAAAAAAATCTAAGTTCTAAGTTAGGTTTTAGATAGCTATCTGACAGATAGTGCCATAAAAATGTTTTTAATTTTGAATATTTTCTATGACATTATCTATCAGCCTATCTACCTGGAACCTGTGAAAATGGCTGTAGATCAATTTTAATGCATGTATTACTTCTCGGTAAAATTGTTACCAGGATAATAAAAGCTCCCTTTTTTTGGGTAAGTTCATATATTTTGTATTTTAGTGATAATTTTATTACTATTTGGAACTTTATGACGAATTATATTCAATTTAACGTGATTTTATCAATTTTGCCAGAGTAATAAAATCTCCCAGTTTAAAGGAAAATACTATAGTGTTGAAAATAAAACTTTTGAGACATAATCCACTATTATTTATTAGTAAGTTTGTCGTTATATGTTCGTGTAATAAATTAGTTATAAAATTTAAAATAATGATTATATTTAATGATAAAGTGAAATGATTGGCCTTTATTCAAAAACTGAGTGCTTGGAAGGACTTCGTCCAAATATATATAAAGAAAAGACTTAAAATGAAATTTTTAGTGTTTAATATTAAAATTATTATAATAAGCTTTTTGTATTTTGCTCTGGTCAGTTTTGGAAAAAATCTCAATTTTCAAAATTAATTTTGGGAACAAGTCTATATGAAATCAAAAAGATTTTGACCTAGCACAATAGGCTGAAAATGTTTTTTTGTAAAATTAAATGATAGAAAACTGATTTATTAACAGAATAAATTATAATTACGTTTCAAAATGGCCACAGCAAAATAATTATTCAAAAAAATCGGCTTAACAATTTATTATTATATTTGTATTAATTTATTTATATTATACATAAGTATATGATTATATAAATATATAGTATTTTATTATTGTACTTAATTAGAAGTAATTATGTTTGGGCATCGATTATATTGAGATTTTTAAACTTTACTCTGTATTTGTGGATTTTAAAAATAATTTGGAAATCAAAATGATGGTTCGTGGCTAAGAAACAGCCGCACGGGTCAACTGATCATAAGTTAAGCAACGCTTGCCGCGGTCGGTCCCTGGATGGGTGTCCATCTTATCATGTCGAGTTCTTCCGTGTTTCGGAAGGGACGTTTAATTAGTGGGTCCCAGCTGTCATTTGAACATCTTTGGCAGTGCTGAGTCCTTAAAATCATAAAACTACATTTTGATTACCATGTTATTTCAATACACAAATCTGAGTATTCGTTATAGGCCTTAAATACTTGATAAAATACGAGAAAAGATAAATCAATTACACTTTGGATTACTGTTCTTTAGTTTTGAATGGACAGGACTATTCTAAAGGCCAGTTTCACAAGCTATCTGATAGATAGTGATGATGGAATGAAACCATAGAAATGTTTTTAATTTTGACTGCTTTTCTATGGCACGATCTGTCAGACAGCTATCTGGCACCTGTGAAATTGGTCGTCAATAAAATGTATCGCAGTGGTTAAAATAGTTTAATAATGCAACTATCCTGGAAAGAGCTAGTCTTTCTATCCTTCTGGTAAAAAAATTCAGGGATACCAATTATTTATAATTGCATTATAAAATTTTTCAGTGATACCAATAATTTATAATTGAATTATTGGATTTGTGAATCCAACAATGTAATATTCCCTCACATCTTTGTATTGGTGATCGAGTTGACTATCCCAAAACACAATTTTTAATATGTTATAGATATTTTATCTCACGAAAGCGGGTAAATACTTATGCATGTTCACTCATGCACATTGTGTTTGTTTGACTCTGTTTAAATATATATAGAACAGTTGGGAAGCTACCTACTAAAGTTCGTAACATCACACTTACACGCATGCGCATTGACGAGCATCTATGTACCTTTACCAGTGCTGTCAGTACTGACTGTCACGTCAAGAGCTACCGCGCCAGATAGCATTTGGCCAAATAAGGAACTATAGTTTGACAGACAGTTAAGTCAGTACTACCAAGTGACAACTCTACGACTTCGATGGTGCTTACGTCATCATTTTGACAACAAGGCTTAGCTTCATTACTGGTACAGACGACAGCAGGTCAACGTATACGAATCTGTCAAATTTTACCAATCAAATATTAACCTACCGCCATTGCGATAAGGTTGAAAATCTATTGCAGAAATTTGACAGATTGTAGTAACTTGATGTGCTGTCGTCTGTACATATTTATTCTGTGCTACTACTGAGCGCACGCATACGCAGACCATTTGCATGTACAGACAACAGCAGGTCAACGTATACGAATCGGTCAAATTTTACCAATCAAACATTAACCTACCCACTATTGTGATAAGGTTGAAATTCTATTGCAGAAATTTGCCAGATTGTGATAACTTGATGTGCTGTCGTCTGTACATTCACACACAACTATGTCTCATCCGCTTTTGTGAGATAAAACCTGTAACTGCATTAGGAATAATCGACCCGTATCTCACCTGTTTGGATAGCTAGTTATCACAATGGGTAATTGCTATCCCTTCCGTTAGCTATCCTTTAGGTTAACTATCCCTTTGGTTAACTATCCGGCGAATAGCCACATTGAATGGCCTATTATCTACGTTCCTATCAAATAATACTGTTCTAATGGTTTTAGTTTGTATTTCTCTTATTAAAACGTGTTTTGTATATTTTTATGGAATTATTTTTTAAGAGTTAAAGCAACGGGATGTTCGCTTTTGTACAAGAAAGCTTTACCCTGTAAACATCAATTTTAGTTTGTTTCTATTGATAACTTTTTTGGCGTGAATTTTTGTATGAACAACAGGTGTGCACATGACACTTGTGGGGTTTGGTCGATGGTTAATTTTAACCAAATTTTTACATTACGTTTTCTGTGTACAAGGTGGTCGATTTGAATCTAAAATCTCAACTACCATCAAAAATATACAAAATACGGTGTAACCCATGAAGTGCCTACTAGTTTATAAATATATACATAATATACATAATAATATAGGTGTAAGTCTACTGTAGATATATACATTGTATTAAATGCTAAGCCTTGCGGTGATTATTGTCAAATGGATTTATGTGCTTAATTTACTGTTTCCTCCTGTGGTTTTGCCCGCGTCTAAAAGGAACTACTTCGCGTATTCGGATAAGTTAGTCTTCCTCTACAAATGGGCTCTCCTAACTAAGATTTTTTATCAGATCAACCAAATAATCCAATTCTTCAGCATTACATTAGATGAGTTTATTTCAAGGAAGTATATAAAATGTCGACTTATAATCATGATGACATTATATATCAGTAGCTGACCTAACAAAAAACAAAATTTGTAAGAATTAAATTTTAGACTGACATTTGACTTTTATAAATCTTAACATTTATGATATTTCCCAGTCCAACAGTGTGTGTTTTGACACATTTGCCGAGATTATCCAATATCCATACATATAAAATGATAAGGGTTACATTATTCCTACTAAAATTATAAATGAAATATAGATTCATATTGTTTACACATAGGCTACTTTTTATCCCGGCACGTGAGGTAGTTTCCTCGATACGCGAGTGAAGCCACAGGTGGAAGCTAGTTGCACATGTGTCCAGTTGACAGTGATCGCTATATTTCAGCTGTATTGTATGTTTATAAGCAGTATTATGTTGTCGCGATCGTTTGGCGTATTATAATCATTTCTCCGGTTGTACTTAACGTATCTATCAATTGTAATTATTTATGTTTCAATTAAATTGAGGTTTACTGTCTGTATTGCTCGTTTTATTTTTACGAAAAAATCTTTATTTTTTTCCATTAAAAGGCTTCATCGATGAAATAAACGTCATCGGTGTCGTCAATGTCATTATTACCCGGGTCGTTGGTGACGAAGCAGTTGTAAATTGCCATTGTATTTTTGTACAGTTGACAGCTGCCAATTTTGCAGGAATATCTGATTTATTGTACTGACTGACAGCGACTGTTAACTACACCAAAAAACGTACTGACCATACCCGGTTCCTTCGTTGTAAAGTGCCATCGTGTTGCAGTTGACAGCTACCATATTTAGAAGGAACGACTGATTTATTTGTACTGACTGACGCCAACTGCACCAAAGAACGATCAGACTTATTTAAAGTGCCACCGGTTTTTGTGCAGTTGACAGCTGTCAATTTCAAGGGATAACTTACTTTCTGATAGCAACTGTCATCTACACCAATTAATGGTCAGACGAAACTTTTTTATAATGCAAATTTATTTTTTAATACGTTTTATAATTATTTGAAAAAAAAAATTTAAATGTTTCAAATCCCGTACAAACCCAGAGAGCGTCTTTTCCTCGCTTTTTACAAAACGCATGCATCCCCTATGTTTTTATAAAGATAGTTCACTCTTATGAAAAATTAATTTATTATTTTGCCACCCATATTTTTTCCTTTACTTTGACCATGTAGATTTCCTAAAACGCCTGTATTTTTGTCTTTTTTAAGGCCCTTTCACGGCTGATTAGATCGAAAACTTAGCCTAATATTAATTAAGATTTAGAATAATATAACAGAGTGAACTATCTTACAGCTGTACATTTAAGACTTATCCTACTCTTGTTCTTTGACACTCCATTTTGCAGTGCCACCGAGTTTTTTGTGCACTTGACAGCTGTTAGTTTTGTCAACAACTGTCAACTGCACAAAAAAGTCGGTCTTTATCAAAAATTTTCGTGACGTTTCCATTGAGAGTTACGAAAGTTTTTGATTTTTATTGTCAAAGAATAAGAATATTATCTATCCGGTACAGCTGCCTGTAAGAAGCCAGGAAAGGAAACGCCCATGTTTCTCCATCTACCCTCGTTCTGTTTATAATTGTATTGTCATTCTAAAGGGCGGTTTCTTGACCTTGCTTGTTTCAGGTGTGAGAACATCCACCGAAATAGTCACGCGCCATTTTATCGATATGGACCACGGGATACCGCTTAACATCCACGCACGACCGCGCTTAGTGGGACGCAGGCCTAACGAGATCGTCAACATAGAAACCGATGTTTTTCAAGAGAAATCTTACAAGCAGTATTCGTCGCAACATTTGAGAGATGCCCTTATAGCTGTGAAGAAAGGATACAGTGTATACGCCGCTTCGAATAAGTATGGGGTACCAAGAAAGACTTTGCGGAATTGGATGGAAAAGTACGATATAAAGAGCCAATTTTCTAAAGGTAGGCGCGGAGCGAGGACCCAGATATTGGATCCGTTAGACCTTATGGTTGAAACGAGATCTACCAAGTTTGAAGATACTTTGTAAGTCTTACCGTCAAATACTGAAACGCCGCTCAATTTTAGGGACTACTGAAAAATCAGTCTAACAGAAATTGTTTTAAATTGAACTTGAAGTTGAGTGACGTTTGAGTATTTCGAGGTTTTCTTGCCAAATGTTATGTGTAAGGAGCTCGGTTGTTCTTGAGGCTCGTTTTATGAAATTCTGATACTTTGAAAATTCTTTGAATTATTTTAAGTACCTTTATTTAACCGCTATGAGTAGGTAAATCTATTAGCAAACTCTATACAAGCTTTGAGTTGATTATTTTTTTAATCCAGTCGATCAGTTGAAATTGATACCTGGCTTAGCATACAATTACATATAGGATGCTTATAGTTATTCAGACCTAAATCAGTGTCGAAATTTAACTTGCCAGCAGGCTGTCAATCTAACCAATTTATATTTTCATCACTATCTAGATTTCAAAATTTCGTAAAACGAGACTATCTTTAGGTACACCGACCGTACCGTATAGTAACCGTGAAGTATTTTCATTTCTAAACGAAATAAATATAGATTTTGCTATCAATATATTTAAACTGCAGTAAGATTAGAGGCCGTCTTTCAAAATAAAGTCACACATTTGATAATACTGATTTCAGCTACCAAGCTTTATTCATGATGGGGGAACTACTGCACGCACCCGGATAAAAAGTAGCCTTCCTCGTTAAGGTGAATGCGACGACTAGAAGCGGGAAATTCAAATATAAAATGTTTTTTTTATGTTTTACATAAGTTAACATTCAATATGAGGCGTGATCTTATGATTGGCGGTTATAATATCCCACAAAGTAATTTCTGATGTCCTTGTTTAACTCCGAAACTTCTTACAAATTAAATAACTATGTAAAAAACGTTTTATTGCGCAATAAAACGTTTTTTACAAAGTTTTTTTTACAGAGTAAGTTTCGGGGTTAAACAAGGACATCAGAAATTACTTTGTGGGATATTATAACCGCCAATCATAAGATCACGCCTCATATTGAATGTTAACTTATGTAAAACATAAAAAAACCATTTTATATTTGAATTTCCCGCTTCTAGTCGTCGCATGCACCTTAAATGGGCTATTTGACACTGAAAGAATTTTTCAAATCTGACCAGTAGTTCCTGTCAAGTGCACCAAAAGTCAGACCATATTTCAAGGCCACCGTTACTTAGGTACAGTTGACAGCTATCAGTTTTCAAGGAAAGATTGACTTATTTGCAGCAACTGTCAAGTGCACAAAAAAACGTTCAGATCATATTAATAATTATTAAGTGATTGACTTTATTTTGAATTGATAATATTGAATAGTATGTATATCTACAGGGAGACTAGGATTAAGAGTCAGTAAGCGTCACGTGTCTGACGTAAGATAATGTAGTGAATTCATTTTGGGCATATCTTTGCGACGTCGCATTGTTTTAATTATTTTTTGTTACGCAGTTTTTTGAATCCCTTGTATCTGTGAGGAGACGAAAGTTATTTTTTTTTTTAAGTGTATAAAAAAATGCATCTGTCAGGAAAATAAAATAATAATTTGCGTACAGACGACAGCAGGTCAACCTACTCAAATCTGTCAAATTTTACCAATCGGAAGTTACCATTCCACTATTGTGATAAGGTTGAAAATCTATTGAAGAAATCTGACAGATTGAGGTAGATTGATGTGCTGGCGTCTGTACTTTTGTGACACCCATTTTAGGCACTTTTTGCCGACTTCCCAAAAAGGAGGAGGTTCTGAATTCGGATGATTTAGTTTTTATTTTATGTAAAGTTATGATCCAATACACTCTGTGTCTAGTCTAATTTAAAATTAACGATATACATATGTCGCAGCCAACTAGTTGAATTAGCCGGCCAATTGGACGCCTAGGCGGTTAATAAAACGTCGACATCCAATTAAATAGCGGAAAATCAACTAGGCCAGTGACTGAAGACAACGTTTAACTAGATGGCCAAACGTCATTTAGCCATTAGGTATTGGCTGGCCAATTCAACCAGTTGGCTGCGACATGTATATTGTATATGTCGCAGTCGAATGGTATAATCCGCCGTATTACATTACGGCCAGCCGTTATTAAAAGCAGAGCTGTTATGTATTACGGAATTATTAGTCCTAAATTGTAGATTGTGAACTTGTAGTTTTTTGCAGCAGGCATGATTTCTGTCACGGCTCCGGCGCTGCGGGGCTCCGGCGGTCCCACGCGAGTTTATCGTCGCAGATAGGTTTAACGCTCACCACCGGCTCCTCCACTCGCGGCCCGCCTCGCTCCTCCGCGCCTACGCAATTTTGAATTACACTCTAGGGGTAGGGCAGACAAGACTGCGTG
>NWSH02000437.1:743946-781787 GCA_002382865.2 Heliothis virescens | reverse complement strand
GCGGTAGCGGGCAGGCGGGGTGCGCGACTTGCGCACTCAGCTCGCTCAGCAGTCCTCGGTGACGACGACGGTGTAGACAAAACCGCTGACGCGAAACTGACCGCCGATGTGTCAGCAGCTGCTCCGCGGCGCATGTTTACATTCGATGCCGATGGTGACCTACTTACTGTTACCGTGTTGCGCAAATCACTAAGTTCTAACTAACTTAGTGATTTACTAATTAAGTTNGCTTTACATTAAGCTATACAAAATTGTGGCACTACAAATTCTGTACCGACACCATCAGCCCCTGCAATTTGGTCAATCTCCTTTCAGCTTTATAGGTTCACGGGTTTGGGCCCTGCGTTGATGAGTCAGTGAATGAGTCAGGACTTTGATTTTTATATGTATAGAATATAAAAGCTCTTTCGAAATGTTAAGCAAGTTACAAGTTCTTATCCATAAGACCCACTTCTTGGTACCAATGGCCGGCAAGAAACTTCATAAGTACATAGGTACTCTTTTCAAAAAACTGAAACCATAATCACGAATCGTTCTGGATACGACCTCTCACCTCGGAATATTCTGGGTACTAACCACAGAAAAATAAATAACAGAAACAGAAAAATGTTAAGCATGAATGTAGAGGGAGTGAGACGAAGACCAAAGATATGATGAATTGCGTGAGAGATGACATGAGTAAGGAGTGAATGTCAGTATGACGAGTCATCATCTGCCTAGCCTTTTCCCAACTATGTTGGGGTCGGCGTCTAGTGTAACGGGATGCAGCTGAGTACCAGTGTGTCACATGGAGCGACTGCCTGTCTGACCTCCACAACCCAGTTACCCGGACAACCCGATACCCAATGGTAAGACTGATAGTCAGACTTTCTGGCTTCTGACTACCCGTAAGGACTGCCAAAGATGGTCAAATGACAGCCTGGATCATCACCAGTTTATCGTGCTTCCCGAAACACGGAAAAACTCGTCATGACAAGATGATCACCCATCCACGGACCGACCGCGGCAAGCGTTGCTTAACTTTATGATTGATCGATCCGCGCGGCTTTGACTTAGCCACCAACGTTACGCCGACCACAAATAAAATTAGGGAGGTGATGATGGTGACATAAACATACATACTCGTCGTACGCAGATCTGTTTGTTTGTCTGTAATGGTGCTAATTGCTAAAAAATATTAGTTTAGGTACAATTCCGGAAAACGTGACTATCTGATGTTGTTTGTGCGGCCCTTCAAGGAAACAATATCTACTAATAAACTGTATGTTTGTTTGTACTATCAATTAACTGAACCATAAAACATAAGTTTGTAAGATAAATAAACAACAATCGGCAAAAATATGAAGGGCCAAGTTCACCGTCAATGCAAACATCACATGACTTGATACTAAAAATTCATAGTCGAAAATATTTCAAGAAAAACCGGCCAAGTGCGAGTTGGACTTGCGCACGAAGGGTTTCGTATCATTATCTATGAAAAATTAACGTATCTCTTACCTACAACTAGCCAGAATACAACAATTTTTCGGCAGCAAAAAGTAACTTTATTTTTCATAAAAATAAGTGAATAACAAAGTTATAATTTGCGGTTTCACAGTTTATTGTATGAGGACAAGAGGGATCCCCATACAATAAACTAAATAATATAAATAACCATTTTTTTTTAATTTTTAGAAAGTATTTGTTGTTGTTACATAGCGGTAACACATCATTTGTGAAAATTTTAACTTTCTAGCTATCACGGTTTATGAGATACAGCCTGGAGACAGACAGGCAGACAGACAACGGATTCTTAGTAATAGGGTCCCGTTTTACCCTTTGGGTACGGAACCCTAAAAACTCATATATACGATGTTGAGAAATCACTTTTTTTATCAGCCTATACTGTCCCACTGCTGGGCAAAGGCCTCCCCCAAGCTTTCCCTCTATCTCTATTATTAGCTTTGTGCCCACCCAGGTAGCACAGATAGTTGAATAACCACTCACTTTTGGAGATATTCTAAGCTCTAGGCGTATTAAAGGTGGTTTAAGAGTTCACTGGCGATCCTACAGCTGCATAAGAGATGTCAGTGATATTTAAACAGCTAAAAACTGCGTTAGGGCTAGATAAGACCGAAAAAAGGTATTATTTCAACGCCTCTATTCAGCTTTTAACCGTTTCTACTTCCTTTGGCGAAATAAGGGCTGTTTAGTGGATAAAATAACGCCAATGGCTGTTTAAGTAGGTATTTGTAGATTCTTATAATAATAATAATAAATCTTTATTCTCAGGCTACTTTGGCCCATAGATAAATACCTTAAGGACTAACATACATATTATAACAATACAGGTTGTGTTAGTAAATAAACTTATAACTATGTTAGTAGGTATCACTTCCTAAGGCACTCTATTTGTGCGGTCGTGTGGCACTTGTCCGCGGAAGCGTCGGAACACCACACCTTGCGGCCAGAAGTCCTCCGCCAAGACGTTGTGCAGAAAACACGTCGGTACTCGCACCAGTGAAGTAGACGTTGCGGCGCGATTCCAACTGCTGCACTCTCAGTCTGTACTTGGTCTTCTGGCAAACGTACTCCACGATATCCTCCACTTTAGTCGTATAGTGAAGGCGGGAAATATACACGGGAGTGTTCGGCTGGGCGGCACGAATTGGGATGTTAGCCTTGATGGGAGCTGTGCCGCAGCGGTTCCTGGTTGTTCTTTGACGGCGCTTCCTCCTTTGCACCGTCACAAAACCATCTTTATCAGCCCTTGGCGCTTCCTTCTCGGGAACGGGCTTCTTTTCGAGAACACTAGGAGTGCTCGTTGTTACACACATTTTAGTTGGCGCTGCAAAACTTGCCAGCTGTACGGTGTGTTTNTAATTAGCTTAAAGCTGCATAAAGTTCACATGTGCAATTTTATTTAACTGTTTGCTGATCAACAGTACACTTGTGAACTATTAGGTAGCCTTCGACTAAAAAAGTAACATGTGTATAAATGTCAAATAATTTTTTGACTTTTATGATATTTTGTGTATGTATTAGGAATGTATCGTAGTAGTTTTTGCTTACTGATAACATAACAACAACTTTTTATCTTATAATTCTTTTAAAAGCACAAAAAAATATTAATTCAAGTTTTCGTCTCAGCATATTTATATCACAAAACTAATTTAAAACAGCATATTTTCGAGGCGCACAAAAATTTACTTAGACAATATATATGCATAATGTCAGTAAAATTAAATTCCCAATCATTTTTCTTTTATTAACATGTAAAACAATGGACTTCACAATATTCACTTAGATATCCGTCACTCCACGAAACAAGTTTATGGCATCTATTTGCTTTTATGTATGTTTCCACATAAAATTCAAGTTTCACTTTTACAAGCGTGATGGGCATGCCTTATGCAGCCGATAAGCAGCCTTCGAATGTCAATTTGTCATCTCGTGGTCGTCGATTCAGCCCATAGATCTGTCGTCACCCTAAATACCTCTTTTAAATTGCCGCTTCACAGCTCCTAAGCAGCTAGGTGAACTTTAGTTCAACTTAAGGCTGTCGGGTTTGTGCCCATTTAAGATGAATAAGGGCTGCATACGACCGTATACAGCCCTTCGACAGCTTTTTTTCACAGCTTTAAGCGCGATGGGCATGCCTTATGCAGCCGATGAGCAGCCAAGTGTGCTACCTGGGCAGTCCGTGAGGAATCACTACATAGTATAAAACAAAGTCGCTTTCTCTGTCCCCATATCCCTATGTACGCTTAAATCTTTAAAACTACGCAACGGATTTTGATGCGGTTTTCTTAATAGATACAGTGATTGAAGACGAAGGTTTATATGTAAATTAACATCCATTAAATAATGTATACTTTTCATTACATTATTTTCGGTTTCTAATTGCACCCGTGCGGAGCCATCGCGGGTCGCTAGTAAATAATAATTGATTGATTGACTGTGGTGGTATATTATAAGGTTTAATTATCACGTTACTACATTTACGACTATTCTAAGATTTGGTTATGAGGAAACATCATGAACTCGCCGGTTTGATCGTAAACATAACACGAGCCTTAGTACGTCAATGCGATCCTACAATATAATTGTTTGCGAACAAAAAATAACCACTATGTATCTACGTCATTGCGAACTATTACTACGTAGTAACTAATAAGTACTTAATCTGTACTAATAATAATAATGGCGTCCTAGCCGATTGTCGGCCACGGCGGCTGTTCTCATATCGCGGAGATCAGCCAGCTGCGCAGGACATATTATAGTGGCTGCACATTAGCTGTGACACAGGTGCACTCCCTATTCCCTCACTCTCATAGCGCGATGGGACGACAATCCGACACCATCGGAGAGAGATCACAAGCAGGACTGACATTAACGTCCTCTCCGATGCACCGGTGTATCAATCACCAACCCGATACACCTTGGTAAGACTGGTTGTCAGACTTTCTGGCTTCTGACTAGCTGTAACGACTGCCAAAAATATTCAAATGACAGCCGGGACCCACCAGTTTATCGTGCCTTCCGGCGAAAGAACTCGTTATGACAAGATGGTCAACCATCCACGGACTGACCGCGACAAGCGATGCTTACCAGCTGTAGCTAATGTAACGTGCCTTCACAAATAAGGAATTTATTTTTAGATTTTTTTTCCACATTTGCCAAAATTCTGTCGAGTGTCAATATTGATGTTGGTTCGTACTTGAAGCTAATTCGATGATCTGGTGTTACACTGACCTCTGAAGTATGTACACAGTAGGTACAGTATATTGCACTTTTGAAGGTCGTCATTATGTTATTTGGTCAGTTTGTAACCTTAGTCCAGGTCATTATCTTATTATACAATCCTAGAGATATTTGTTACGTACTAATCTATCTACACTTATATTAAATCTGTAGAGAGGTAAATTCTGTACATACATAAAATATATCTATACTTATATTATAAAGCTGAAGAGTTTTTTTGTCTTTTTCATCGCCCAAATCTCAGGTACTACTGGTCCGATTTGAGAAATTCAGTGTTGGACAATCCATTTATCGAGGACGGCTATAGGCTACTTTTTATCCGGGAACGGGAAGTACTTCCCACGGGAAGCGGGTGAAACGGCTGTCGGAAGCTAGTCATTTATACGTTTTCTGTATTCCTTCATAAGTATATTCATCTTTGTTCCCAGTATCGAAGTAACGTGCAGTGATGGTGCCCCGCCCCGTCCCGCAGTCGAGCTCCCCCCCTCTCATCCCCGAGTTCTTCGCGGGGAGGGAGGTGTTCATCACTGGAGCCACTGGATTCATGGGAAAGGTAACAGCCCTTCTTATAAGGCCGCCTTTAAGTTAATCACGTAAGAAGCTTACGTAATTTAAGATTTTACAAATGTAGAACCCTTTCGTAAGTCACTTACAGTAATTTCTTAGAACGACTTACAGGGTAAATAGCTTACTTTCAATAAACTATTTTGATTGTGAGTTGCCTACTACAATGCAAGCAATGAATGTACAACATTACTACCTGCGACCAAAAGGCTATTACGTGGCTATCACCTAGGTCAAAGATTAAGCATTGCCATCCAGCGTGGCAATGCTGCCAGCTTATTGGGCACGCTCCCGGTCGACAGCGAGGGGGAGGAATTTTTTGGCGCTTTTCAGTTTCAGTTTTTGTATGTACTAAAGTGTTGTAAATATGAACAACAACAATATCTGTCAGGTGCTGGTAGAGCGGCTGCTGTGGACATGTCGCGACGTCTCCCGGCTGCACCTGCTGCTGCGACACAAGAAGGACGTGCCGCCCGAGAGGAGGCTCGCGCAGCTCAAGCAGTCACAGGTTACTATATACCTATTAGCATCTGCCTTTTCCCAATTATGTTGGGGTCAGTTTCCAGTCTAACTGTCTGCGGCGTCTTCATCTTATCTCACTCGCTGCAGGTTTAATCACCTAACAAGCCCTAAAGTCAGAGCTTTCTCAAATCCACCTGACGGCCTCTGATGGATTNTTTTCACAGCTTTAAGCGCGATGGGCATGCCTTATGCAGCCGATGAGCAGCCAAGTGTGCTACCTGGGCAGTCCGTGAGGAATCACTACATAGTATAAAACAAAGTCGCTTTCTCTGTCCCCATATCCCTATGTACGCTTAAATCTTTAAAACTACGCAACGGATTTTGATGCGGTTTTCTTAATAGATACAGTGATTGAAGACGAAGGTTTATATGTAAATTAACATCCATTAAATAATGTATACTTTTCATTACATTATTTTCGGTTTCTAATTGCACCCGTGCGGAGCC
Organism: Heliothis virescens; assembly: GCA_002382865.2. NCBI lineage: Eukaryota > Metazoa > Arthropoda > Insecta > Lepidoptera > Noctuidae > Heliothis > Heliothis virescens. Next base: position 775,511 of record NWSH02000437.1, on the reverse strand, counting down.
ATCGCGGGTCGCTAGTAAATAATAATTGATTGATTGACTGTGGTGGTATATTATAAGGTTTAATTATCACGTTACTACATTTACGACTATTCTAAGATTTGGTTATGAGGAAACATCATGAACTCGCCGGTTTGATCGTAAACATAACACGAGCCTTAGTACGTCAATGCGATCCTACAATATAATTGTTTGCGAACAAAAAATAACCACTATGTATCTACGTCATTGCGAACTATTACTACGTAGTAACTAATAAGTACTTAATCTGTACTAATAATAATAATGGCGTCCTAGCCGATTGTCGGCCACGGCGGCTGTTCTCATATCGCGGAGATCAGCCAGCTGCGCAGGACATATTATAGTGGCTGCACATTAGCTGTGACACAGGTGCACTCCCTATTCCCTCACTCTCATAGCGCGATGGGACGACAATCCGACACCATCGGAGAGAGATCACAAGCAGGACTGACATTAACGTCCTCTCCGATGCACCGGTGTATCAATCACCAACCCGATACACCTTGGTAAGACTGGTTGTCAGACTTTCTGGCTTCTGACTAGCTGTAACGACTGCCAAAAATATTCAAATGACAGCCGGGACCCACCAGTTTATCGTGCCTTCCGGCGAAAGAACTCGTTATGACAAGATGGTCAACCATCCACGGACTGACCGCGACAAGCGATGCTTACCAGCTGTAGCTAATGTAACGTGCCTTCACAAATAAGGAATTTATTTTTAGATTTTTTTTCCACATTTGCCAAAATTCTGTCGAGTGTCAATATTGATGTTGGTTCGTACTTGAAGCTAATTCGATGATCTGGTGTTACACTGACCTCTGAAGTATGTACACAGTAGGTACAGTATATTGCACTTTTGAAGGTCGTCATTATGTTATTTGGTCAGTTTGTAACCTTAGTCCAGGTCATTATCTTATTATACAATCCTAGAGATATTTGTTACGTACTAATCTATCTACACTTATATTAAATCTGTAGAGAGGTAAATTCTGTACATACATAAAATATATCTATACTTATATTATAAAGCTGAAGAGTTTTTTTGTCTTTTTCATCGCCCAAATCTCAGGTACTACTGGTCCGATTTGAGAAATTCAGTGTTGGACAATCCATTTATCGAGGACGGCTATAGGCTACTTTTTATCCGGGAACGGGAAGTACTTCCCACGGGAAGCGGGTGAAACGGCTGTCGGAAGCTAGTCATTTATACGTTTTCTGTATTCCTTCATAAGTATATTCATCTTTGTTCCCAGTATCGAAGTAACGTGCAGTGATGGTGCCCCGCCCCGTCCCGCAGTCGAGCTCCCCCCCTCTCATCCCCGAGTTCTTCGCGGGGAGGGAGGTGTTCATCACTGGAGCCACTGGATTCATGGGAAAGGTAACAGCCCTTCTTATAAGGCCGCCTTTAAGTTAATCACGTAAGAAGCTTACGTAATTTAAGATTTTACAAATGTAGAACCCTTTCGTAAGTCACTTACAGTAATTTCTTAGAACGACTTACAGGGTAAATAGCTTACTTTCAATAAACTATTTTGATTGTGAGTTGCCTACTACAATGCAAGCAATGAATGTACAACATTACTACCTGCGACCAAAAGGCTATTACGTGGCTATCACCTAGGTCAAAGATTAAGCATTGCCATCCAGCGTGGCAATGCTGCCAGCTTATTGGGCACGCTCCCGGTCGACAGCGAGGGGGAGGAATTTTTTGGCGCTTTTCAGTTTCAGTTTTTGTATGTACTAAAGTGTTGTAAATATGAACAACAACAATATCTGTCAGGTGCTGGTAGAGCGGCTGCTGTGGACATGTCGCGACGTCTCCCGGCTGCACCTGCTGCTGCGACACAAGAAGGACGTGCCGCCCGAGAGGAGGCTCGCGCAGCTCAAGCAGTCACAGGTTACTATATACCTATTAGCATCTGCCTTTTCCCAATTATGTTGGGGTCAGTTTCCAGTCTAACTGTCTGCGGCGTCTTCATCTTATCTCACTCGCTGCAGGTTTAATCACCTAACAAGCCCTAAAGTCAGAGCTTTCTCAAATCCACCTGACGGCCTCTGATGGATTTATATGATGGCGTCCTAGCCGATTATCGGCCACGGCGGCTGTTCTCATATAAGGAGATCAGCCAGCTGCGCAGGACATATTATAGTGCACAAGTATTTGCTGTGACACAGGTGCACTCCCTATTCCCTCACTCTCGTAGCGCGATGGGACGACATTCCAACACCACCGGAGAGAGATCAGGCACAGGACCGACACTAAGGTGCTCTCCGATGCACGGGTGAATCAATCACCGACTTCCAACTCCGGGATGCTATCTAGTCCTCGCATAGTCGACTGCTATGAACGAGGTCTTGGGTTCGATTCCCGGGTCGGGCCAAAATCGCCTTGTAAAAAAACTTTGACAAAGCAGCCCAGTCTGGAAGTTGGTGACACCCGTGTATCGTGTCGCTCGTTAATGTCAGTCCTGCTTGTAATCTCTCTCCGGTGGTGTGGGAGTGCACCTGTGTCTGCGCAAATGCTTGCGCATTATTATATGTCCAGCGCAGCTGGCTGATCTCCTTATATGAGAACAGCCGCCGTCACCGACAATCGGCCTTGGACACCACTAATGTTCGATTGATAAAATTTGACAGATTCGGGTAGGTTACTGCTGTCGTCTGTATATTGAACTCCTTTAAGAAAGCCTGTGGATTCCATCGTCATTATTAACGATTGTATGGTACAGGTGTTCGACGTGATCCGACAGCACTGCCCGCAGCAGCTGGACAAGCTGAGCATGCTCGCCGGTGACGTCACCCAGCGCATGTTCGGGCTCGACCATCACGACATCAGCCGGCTGCAACACGTGAGTCAGATTTTCTATCTATACTATCTAATATTAAGTACTAGCTTCCGTCAGCAGTTTCAACCGCGTCCCCTGGGAACTACTCTATGCACGTGAATAAAAAGTAGCCTATAGTCTTCCTCGATCCGCCAAGACCGCGCCAAGCATTGCTTAACTTTAGGATCGGTCCATCCGCGCGGCTTTGACTTAGCCACGAGCTCTTCTAAACGTACTATATAAAACATTTTGCCTTTCATCTTGTGTGGGCAGGTGTCGGTGGTGTTCCACTCGGCGGCGACGCTGAAGTTCGACGAGCCGCTGGGCGCGGCGCTGCAGCAGAACGTGCACTCCGTCGTCACGCTCATGGACATCTGCGACCAGCTGCCCAACATGCAGGTACACAACATGCAGGCACATCACGGCACGTTTTTTATAATGGCCCATATAACACTGACCGCAGTGCCTATCTACTTAGGTACGGGGAATTTATGTGTGGCAACAAGAGGCCTAAGACAGTATGGCTGATTTACTGTGAAAAACCATTTTGAAGGTTTTCCAGGAATTCCAGGTAGTTGAAATCTATACATCTAAAAGCAAATTATAAATTAAATGTGACATATTATTAGATGGAAGCTCATAATTCGTCTTCTTGGTGGTATCCATCATGACTGATGATCGTGGTTGACGTGTTTAATATGAGCACGGATACATTTCCGCCATCGATTAAGATCCATTGCACTCCTCACCACCTCATGGAATTTGTGATAAGAATTTATATTTTGAAGTCGGTCGGTCCATCGCGCTGGTGATGGATGTTCAGAATACTAACTCTCCAAAGTTGGGACTTATGCAAGATGGAAATTTTCCTACAATCCCACCTAAATCTGATGAATCCATATTATCGCCAGGTGCTAGTGCACGTGTCGACGGCATACAGTAACGCGGAGCTCCCCCGCGTGGAGGAGCGCGTGTACGCGGCGCCGGCGCGCCTGCAGCACCTCGCCGCGCTCGTGGACGCGCTGCCGGCCGGACTACTCGCTGAGATCACGCCGCAGTGAGTGGAGATTGTACTTTATGTTATGAAGCGCAGATCATATCATCTAGACTCTTCACCACACAGCATCAAGTGGGAAGATGACGATGTCGACCCAGATATTTCCATCGATGGAGACACCCTAGCATTTATCGGTAGATTTTATATTATAATTAATAACAAAAATCATTTACATTACGACAGATTGGTGTCTTTCATGGGCTCAGATGTAACTAGCAAAACCAAATTTGTGGATGTTTACTTGTTCCTCTTTCACATCAAAACTTTTGGATGGATTTTGATGAAACTTAGCAGCAATACAAGCTATACTGCTTGTATATCTATCTACTTTTTATCTGTATGCCGAAAGTAGATCTCCACGGGAAGCGGGTGAAACCGCTGACAGAAGCTAGTATTTGATTATAAATTGATGTCTTTGCAGGTTGATATCCCCGAAGCCGAATACATACACATTCACCAAGGCGATGGCGGAGAGCGTGGTCGCCGAACGCGCCAGCACCGCCAACTATGCTGTGGCCATCTTCAGACCTACCATAGGTTAGAACTGTTATCATTTATTTACTTTTCATCGGGGTTTTGTAGTGAATTTCATAGTATGTTTCATGATATTAAAATTATTTATTCAAATTACAAGTGCTGCTACCAAGCGGCGAATAGCAAAAGCATTGTTGTTACTATTCAACGCTAGATGGTGTTGTACTAAAATAATTGTTTTCCTAGTTTCACAGATTCCCGATAAAGTGCTAGATAACAATCTGACAGGTACTGTCATAGAAAAGCAGTCAAAATTAAAAATATTCCTATAGCACTATACGTCAGATAGCTATCCAGAATCTGTTAAACTGGCCCTTATTGATGTAATATTTGGAGTTTGTATTCAAATAAAAATATTTATACCTTGTCCCCAGTAATTTCATCGTTGAGACATCCATTCCCTGGGTGGATAGAGAACCTGAACGGTCCGTCGGGCGTGGTGGTGGGCGCGGGCAAGGGGCTGCTGCACGTGCTCAGCTGCGGGGGCGGGCGCCGCGCCGACATGATGCCTGTTGACATCGCTATTGACACGCTCATCGCCGTCGCCTGGGAGGCCGGCGTCGACCAGTAAGACTATAAGACTAATTTACGTACAGACGCTAACAGGTCAACCTACTGGAATCTGTCAAATATTTCCAATCGAACGATAACCTTTAGGAAAGCTTGTCGACTTAGAGATGAATTATGCTAGACGGTGGCAGGCACGAGCCGTGCCCCGGGCGAGGCATGCACGAGATTCAAAACTCCACGAACATTTTATATGATCCGACGATCGTCGGGGCACGTCTGAGCCTCCTCGTTCGGGACACGGACGCCGCAAAGCGTAGCATAAAAATGCATTAACAGCACCATATAAAATGTTTGTGGAGGGCACGGTGTAGCATGAGGTCTATCCCCCAGACCCCGCACGGCGCGCGTGTACAACTGCAGCTCTTGCACCGGAGGCGCGTCGTGGGGGCAGTTCCGCGCGCGCCTGCTGCGGCACGTGCGCGCGCACCCGTTCGACGCGGCGCTCTGGTACCCCTTCGGCCTCGTCAGCGAGAACACGTGAGTCCTCAATACGTTACATTTGGCTAAAAAACAATGTCACTTTCATTTATCGTTTTGACCGAAAAGTTGTTTTCATTTCTTTATTGATACCTATATACAAAGCAAGCATGCAGCTTGATGCGAAAACTCTGTGATGTCATAGTTCGTACGACGTTTCCTACGAATTACATAGAAGATCATGTATGTCAACAAGCAAACAACAATACACTACAACTACCGTATTGAAAGGAACCTCGCTCACATCGTCAATTGGTATCATTGATGGCAAAGCTCCGTTACTCCGATTTACGATCAGATATCTCCATGTTTGTAACAAACAATGTATTATATGGTTGCAGACTGATGCAGCGTTTCCTGGAGACGACGCTGCAGACGGTGCCGCTGTACCTGGTGCACTGCGTCCACAAGCTGTGCGGCGTCAAGTCCAGGTAACTTACTTACTATGCAGTCGAATAAATACTGAATACCTTAGAAACGGATATTATAAATATTGAAAGTGTTGAAGCTACCTGACTCATTGTTCTACATAATTCTTGTTAAATTTCTGAAAACCGTGGTTCCTCTTTCTGATTTAAACCTGAATTAGTTTTTCACGTCAAATATCATAGGTACGTCCTAAGTGAGCAAAATAAGTTCTAATAGCCCAGAGGCTAAGGTTGTGTCCTATTTATTAATAATTTCGCTTTCCCTATGGTATGTATGAGTCGTTAATGCAAATCTTCGTAGTCCTTAGAAAATTATTTTCTCTTTACATATAATAAATCAACTTTTCAGACCAAGTATGAAAACAGTAAGCAAACGCCTGCACGCGATGAATGAGGCTCTGAAGTTCTTCGCGCTGCGAGAGTGGGACTTCTGCACAGACAATGTGCAGCAACTGATGCACAGACTGGCACCTGCCGATGCCACCGTGTACAACCTCGACCCAGGGACTATTGAGTGAGTGAACACTAACTGCATTTATAAAACTGGCTTCGGCAGCGGTTTCACCCGCGTCGCGTGAGAACTACTCCGCGCACCCAGATAAACAGCTCAAACAAACAAACTTCAGCTTTCTATTATTAATCGTATGTCCCTTCTAGACCACGGGACGGGACTATAAATTCTCGGATTTTTGTATGTATAAGTATAGATATACTTGTAACCTCTGGACTGACTTCAAAAGTTACTATATTCTCAGAAAGTTGCTTTATCTTTGGGTCCGTTTCGTTTGCATACGACACTCATCATCTGCCTAGTCTCTTCCCAACTAATCANTAACGCGGAGCTCCCCCGCGTGGAGGAGCGCGTGTACGCGGCGCCGGCGCGCCTGCAGCACCTCGCCGCGCTCGTGGACGCGCTGCCGGCCGGACTACTCGCTGAGATCACGCCGCAGTGAGTGGAGATTGTACTTTATGTTATGAAGCGCAGATCATATCATCTAGACTCTTCACCACACAGCATCAAGTGGGAAGATGACGATGTCGACCCAGATATTTCCATCGATGGAGACACCCTAGCATTTATCGGTAGATTTTATATTATAATTAATAACAAAAATCATTTACATTACGACAGATTGGTGTCTTTCATGGGCTCAGATGTAACTAGCAAAACCAAATTTGTGGATGTTTACTTGTTCCTCTTTCACATCAAAACTTTTGGATGGATTTTGATGAAACTTAGCAGCAATACAAGCTATACTGCTTGTATATCTATCTACTTTTTATCTGTATGCCGAAAGTAGATCTCCACGGGAAGCGGGTGAAACCGCTGACAGAAGCTAGTATTTGATTATAAATTGATGTCTTTGCAGGTTGATATCCCCGAAGCCGAATACATACACATTCACCAAGGCGATGGCGGAGAGCGTGGTCGCCGAACGCGCCAGCACCGCCAACTATGCTGTGGCCATCTTCAGACCTACCATAGGTTAGAACTGTTATCATTTATTTACTTTTCATCGGGGTTTTGTAGTGAATTTCATAGTATGTTTCATGATATTAAAATTATTTATTCAAATTACAAGTGCTGCTACCAAGCGGCGAATAGCAAAAGCATTGTTGTTACTATTCAACGCTAGATGGTGTTGTACTAAAATAATTGTTTTCCTAGTTTCACAGATTCCCGATAAAGTGCTAGATAACAATCTGACAGGTACTGTCATAGAAAAGCAGTCAAAATTAAAAATATTCCTATAGCACTATACGTCAGATAGCTATCCAGAATCTGTTAAACTGGCCCTTATTGATGTAATATTTGGAGTTTGTATTCAAATAAAAATATTTATACCTTGTCCCCAGTAATTTCATCGTTGAGACATCCATTCCCTGGGTGGATAGAGAACCTGAACGGTCCGTCGGGCGTGGTGGTGGGCGCGGGCAAGGGGCTGCTGCACGTGCTCAGCTGCGGGGGCGGGCGCCGCGCCGACATGATGCCTGTTGACATCGCTATTGACACGCTCATCGCCGTCGCCTGGGAGGCCGGCGTCGACCAGTAAGACTATAAGACTAATTTACGTACAGACGCTAACAGGTCAACCTACTGGAATCTGTCAAATATTTCCAATCGAACGATAACCTTTAGGAAAGCTTGTCGACTTAGAGATGAATTATGCTAGACGGTGGCAGGCACGAGCCGTGCCCCGGGCGAGGCATGCACGAGATTCAAAACTCCACGAACATTTTATATGATCCGACGATCGTCGGGGCACGTCTGAGCCTCCTCGTTCGGGACACGGACGCCGCAAAGCGTAGCATAAAAATGCATTAACAGCACCATATAAAATGTTTGTGGAGGGCACGGTGTAGCATGAGGTCTATCCCCCAGACCCCGCACGGCGCGCGTGTACAACTGCAGCTCTTGCACCGGAGGCGCGTCGTGGGGGCAGTTCCGCGCGCGCCTGCTGCGGCACGTGCGCGCGCACCCGTTCGACGCGGCGCTCTGGTACCCCTTCGGCCTCGTCAGCGAGAACACGTGAGTCCTCAATACGTTACATTTGGCTAAAAAACAATGTCACTTTCATTTATCGTTTTGACCGAAAAGTTGTTTTCATTTCTTTATTGATACCTATATACAAAGCAAGCATGCAGCTTGATGCGAAAACTCTGTGATGTCATAGTTCGTACGACGTTTCCTACGAATTACATAGAAGATCATGTATGTCAACAAGCAAACAACAATACACTACAACTACCGTATTGAAAGGAACCTCGCTCACATCGTCAATTGGTATCATTGATGGCAAAGCTCCGTTACTCCGATTTACGATCAGATATCTCCATGTTTGTAACAAACAATGTATTATATGGTTGCAGACTGATGCAGCGTTTCCTGGAGACGACGCTGCAGACGGTGCCGCTGTACCTGGTGCACTGCGTCCACAAGCTGTGCGGCGTCAAGTCCAGGTAACTTACTTACTATGCAGTCGAATAAATACTGAATACCTTAGAAACGGATATTATAAATATTGAAAGTGTTGAAGCTACCTGACTCATTGTTCTACATAATTCTTGTTAAATTTCTGAAAACCGTGGTTCCTCTTTCTGATTTAAACCTGAATTAGTTTTTCACGTCAAATATCATAGGTACGTCCTAAGTGAGCAAAATAAGTTCTAATAGCCCAGAGGCTAAGGTTGTGTCCTATTTATTAATAATTTCGCTTTCCCTATGGTATGTATGAGTCGTTAATGCAAATCTTCGTAGTCCTTAGAAAATTATTTTCTCTTTACATATAATAAATCAACTTTTCAGACCAAGTATGAAAACAGTAAGCAAACGCCTGCACGCGATGAATGAGGCTCTGAAGTTCTTCGCGCTGCGAGAGTGGGACTTCTGCACAGACAATGTGCAGCAACTGATGCACAGACTGGCACCTGCCGATGCCACCGTGTACAACCTCGACCCAGGGACTATTGAGTGAGTGAACACTAACTGCATTTATAAAACTGGCTTCGGCAGCGGTTTCACCCGCGTCGCGTGAGAACTACTCCGCGCACCCAGATAAACAGCTCAAACAAACAAACTTCAGCTTTCTATTATTAATCGTATGTCCCTTCTAGACCACGGGACGGGACTATAAATTCTCGGATTTTTGTATGTATAAGTATAGATATACTTGTAACCTCTGGACTGACTTCAAAAGTTACTATATTCTCAGAAAGTTGCTTTATCTTTGGGTCCGTTTCGTTTGCATACGACACTCATCATCTGCCTAGTCTCTTCCCAACTAATCAGGATCGGCTTCCAGTCTAACTGTATGCAGCTGAGTACCAGTGTGCCACATGGAGCGACTGCCTGTCTGACCTCCTCAAGCAACCGGAGCTAACCTCCACCAAGAACCCTTTCTTTCACACTGTATAATGTTGATATCTCTGCAGTTGGGAATCTCACTGCGAGGACTTCGTGAAGGGCACGCGCAGGTACCTGCTGAAGGAGAAGGACCAGGACATCGAGGCTGCCAGGAGACGCATGCATTTGTGAGTGTTCTTATATCACGGCTATTTTAACGGTTATGTTAGCGCTTAAAATCATTTATTCAGATTTGGTAGCAAAGCTGTACTTCTTGAACGATGAAAAGTACTTTATCTGGGTCTAAGCTACTAGTTACTAATTACCAATTTTCAGCCAAATCGGTTCAGTTCTCTTTGAGTTTCAAGCAGTGTAACTAGCACGACTTTCTTTTATAATACAGGTAGGTTAGTTTAGAATGTGAAGAAAGTGTATAGATGTCACGACATCTACACGAAGTCAAGGGATATCTCTGATTTCATAACTTGATAGTAAGCGGGATAGATTCATAGTAGCTTGTAAATTTTACCTACCTAAAAATATACCTCGAAATTATTGTATTTTTTCATCATTCAAAATCAGGGACCAATTTGTTTCATTCATAGTAGTAATTTTGTAAATAAGTACTTTCTTCCCAATTTCTTAAGCCACATTATATTTTAATTTTCCATCCACAGCCTATACATGCTGCATAATTTCACAAAACTCCTCCTAGCGCTACTGGCGTGTCGGCTCGCGGTCCGCAGCACTCCCGCCATCTTGCGGGCAGTAGCGGTACTAACGAGGCTGAGGCGACGCGGCGCCACCGGCGCGATTAGTGTATGAATATATAATTAAGGTGAAAAGGGTATTTGAAATATTAGGATTATTTATTTATACTTACAATATAATTAAATATATTATGTAACATTGTATTAAAAGAAGATAATTTAGAATTTAGATATAATTCTAATTCTTTATTTGCATGTTAGAATTTGTTTTTTTTTAATTAGATATAATTCTAAAGGTATGGTAAGTTATTGGGAATTAAAATAATTTATAAGTTTTTTTTTGTATGTTATGAAACGTTAGGTACATATGTACATATGGTATGAAATATACTATGGAATAATTTAAAGACAACTAGAATTAAAAATACTAAATGAGCTATCTAACACAGATTTGCTTAAAATTAGTCCAGTATTTCCTGAGATTGGCGTGTACAAACAAAAACTATTCTTGACTATCACTTATTGTATAATTTTTGCAGCTATTGTTCAGCTTTAATTTAGTAAGGGTTTAAGATATAATAATATTTAAGAGTGAAATTAATTAATGCTGCCAGCTTTTTGGGCACTTTCCCGGTCGGCAGCGATATGGAGGAATTTTTCGACGCCTTTTAGTTTTTGATTATTTTTTAGTTTTTGATTATGATGCAAAGGAATGTAAACTAATTAAAAATAAAAACACTAATGGTGCTTGACTTAAGTATTTTAAATAACGTTTACTATAAGGATAAGTTTGTAAGTTTCAATGGGAACGTAGAATTGTTATAAAGATACAATTTTCCCTCAGTTTTAAGGAAAATTGTAGCTTTTATTTGTCATCTTAATATCAATTAGTTATTGGAAAAAGATAATTGATAATTGAGTGCAATGAATCAAAGTAATAAATACATAATTAATTGAGTTTAGTTTCATTCATGTTCTGTATTATAATAATAATATTTTTTTTATAGATTTTTAATAATAAACATCTGTAATTTTTAAAGGTCTTATGTTATTTTAGTTCCAACAAAAATCATGGTCTGTATTCTACCTGCATGCTAGCTCAGGCACGGGTGTAATACTGACCACTTCAACACTCTGGGCTGCTTTGTGAGAGTTTCTAAAACCCACAAAACGATTTTGTTAAAAGGAATTGACCCCAAGACGTCGTACAGACGACAGCAGGTCAACGTATACGAATCTGTCAAATTTTACCAATCGAACATTAATCTACCTTCATTGTGATAAGGTCATTGCAGAAATTTGACAGATTGTGGTAGCTTGATGTGCTGTCGTCTGTACATGGCTATCACGCTTGCGATCACTGCGATCAAGGGGGCTGGTTCAACATTTCAACCCAATTATGTACTAACTAGAAAAAGTAGTGAAGTTTCATCAAAATCCGTCCGTTGTTTTTGTGCGAAGGAGTAACAAACATACAAACTATGGCATGTAAAATATTAGTTGGATTCTATAATTTGTACAATATTAAATAAATATTTGTTCACTGCGAAGCTTCTTAGGTCATACAAAATCAATGGAGGCCCATATAGACCTAGTAGGTAAAGGTTCTTACGCAACGATGGCCGGTTCCAAGGAGTGGGTACCTATTATGGAGAAAAACCTGAAATTAAATATGGGTACCTAATTACTAGCTGTTTCCGTATCCTGAAGGAACTACTTGGTGCACCGGGATAATGTGTTGGAATTGGCTGAAATACATAATAAAACCCGTATTAATTTCGTAAGCAGGTACCTACCGATTTTTATTAATTTTATTTTCTACGCCTTAAAAATACTCCACCAGTCTGTACTTACTTAAATACGTAATTTATAAAAACCTGCATACAAATAAAACACGATGACAAAACGACAAAGAAGCGATTTAATAATTTCTCGTCCCTTTCCGCCATTTCTCAGTAAATCCCTTCTCTCTGGGGAAGTCCGAGCGCAGTCATTCAACCTTCAGCGAGGCACCTCCTTTGACGTCTGCGCGCCTGGTACCTACCTGGTATCTCATACCGGTGCGGCTGTGACGAATCTCGTGAGCCTCCAAAGCTGGAATAGGTATTTTTTACTGAATTACTCATTTCCGCGTTTGTTTGTCGTTGGAATATTTTATTGTTTGTGACTAATTCATAGAAAATAATATAAAAATTACGGCCTATTTTTTCTTGTCATCGCATTACGCTTAACGACTGGACCGCATTCCGACAATTTTTTTTTAGTCGTGTGTTCATGTAAGTATAATAAAATATGATACTGATACGATAGAAAATAATAGAAAAAAAGTTGCCCCGAATGCAAGCGAAACCGCGGGGAACAGCTAACTAATAATGAGTATTTGTTGACTATCCTGTTACAAGAACAGACAACAGCACATCAAGTTACCACAATCTGACAAATTTCTGCAATAGATTTTCAACCTTATCGCAATGGTGGTAGGTTAATGTTTCATTGGTAAAATTTGACAGATTCTGGTACCGTGACCTGCTGTTCTTTGTATGTACAGACAACAGCACATCAAGTTACCACAATCTGTCAAATTTCAAGATTCGTATACGTTGACCTGCTGTCGTCTGTACAATTCTGAAACTGAATTTTGATATGAACTCTGAGTATATAATTTTATGTTAAAATTCAATATTTAATCACAAATCAATTGATGGTTATGTTACAGAAATACACCACAAATCAAAACTTCTATAATGGAGTGTCTACTTTCTTTCACACATTAGATAATACATCAAAGCCAGCTGTTATAAGACAAGCGTACACTTAGCGTAAGGAACATCCCTCACACGACAGCGCACCGCTCACTGGTGCGAGACATCTTGCAGCGCGGGTAATCCCGAGCGCAGTAACTGTACGCATAACGTAAAGTATACTTACGTATGTATCAGATGTAGTTCAGACGATAGTGAAGCGTTTTCCCCCATCGTACTTTCGTAGTATAAAACAGCGTTGCCCCCGACTTCTGTATATTGAAATCAGGCGGTTTTTAATGGGTATCTACTAGATAAGAGGTAAGCACGATGGGTCGTTCTCGTTAGTACTAAAAATACGAAAATAACTGTTTGTAATAACTTCATAGTAAACTTCAAGTATATTTTGAGATGTCATTCAGTGTGGAAATTGGTGGAGCTTTGAAGATGGTTACTTTTTATCCTGCATGCCTCTTCATGCAAGGATAGTCTTATATATCTATGTAATTAATAAATAATTATGTAATAATAATCTTGTTTGTCATCGAAACTGATATAATTTTTACATTGGCTATAAAAGGCAAATTTTGTGCCCCACTGGCATGGCATTTTATGTATGTACTGACTGTACATAAAACGCCATGCTTGACCCAGTGGGGCTCGCGTGGAAACTTAAATGCGCATGTCTTCAGTAACATCATGGGGTCTGGGCGTGATTTTAATTGATGGCAATTAGCAATATATGTACATACTTGATTAAAATATGGAATATGATAAGGTGTGAATAATTAACCCTTAGGTTAAATATTCTTAGGAATTAATTACAATATTATAATAACAAATATGACTATTTATTTATTATAGTAATAAACGGAATTAACATCCCAGCTCAAAGTTCACTAACAATAAAATATTGCCGCTGACTGTACCTCGCGAACTTGGACCGTGATTTGCGAAACTGAACGACTTAATATATTATTTATTAACTTTAATATTGTTTATACATTTCTGTTTAAGCTTAAAATCCGTTCATTAATAAAAGTTGAGAAATATTTCTGAGTAATTTTCCTTAAACATCTGTTGATATTTGCGTCCACACAAATTCGCGAGTCCACAGCTAGCACGTGTTCGCGCACAAAGGTACCTATCAGTATCGCGGACATGTTACAAATGTTCGCTCGCAATGTGTTACTGTTTGCTAGAGCGAGTACACCACGAGATACATTTGTGTGCGTCACAGTGCCGCACACCGGGGGAATCTCGACATAACGTGTTAATCAAAGGACCCGCATCGACGAGATTAAGTTCATTGACTTAATGTAACAAAAGCGATGAGTATTCACTATATTTATTGTGAACACTTTCCTTACAATAAAAGAAGCCTACACCTTATGTGTAATTTACGTACCTACCTAGTGCATCGTGTCGCACGTTGCAGTCGGTCCTGCTTGTGGTCTCTCTCCGGTGGAGTCGGGTGCCGTCCCATCGCGCTATGAGAGTGAGGGAATAGGGAGTGAACCTGTGTCACAGCAAATGTGCAGCCACTATAATATGTCCCGCGCAGCTGGCTGATCTCTTTATATGAGAACGGATGCCGTAGCCGAACATTGGTAGGGATACCCCATTCTGTAATATATTGTAATAAGTTTCATGATAACTTACAAACTTGAGAAAAGTACCTAACTAGGTTCAGACAATCCCACAACCTGTTTCAGGCCTCTTCTAATTGCGTGCTAGTTCGCGCGAGTTACCTTGTCCCTGGTACACTATGGGCTCCAGAAGGAACACGGTGGGTTTTACTCAGTAAGCGTCTGACACTCCCTCACGCTGCACCCACAGCGAGAGGGGTCATCTGATGATTTCCCAAAAAAAGGCCCCTTCTCATAGAGGCAGGAAAGATAAGGTTGACCACCTGGCTTACTCGCAAATAGGCTGTATTTAGAACGAGGGAAATTACCTAGGTACACAATTTTCCTTCTAGCCCTTAACGCACTAAGATTGACGTCACGAAAAATGTGGGTATGCAAATTAGATAGGCAGCTTGCAGCAGCCGGTTAGTGGACTATGATTCTATCAAATACAGGAAAATTATACAAAACTCTACCTACAAGCTGATATGCAGATATTTTTCTAAAACGCAGATTTTTTTCCGTTTCGCAGATTATAATCTTGGGTTGCTGGGTTGTTGAGGTCAGATAGGCTGAGCAAATATGTTCTGACTGAAAAAAGTTTTTACAAAAATCGACTTCACAAAACACTGAAAGGGGCAAAATAAAAGTTTTCCTATGGCTATAGGAAAACTTCTATTTATAAACACTGAAAGGGACAAAATAAAAATTTTCCTATGGCTAAGTATAGGAAAACTTTTATTTTGTCCCTTTCAGTGTCAACAGACACCGACTTGTAGAGCCCTACAAGTCGGTGTCTGTTGACTGTGTTTTGCCACCGACTTCTAGAGCCATGTGAAAAGTTTTATTTTGTCCCTTACAGTGTTTGAAAAAAAGCATCCGAATTAAAAACCTCTTCCTTTTTTCCTCTGTTGAAAGTCTGACAACCGGTCTAACGACCAGGTATCGGGCCGGATAACTGGGTTGAGGAGGTCAGACAGGTAGTCACTCCATGTAAAACACGCGTTCGCCATCCTACAACTGTATCCAGTTAGACTGGAAGCAAACACCAACGTAATTAGGAAAAGGGTAGACCGGTGATGATGAGTTGATAGTTTTTGGTAATAATACCTATTTGATTGAAGGTAGTACTTATTATTCTGTGGTATTTAACTAAGAGGGTGAACAAAAAAAACAAATAGATAGAAGGGTGAACAATATCCATATTTTCAAATGTTTTTTTTTATTTATTAGCCTGTGTTGTCCCACTGCTGGGCAAAGGCCTCCCCCAAAGTCTTCCATTTCTCTCTATCTGAAGCATGCTGCGGCCAGTCAGCAAAAAACTGACCAAGTCATCCCGCCAGCGCTTCCGAGCTCTACCTAACCTATACGCCTTCTTCAGTAAAACAGCGTGCGGTGACTTATTATTAAATAAAAGCTTTTGATAATTAATTTTAACTATTGCTCTGTTTAATATTGAGAAGGTACAATTCTTGCTTCTTCAGATTAAAAGTCAATAGGTAATAAAAGCGGAAATATCAAAAAAGTTGTACAACGATGACAAACAATAATAAAATATCACCGCAAATTAACTTCCACGAACCTACTCACGTCAATATAATCAAACAAAACGCCTTACAAATCAAATATATTAGACACTAGCCGTTTTCCCGCGGTTTCACTCGCATCCCGTGGGAATTACTGCCCGTACCCGGATAAAATATAGCCTATGTCACTCGTGGATAATGTAGCTTTCGAATGGTGAAAGAATTTTTAAAATCGGTCCAGTAGTTTTTGAGCCTATTCATTACAACCAAACAAACAAACAAACAAACAAACAAACAAAGTTTTCCTCTTTATAATATTAGTATAGACAACATAGTATTTCCCCAATTACATTCAGAAACATCAGGTTTTTATACTAGACACTTTTCTCGCGAGCTCAGTTCAGTCCGTGCCGCCTCGCGCCGCGGTCATACCGCGATCTGCGCATATAAAAAACCTATTCGGTATCGCGCGGGAAAATTGTGACAGTTATTTTTTTTAATTCCATAGTGATGAAGGGCCAATGCAAAAGGTTCGTGAGCCATAAAGGCAAGGCGTACGATGTCAGACCCACCAAGGAGGACGATGATAACATAGGATTCTTTGATTTGGTAAGTTTTAGAAATTAAATAATTTTTTGTTTGGAGATTGTTGTTTTGAATTGGGTTTTTAAAATAGAAAGTGGTTTATAGGCGGAAAATTATAATGAGTTCCATTCATCAGAGTTGTGAAATATTGCATGTTTATTGTTGATGTAAAATTGTTTGTTTGTCAATAAAACAATAGCAAATAAAATGCACTTTTATGTACCTATGACTGGTTGCTACTGAGGTGTGTTACTGCAGCTAAGTATAGACCCATCTAATTAAGTGTTATTTTATATGTACCTATGCTTATCTAAAAATGTCTCATTTTGTTTCATTATTTTTAATTAATATCTAAGTAATGAATCTATAGGTAATTAATTAAAACGTTTACTTAATTTTTTTAACAATTATTATTAATTAAATAACGACGAAGGCTAACATGACTAACGTTTTAGACAATTTCGAATTGCGAATATTTTATCGTCATATCGTTTGTATGCAGACGAAAATATTATCATTTTGTAGAGAATTTCTCACGATCATAGAGTAAGGTTTCCTACATTCATAAATTAAAACATATCATTTAATTAACCAAAATATAATAAGATATCTACGTTTATCAAGTTCCAAAATATGAAAGATAAAAGGTTACATCTTCAGTAAAATGACAAATACTTAATTAACTAGGTACTTAATGAATAATCAGAAAGTCGTTAAATAAAGGCGCCACAATACCTATCGGTGCAGATTCTTACGTGACCACTAACAAGATATTATCTAAATGAGTACGAAATTGAGGCAACTATAACACTGAATGATTTTAATAGGTAGGTACTTACTATTATTAGCGGCGAAAACTTACTGTTTGTATTCAAAATAGTTTCGTTATAAAAAAGCTATCTTTTATTCGATGGGAAATCATCAGAGACGCCTCTCGCTACGGGTGACAGCGTGAGGGAGTGTCACACTCTTACTGAGTAAAACCCAACGTGTTCCTTCTGGAGCCCACAGTGTACCAGGGACAAGGTAACTCGCGCGAACTAGCACGCAATTTGAATAGTGCTGTCGACTGCTTTGTTTCATTTTATTCCTAACAAATTCTGATGTTCAAAATTTATCATCTGAAAAACCCTAATTTCTTCATCAAGTTTCAATACAATTCAGATCATCTGTTTCACGGACTGCGAAAGTATGACAGACAGACAGACAAGCTAGCTTTCTAGTTTCTCTCATTTGTATAGTAAGGATGTTATTACCAATTATTGTCTAAACCCAGTTCAATAATAACTAACTCGAGTATGTCAGTTAACGGTTCACAGTTAAAAGCTATAGTTCTACAAATTGTGCGTCAAAGACTTTCACATCGGGATTCCCGAGAAATGCGACACAAACTGACTTACAGACGCTTATCTTGGACTTAGACATACTATGTGGAGTATGTGCATAACTTTCTCAAAAGCTCTGTAATAAAGTTCTTTCAAGCAACTTCTTGATTTCGAAATTAAAATTAAACTTTTATTCTACGGGGCACCGTACAACAAAAGTGTACTTACCTATTTTTGTACGTAATCCTTCGTGCGCCACTCCGACTCGCGCTTGGCCAGTTTCTTCCCGAAGAAGTCGAGAGTCAAAATATATTCGCTATAAAGAAATTCTTATGAGATAAACTGGCTTATAGAACATATTTTGTATAATTAGTAATTTAATTACACACTTATTCACAATGCTACAAAATACTTATTCATTTAAAAGTTTATTAAGAACAAAACTAACTACAAAATAGCTTAAAATTACTTAAATCAACGAGCAAAATGCATTTCCTTCCACCAAATAACCATTTACTCACATTTACAAACTTCTTAAATATAAATAATACAGAATTCTCTATTCACGTAAATTAAGTAAAGCCTTGAACTTGTCCGAACAAATTAATTGTGACGTAACAGTCCACAGATAACATCTAGATCAGGTTCCCGCCAGAAGTTCACGCTCCAAGGAGGTTTAAGTACTTAATTGTTTATGGAGTTCCGTACCCAAAGGGTAAAACGGGACACTATTTCTAAGACTTCTCAAAAGCGCGATAGCCACTCTAACAACAAATACTGAAAACTAGGCCCCCGTCTGGAATTTGACCATCTTTGGCAGTCGTTACGGGTAGTCAGAAGCCAGACGGTCTGACAACCAGTCTTACCAATGGGTATCGGTATCGGGTTGTCCGGG
The DNA here is from genome assembly GCA_002382865.2 of Heliothis virescens. Classification (NCBI taxonomy): domain Eukaryota; kingdom Metazoa; phylum Arthropoda; class Insecta; order Lepidoptera; family Noctuidae; genus Heliothis; species Heliothis virescens. The sequence goes on along the minus strand of NWSH02000437.1, from coordinate 756,348 downwards.
TAACTGGGTTGTGGAGGTCAGACAGGCAGTCGCTCCATGTGGCACACTGGTACTCAGCTGCATACAGTTAGACTGGAAGCCGAGACCAACTTAGTTGGGGAAAGGTTAGGCAGATGATGATTTTATAGGGCTCCCATACGACAAACGTATGTTTTATACGGAACCCTTCATGCGCGAGTCCGACTCGCTCCTGGCGGATTTTTTTTGCATTAGCTATTTATCTAAAATGGCGTATTGTGGTCGTTCCGCTCGATCTAAATATATTGAACGCCTTTCACTAAAGACGTGGTGTCTGTCACACTGGGAAGTGAACTAATGACCTTACTACGTACTTATTTATATTGAAAACTGAAAAATAAACGTGTTCTTAGATTTTCAAGTTAAAGTTGTTTTAGTACAGACAACAGTAGGTCACGGTACCCGAACTTGTAAAATTTTACCAGTCAAACATTAACCTACCGCTATTGTGATAAGGTTGAAAATCTATTGCAGAAATTTGACAGATTGTGGTAACTTGATGTGCTGTCGTCTGTACTTAGAATTTTGAGCTTTGTAATTGTGGAGCAATTTGAAATAAACTGATGATAATATTGTTTGAGATCAGCTAGCTTCTGCTGGTGACTTCACTTCGTGGGATCTACTTAACGCATCCGGATAAAAGTAGCCTATGTTATATGTGGATTTCCTATAAATAATGGATAAATGGATCTATCTAACGCTGAAAGAATTTTGAATTCGGACCATTAGTTTCTGATGTTAACGCATTCAAACAAACAAACAAAATATATCTTCCACTTCAGTAGTAGTAAAAGACACTCAATAAAGCTAAATATTTTAGGTTTTTGCCGTTTTTTAAAACAGCCAAAGCTCGCCAATTAAGTAGTCGGAAGCCTGAATATCTAAATACTTAAGAACCTAGACATGTTATAATTACCTGTCTAACAACGTATTATACCTGTCTACAAAACATAAAACAATAGACAAACAAACAAACATACACGACACAAAAAACTTTTGCGTAGATTTTTGAACAAAAAACGTTATTTCTCGTTCTCACAGTACTATAATGGCCGAATAGATTTATATTTAGACTGATTAACGTTTAATTACTATAAAAGTACTTAGTTAATTTGTGTGACGTCACAGAACTGACGCAATATATTCTAACAGTACCTACATAAAGTGAGATATAATTATCATACACGTGTGTCCTAAAAAAACCTTAATAAACAAACCTTTTATTCAAATCAGCACTCATTTACGTAAAGTACCTATAAACTTTGTAAAAAATATAAATCTATCCTACACATAAAAATCAAAGTCCTGACTCATCAGCGCAGGGCCCAAACCAACCTATAAAGCTGACATTTTGCACAGAGGTTCATATTAAGACTCTTACGTGAGATAAGAAAGGATTTCGAGAAATTCCAACAGGAACGGGAAAAATGGAATATTAAGTTTTACGCGGGCGAAGCCAGTGGCAAAACCAATTAAAAAATTTTAAGGTTTAATTCTGAAACTACTTCAATAGCTCCTCATCGTCCTGCCTCATTCCCAATTGTATTTGTGGTCGGCGCGATATGTTTTCTGCTTCCATTTCTCCCTGTCACTCGTCATACTGACATTCACTCCCTTCTCATGTCATCTTACACGCAATCCATCCATCTTTTCCTTGGTCTTCCTCTCCCTCTCCATCCATCTACCTACATTCATACTTAACATGCTCTTCGTTGCTTGATAGTCCACTATGTCAGTCAGTCAATCACCTTTTAGTTTGACTTATATGTTAAGACTAGCTTCCGCCAGCGGTTTCACCCGCGTCCCGTGGGAACAACTCGGCGCTACCGTAAAAAGCGTAGCCTGTAGCCTTCCTCGATAAATGGGCTATCTAACACTGAAAGATTTATTCAAATCGGACCAGTAGTTCCTGAGATTAGCGCGTTCAAACAAACAAACCAACTCTTCAGCTTTATAATATTAGTATAGATTAGTAGGATCCACAAATGTTTGTATTTGGACGCCGATTCCAAGCAATAATTATTTAGTTCAAGAAATAATCTCAGTTTTCACGAAAACGATTAGAAATCTGGTAACCATAGCAACTCACACCATAACATTATAAAATATTTTAATGAATTCCCAAATACTTAGCAATTTAGAATTTCTCCGCGACAATAGGGAAACTACTAAACATAATTAATTAAAACTAATGTGCTAATTAATGGCTCATAAACCTTTATTAGGTTTTTGTTTATTTAGTAACGTTGGTGACGTCACTTCCGTGGGACATAATGTAGGTACTTATGATGATGGCGTCCTAGCCGATTGTCGGCCACGGCGGCTGTTCTCATGCTGCTGCGGACATATTATAGTGTCTGCACATTAGCTGTGAGACAGGTGCACTCCCTATTCCCTCACTCTCATAACCCGATGGGAGATCTACCGGAGAGAGATCACAAGCAGGACCGACATCGCGATATGCGGCTACTAGACCAACGAAGCAGTCAAATTACTTATGTATTACAATTATATACCACAAAGGGCTAAGCTTCATGACAATATAAACATGAGTTTTCTTAAAACAACTGTTCACTATGAATTTTTACGTTAAATCTTCCAAGTAAAAAGTGGTTTTAAGTGGTTTTAGGAAAACCTTCATGATGTCAGTGAACTGGGGCCTAACAATGGTGTTATTTATTTATACATCTTTCTTAGTTTCTTTTTTGGGTTTTTAACATATTTGAGGACAAAGAAACCCTTGAATGAGCAGGTCAAGATTCTCTCTCTCTCGTTTTTAGGGTTCCATACCCAAAGGGTAAAACAGGACCCTATTACTAAGACTTCGTTGTCTGTCTGTCTGTCTCCACGCTGTATCTCTCTAACCGTGATAGCTAGAAAGCTGAAATTTTCACAAATGATGTATTTCTGTTGCCGCTATAACAACAAATACTAAAAATTAAAAAAAAAGGGGAATGGGGTACGGAACCCTTCACGCCCGAGTCCAACTCGCACTTGGCCGGTTTTTTAAAAATTGGTGCATAGCGAGCGTTTTGGTAATTGAAAGTGCATATTTTTAGCCTATACATGTTTAAAATGTACAATTTTAAAATTCAAAGTTAACCAATAAAAAATGTGGTGATTTATGTTTTGCTCTGCTGAGCCTTTTTGCCTGTTCCATCTGACAGGAAAATAATTTGGAAACAACGTGCGTCAGATAACGAAATAAACGAATGAATGCAATATATTTACCTGTATCAACATACAATAATAAATCAAAATCTGAATGTTTGTCTGTCCGTATTATGTCAACGTGTGTGAGGTCAAACGGATCAAATCATAAGAGGTCCTTAACATATTCACCTTGCAAATGTTGTAAATTTGTATATTGCTCAACATTCTGCCTTTTTACGCCAAAACCACTAATCCGATTTCAATCAAATTTTACTCGTATATAGGCTGGAAAATAAGCTATAATTCGAGATATTTTTAGTCAAAATCGGTGCAGTAGTTTAGAAGATATTGTATGAAAGAAAAATTAGAAAAAATGCTAAAATGTCTAATTGATGGACGTGGTTGAATGTTAAAAGGATATTTGTTTAAATTCGTTGTGGTTACTGACCATAAGTGGTAAACGTTGTCATAGTCTGTACAATGTTGCGGTTTTCAAGTTTAAGTGGTTTTTATTAGTTTTAGACCTCTCTTAGCATAGTAAGTACTTATATGTAAAAAACTGTCAGGAAACTTGTATGTATTGTGTGTTCTCAAAATGACGTGTAACTACAAATTTTTTTTACCATATTTTTATTATTTCTGCAAAATATGATATTTTATAATTTTCTGTAGGAAATACTTACTTACTAAAATATCATCTATACTAATAATACAAAGCTGAAGAGTTTGTTTGTTTTTTTCTTTGAACGCGCTAATCTCAGGAACTACTGGTCCAAATTGACAAATTCTTTCTTTGTTAGATAGCCCATTTATCGAGGAAAGCTATATGGTACTTTTTATCCGGGTGCGCAGAGTAGTTCCCATTGGACGCGGGTGAAACCGCTGGTAGAAGCTAGTGATAATATATGTTTGTTACTCCTTCACGGAACCGATAGCATATACATAGTCTTTTTTTTTATCCATCTGCGGGAAGTATATCCCTCCGGAAGCGGATGAAACCGCTGGCAGAAACTAGTTACCTATCAAATTAATTCTTTCTACAACATTCGTCCAGTCAAAGTTAAAGTTATTACCTAGTTAAGTCAATATTGACTCGTGAACTTGTCGTTAAACAAACCGAGTGCCTCGTGTACTTACTTACTGGTTCGGTAAAAATAGAACCGAACCGAAATACTTTACGTTATTTATACTTATAGGTAATACTTACTAGCCGTTTCTCCGCAATTTCATTACCGTATTGAGGGAGCATTTGATGCTGGAGAGTCTATAAAGTTGTAGCCTCCGAAAGTTTATAGAAAGTGCGTCATGCATGACACCCGAAGAAACTATTCATAAACTCTATTCTTGTAATTAATTTTTGAGATAGAAATTATCAAATGTCCCCTCCCGCTGCGGGTGACAGCATGAAGGAGTGTCAGACTCTTACTCAGTAAACCGTGTTCCTTCTGGAGCCCACAGTGTACCAGGGACGAGGTTACTCGCGCGAACAATACCGCAGGCCTATCTTTCGATATTCTCGAAGAGTCCCAGAGCCTTCATTCTTTCCACTTTGATGATCATAACAAAATGCTCTCAACGTCAACAACCGTATCATACACACAAATATTCAGTCTAGTAGCCGTAATAGTCTCTCCAGGCTGACACAGCTGTTCTACACACACATACATATATGCACACACACACATGCATAGCTCGTGAATCACATAGAACTGGTTGCGCGCCTTGAACTTGTAGCGGCGGCGGGTTGACGGACAACGCCGAGTATGTGACGCTACAACAAGTTGCACTACGACGTATTATTGTGGAATTTCGTCAAAAATGAGAGAATTTTGGGCACTTATTGTCAATAGATTTCATTTTAATTTTAAAGACGTATTCAGCGTTGAGTTTGAAACCGTTATATCAACTTAAAGTATCGTAATCTATACTAATATTATAAAGCTTGTTTGTTTGTTTAAACGCATTAATCTCAGGAACTACTGGTCCGATTTGAAAAATTATTTCAGTGTCAGATAGCCCATTTATAGAGGAAGGGTATAGGCTACTTTTTATCCGGGTTTATGGAGAAGTTCTCACAGGATGCGGGTGCAACCGCTGGCAGAAGCTAGCTTATGAACAATCTGTACTTATGAAGCTGAAGAATTCGTTAGCTTGAAAGCGCTAATCTCAAGAATCCGATTTGGAAAATTCTTTCAGTGTGTCTTTTTATCCAAGGGTGTGAAGTAGCTCCAATCAGCCGCGAGTGATACCACTGCCTAGTTCTTCGAATCCAGGCACAATTTAGCATATATTATTCGGAGATAGTCTAGCTTATCAGTTAAATTTTCAAATTGGTTCAGTAGTTTCGGATATTTTAGGGTACAGACAAAGGAACAAAACTGTTTTCCTCTTTATTATATTAGTATAAACTGTTTTACAGTTCAGTATCATTCTGGTATTTCCAACTAGGTGTTAAGTACTTAATTGATATTTAATTGTTCTTCGAAAACTAGTCAGTTGATTTCCGAAGAAGCCGTTATCTTAATAGGTATAGTGTTGATCAATGACCTATAGTTATTGGATCGATATCAAGTAATGGTCTTAATGACAGAATAAATTCAATTCTATAGTATTCATTATCTTAACTAGAAGACCTCGTGGCTAAGTCAAAGCCGCGCGGATCTATCTATATACTTATACTTATAATAAGTCTGTATATTTCCAAAATAACTATCAGAGGGTGATTAGGGATCGATACTGACGCCAAAAATGCAATCAGTAGAATTTTTGTCTCTCTGTATAACCATTATAGAAACAAAAACTACTGGACGGATTTTGACGAAACTTGTACAATTATTATTCATTCTCCCGAGCAAGTTAGAGTATACTTATCATCACGCTACAAACAATAGGAGCAGAGCAGTGAAGGGAAAGATCTTTGATTATGACGACCCGTTGTCGCTGGTATAAGCGACATGATCCGCGAACGAAGTCGCTGGCAGAAGCTAGTCGATCATAAAGTTAAGCAATGCTTGGCGCGGTCGGTCCGAGGACGGGTGACCATCTCCTCATAACGAGTTCTTCCGTGTCTCGGAAGGCACGATAAACTGATGGGTCCCGGCTGTCATTTGACCATTTTTGGTAGTCGTTATAGAAGCCAGAAATTCTGACAACCAGTCTTACCAATAGGTATCGTGTTGCCCGGGTAACTGCGTTGAGAAGGCAGGACAGGCAGTCGCTCCATGTGGCACACTGGTACTCAGCTGCATCCAGTTAGACTGGAAGCCGACACCGACATAGTTGGGAAAAGGCTAGGCAGATGATGATGGTTGAAATATACCTAATTAATTTTCAAGCCTTTTATGTAAATAGTAAGTGCATATAACCTCCTTGCTAAGTGGTCTGCACTTGTAATGTTTCTGCAGGCATCAGAGAGAGTCAGCGATATGTGTCTGAACATTATGTAAAGCGCTGTCTCTTTCTAATCGATAAACACGTTTAATGAACAAGGGTTATGAAGATAGAACTTGGTGGTAAGGGGTTGATGGAAAGACAAGGGGTCAATATTTCACAAAATTAGTATTTTTTCACTATATTCGTATTATAGATGTATGATAAAATCTAAATCAAAAAGCATTTATTCAAAGTAGGCTGAAAACAGCACTTTTCGAACGTCAAAATGACATGAGACAGCCCCAAAAACGCCCGCCCTTCACCACTTCTTCTATGTGTTTTTGCTGGGAAGAAGAAGATGCGTGACAAGCTCCCCAGCAACGGTACCAGCCAGCAGGTCCACCTACCCGAATTCGTCATTGACCAATCGGACATTAACCTTCCACTATTGTGATAAGGTTGAAAATATATTGAAGACATTTGACAGATTGAAGTAGGTTGATGTGTTAGCGTCTGTGCTACGGCTGCCTCGCTGGTTTCGGGTTTGATTCCCGGGTTGGGTCAAATTTGCTTCGTGGGTTAAGCTATAAAGCAGCCAGGAGTCTGGAAGTTGGTGATGGATAACCACCCACAGCTCTAAGAGGATAAGGAAAGGTACTTTTACAAGGATAACTGAAATCTTTCTCGTTGGAGTAAGTATGGGCGGGGAATTCCTATATGGGTAGGTACAATACCTATAAGGTATGTTATGTTCTGAGAAGGACTCAGTCTCCATAATTAAGCACTAAATTATTAATTTTAAAAGTAGTCTGTTATATAAATTGCCTATTAAATACAGCTTTTAGCTATTAGTCATCCATTTCTGAGATCTACAATGATCTATATTTATTGCTATAGGTACCTACCTGTCTCTTCCCATTTTGGTTTTTTCCTTGTGTCACTTTCATTCAGTATTTTGTGTCTTACTACAGTAAATTATGAAGGGGAAAATGCACTGTCAGTGTGGTTGACCTAAAGACAGTTTTTTTTAATAAAAAGTCTTTCGGATACAGTACCTACTACAAATGCAGTTATTCACAGCTCAGCAAATTGCATGAACAAAAAATTATAGTGCGAGGCAAGTGCCAAAGTTCATCATCATCACCCTTTGTATCGTCCCACTGCAGTGCTGCGGCCTCCTCTCACACAGAGAAGGATTGAGCGTTAATCACCACGTGCAAGAAATGCGGGTTGCTGTACTCACACTTTATAGTCCAGGTTTCCTCGATATGCCGTCACCTTTAATCAGCCATTAGTGCCAAAGATATAAGAACTTAGGAAATGCGTAAAAACTTAGAAAATGGCAAAGTTAAATAAGTAAATTAGATGAAAAAGAAAGGCCATCTTCATAACTGATTTGTCCTACAAATTAATTATAATTTCAGGAAAAAATATGCAAATAACAAAGAGGAACTGATCAATTAAAACATTCTATCCAATTATAAGTTGTGATTAATGATGGCCGAACATCGATGAGCCACGACATCAATTAATAATTGTACTTAATTATATTTGTCATAATGGTAGGATCATTATGACAGACCGACGGACGGTATTATAATTATTTTACGATTTTACCTGTTACTCATTAATTTACTGACAAAAGAGTAGACGTAGGTCAGGTTTAATTGATGAATAAAAAATCAAACCTTGTGGTACCGTTTTCGTTATTTGCCTTTTCCCAACTATTGGGATTGGCTTCCAGTCTCACCGAATGTGGTTGAGTCGCTCCATGTGGCACACTGGTACCAGTCTACCTCACCGCTCTGCTTGAACCAGCCTGTCTAAGCTCCTTCTACCTAGGTAGGTACCCGGGCAACCCGGTACCCCTTGGTAAGACGGGGAAGACTTCTGCTAACCTTTCACTAAGAATATTAATATCAATTACTTTCATGACGAGTTCAACCTACCTCAATCTGCCTTTCATTCCAGTTTCACTAACGGCCGTTTTCAATATGCTATCTATCTACTGTTTTGTTTACTAACGATAGCATTAACCCCGTATAAGTAATGTCAAATTCCTATCTCTAGTTAGCAAAACACCAGATAGATAGAGTATTGGGAACCGGTTCAACGTTTACGTCACGATAATCCGCAGCTGATTTTAATAATTATTGACAAACTTTAATTCCCCAAAACCGCAACATTTGGATATTTTTTATTAGTGTTTCGTAGTATTGCGAAATTAATTGATTATTTATTTATTAGATGGTCTAAGGGGAATCCCTGGTTTTGCACACAGAAGCGCGTGGCGCATACTCGTACACTATTTGTATTAAGCTGCCTTCTTGGTCTAGCGGTCGCATAGCGCGACTTCTGTGCAACGAGCTCTCGGATTCGATTTCCGGATCGGGCCGAAATCGCTTTGTGGGTTTTAAAAAATATTTTTCAAAGGGGCCCGGCGTCTGGGAGTTAGAGGCATTACTACCCCGTGCCTGGGAGGACTCGTGTCCCCGAGTGCTCAGTAGCAGTTGTTATTTTACGTCAGAGGCCGTCAAGCGGATTTCAGACAACTCTGTCAATACGTAGTTCTTTTTTACTTTTTTTTTCAAATGTAATGAGTTATACGTATAGCTCTTTAGAAGAGCTCGTGGCGTGGTGATCAAAAAGTTAAGCAACGCTTGGCGTGGTCGGTTCGTGGATAGATGACCATCTTGTCATAACGAGTTCTTTCGTATTTCGGAAGGCACGATTAACTGGTCCCGGCTATCATTTGACCATATTTGGCAGTCGTTACGGGTAGTGAGAACCCAGAAAGCCTGACAACCAATCTTACCAATAGGTATCGGGTTGCCTGAGTAAATGGGTTGTGGAGGTCAGACAGGCAGTCGCTCCATGTGGCACACTGGTTCTCAGCTGCATACAGTTAGACTGGAAGCCGACACCAACATAGTTGGGAAAAGGCTAGGCAGATGAATGTTTTATTTATTTTATATGCGGGAATTCTTACGTGTCACACACACATAAAGACTTGTCGCACACTAACAGAGAAATTATGGGATTATTCGTAGAAGTTATTGAGTCACAATATACGGAAGTATAAGGTTAACTTAATGCACTTTATTATGTAAAAACAGTCTCTTATAATCGTATAGTTTTTGTACCAAAATATACTTTTTATATGAGAATAGTTTTTATCTTGTATTAAGTAGATATTTGACGTGAGAAATATGATTCATTCGTAAAGTTGTTAAAATTAAAGTGCTATGTTTAAATGGTTTAAAGTTGTTATATTTTTTTATTAAGTTTAAGTTACTTTAGTTTATTATTTGAGTAAGTGGATAAATATACTGTTTTTTATGGTATAAGACCTCTTTGAAAATGATATAAAGTGCCTACTGCGTCATTTACATTTTAATTCTTTTGGAAAAAACTTTATTTTCGTAGTTTTTGATGCCTGTGACCTGTACCTGATGTTTTGGAATGTGAAATATTGTTATTATTTGCTGAAAAATTTGTTGGTGAAGGAAAACATCTCTTGGTAACCTGTACTATAAAGTATATATACTGTACTATATAGCTATCTGACAGATACTGCCGTAGAAATGGTTTTAATTTTGACGAAGTACTTTTCAATGGCAATTAAATATCTGTCACATAGTTATTTAGAACTTTATTTGGAACCTGTAAAACTGGCCATTAAGGTGAAAGCGTCGCCTGGAAGCGGGAAATTTTAATATAAAAATGGTTTTTTGTTTAACCTAAGTTAACATTCAATATGAGGCGTGATCTTATCTTTTGCGGTTATAATATCCCACAAAGTAATTTCTGATGTCCTTGTTTACCTCCGAAACCTCTTACAATTCAAATGTTCCTCGATATACTATGATATTTCGCAATAAAAAGTTACTAACAATAATCTAATTTGAATATCGTACGTCCACCATGTTGCAATTTCTCCGTCACAATGGCGGCTCCTTGGCAAGTAATTGCGAGAGTTACACGGCGCGGTCGTGAACTTGTGTCAACTATAGCTTCCTTGTCATAATTATTGTCATTATTTCAATTATCATCATCTGCCTAGCCTTTTTCCAACAACGTTGGGATTGGCTTCCAGTCTCGCAGCTGAGTACCAGTGTGCCACATGGAGCGACTATCTGATCTCTTCAACTTAGTTCGATACGACTGGTTGTCGGATTTTCTGACATCCTTTTTCCTGCCTCGTTCCGAATTGTATTTGTGTTCGGCGCAATATGTTTTCAGCTTCCATTTCTCCCTGTCACTCGTCATACTGACATTCTCTCCCTTCTTACTCATGTCATCTTTCCCGCAATCCATCTATTTTTTCTTTGGTCTTCCTCTCCCTCTCCATCTACATTCATTCCCATTAAACTCTTTGTCGCACGTGTTTCCTCCCTCCTCATTACATGCCCATACCATGTCAACCGCTTACCTCTCATCTTTTATGTGATCTATATCTATACATATCTATACATCTATACATCTATACATCTATACATCTATACATCTATACATCTATACATCTATACATCTATACATACTTAATACTATACATCTATACATCTATACATCTATACATCTATACATCTATACATCTATACATCTATATCTATACATACTTAATAAAATTGTAACAACCTCATGTCTGTACATTATAGATATTAAAGAAAAACCAAGATGGGGCATCTTCATACAACCAATAGAAGCCAAAAACATGATTTAAAAAATTTTTGTCTGTTTGTTTGTCTGTCTGTCTGTCTGTCTGTCTGTCTGTCTGTTTGTTGTCCGCTTTTCACGCAAAACCTACTGGACGGATTTTGATGAAACTTTTTTTGTTATATAGCTATTAGTCCTCGCTAACATATAGGCTATCTTTTTTTTGGAAATTCGCTCTTTAAGGGGGTGAAAAGGGGGGTGTAAGTTTGTATGAAACTTCGTCAGTTTTTAAGCTAATTCGATGAAAATTAATATTTGGCCATTTGGTTAGAAATTAAGAATGACGCGATAAGGATTTTTGGAAATTCTGCCTTAACGGGGGTGAAAAAGGAGGGGTAAGTTTCTATGAAACTCCGTCAGTTTTGAAGCTAAATCGATGAAAATTTAAGCTGTTTACGTGAATTCTAAGCTTTTCTGCCCTTCGTTTTGTGACGGTTACCTGTTTAAAGAAGCATAGGTAATAATAATAACATAACTTGGGAAGAAAAATAAAAAAAAATGAAAACTGTGTTTAACCAACTTTAAGGCGGCTCCATCTATGATGTATAAATTAAATTAAATTTGACAATGCAGACGGAGTGGTAACCAATTAATTATCATTCAAATTCATAGATGGAGTTATGCATTTTCTGTAATTAACCATGTTGTAACACAAAGTATAATAATATTTCTATAGATATTTTAATATTGTTTATCAGTATGCTGTGCTACATAAAAATCCCGCTATATTATTATCTCGATGCAAGGAAAAATTATAGTGTTGTTTGTGTTTGTGTATTGCAAACGACTCCCTCTAAACAATTTTTCGAATATTAACGTCAAATTTGACAATTAGCTGAGCAATTAATTATCATTTATAATCATAGATGTGCATTTTTTTATAAACAAGTCAGGCTGGGGCTTGGTAGTTTAGCTTATCTTTCAGAAATATGGTGGCATAAAAGCTACTTTGACTGTGAATAAGTACTTTTTTTTGTGCATTTTTATTCTTAAACAAATTTTAGAGGGACGTAAAACATGCAACCCCTAATGATTCTAGAAACAAGCCCAAACTCAAGGTGCAAACTGCAGTATGCTGAGCTGTCGCGATTTAAAACCATGCACTCATCCAATGCTCTATCCCAGTCTCTGATAACGCACAAA
>NWSH02000437.1:701800-730267 GCA_002382865.2 Heliothis virescens | reverse complement strand
GAAGCATTCGAGATTTTGGCCACTTAAATGATGTGCCAAGCTGCCAAGTATTCCTCTTATTAGAAAATAAAAGTTTGAAGAGACCGGCACACACAACGGTGGAAAAACCAAAATCCGACTAAGGGCATCGACAATGGTAGAAAACGTGGAGAGTGTTAACTAGTCTACTGGTCATGACCCAAACCTTTGAATTTGGAAGAGCGCAAGTGCTTTAAATGTGCATAGTTCGTCATTACACCGCATTTTGCTTAAAGACCTAAAGCTGCAGCTATACAGAATTTTACTGGTGCAAGAATTAAAGACCCAAGATGCCCGTCCCGACCCAAGAAGTTTGACTTTGTAAATCAGGCATTTGAGCGTTTTTAACGTTCACTAACATCTTGTTTTCGGATTAAGCTAATTTTCACCTCAGAGGCCACGTAAATAAATATCCATCATGAAGTGGCGGTCATCACTGAATACACCTGCAGTGCCGTCATGAGTAATTTTACTACTACTAAATGAGTGTAGCGAATGCGAGGGTCTACATTTTGAAAATATTATTTTAAAGAAATAAATTCACATCAAATATTTGTAATACCGGTATATCACGGTATTGGGCCGTCAATACCGGTACTGAAAAAGCACCATATTATATCCGTGATCACGGTATTACGGGATCCCGGAATACCGGTATTGAAAGCCCTAGTCACAGCTAATGTGCAGCCACTATAATATGTCCTGCGCAGCTGGCTGATCTCCTTATATGAGAACAGCTGCTGTGGCCGGCAATCAGTCAGGGCGAGCGTCGACAGTATTGGAAGCAAGGATTAAATCAGCAAATATTATAATAAATGCTTTGCATTAGAACTCAATTACATTAATCTATACAGATTTACATAAAAGTGTAGACTGTTCATAACTAGCCTCCACGTGTAGATACTAATATTTATACTTGCCTGATTAATGGCTACGCGTGTTATATTAGCTGAAGACAAACATACACATTGTAGTTGTCGTTACTTTGTTTATGAGAACTTTATGGGTTCACTAGCTTCCGCCATCAGTTTTACCTGCTTCCCAAGGGAACCACTTCCCGTACCCGGATAAAAACTAGATTATATGATATTCTGATTGATATAAGTCATATTACTGCCAAGTTTCATCAAAATCCAGCCAGTAATTTTTGCGTGAAAGAGTAGCAAATATACACATACATCCATCCTCAGAAACTCTCATATTTACGTGACGTCTTGTATACTTATAAACAAACAAGTATTAGTTATTAATAGGATGTGTTATTATTACAATGTTGCATTTAAATTATTATCATGATTATCCCAAATGATTCGATAGACATGTATTTATTTTAATAATATGGTAATATAATCTATTTCCCATAAGTTGTAATCACTACACGAGTTTACAATTAAAATAAAGTACACTCTTAAATCATCTGTCTAGCCTTTTCCCTATGTTGGTGTCGGCTTCCAGTCTAACTGTATGCAACTGAGTACCAGTGTATCACATGGAGCGACTGCCTGTCTGATCTCCACAACCCAGTTACCCGGGCATCCCGACACCCTTCGAAAGATTGGTGGGATTTTCTGGCTACTGGCTTCCCGTAACGACTGCCGAAGATGGTCATATGACAGCCCACAGGGACCCGCCAATTAACGTACTGTCTGAAACACGGAGGAACTCGTCATGACTAGATGAAATCCATGAAACGACTGTGTGAAACATTGCTTAACCTTATGATCGATCGATCTGTGGGGTTGTGAACCACGAGAGGAAGTGTATGATCTGAATAATAACATGTAATTTTCATAATATATCAAATTTACCGTATCAATAATAATAGTATCGTTTGCGGGAATAACCGGAGTACACGCTAGTTATTATTCAGCCTGTTGTACGCACTGTCAGTGTAAATCATTTTGTAATATAAATTGATGAGGTAAAAGGAAGTAAAAGGTAAAACCGCAAAATATTCGCATTAAGACATATTAATTTTTAAAAGCTTTTTAATTTTGTCTAGCAAGACGAATACGGAAATATGCATGAAACCCGTCAATAATTGGTAAAGATAGATTTATTTTTGAATTGCACCGATATACACGTGGACCTATGTTCAGAAATAGACGACGGTCGAGGTCGTCATCATCGTCGTCACAGCCAAAAAACTCCACTGCTGGTCTGCTGCCTCCCCCATACTCACCGCGCTGCGCATGCGTGTTGGTGAGCGCAGGATATTGTTAGCTTCGGAGATGCTGCTGCCCAGCTCCGAGCAAGGCATTTAATATCCCACTTGGTGCTGTGTGGTGGTTATACTGCCACCAGTCGGTCGCTACCTCGTCCGTTGTTCATCAGGGTGCACCACGGACACGGTAGGACGATGTTAATTTGCCCCTTGATGACTTGCACACGAGGAAGGAAAACCAGTGAGGGTGAATTACCTCCGAGTGACGTCGACATCTTGCGGGTACACTCGCGCGCAGTTAGTGAACTTTCCCTTATGACGTTGATGGGCTTTTGATTGACTCAGCGGCTGTAACCTGTGTCGGTTGGTTTATTTGCGGTTGCACTTTTCCAATTTTACATAAAGATTCAGAACAAAGTCCATCTGTTTCAGGTCACAACTTGATTTTATTTGCTAGTTTTTGTTGTTGCTGTTTTTCTTTTTATGAATGTTAATTGATGTCAGAATCAAGGGAGATTGAACCCGCAAATCCAAAGAATTTTTGCAAACTAAAAATCTTTGTTTAAGTTTGTATGTACTTTCTAAGTATCTTAGACACCAATGGCTGATTGAAAGGTAAAGGTGAAGGTAAACATATCGAGGAAACCTGGAGTATAAAGTGTGAGTACAGCAACCCGCATCTCTTGCACGTGGTGATTAACGTTCAATCCTTCTCTGTGTGAGAGGAGGCCGCAGCACAGCAGTGGGACGATACAAAGGCTGATAAAAACAAAACTTTGCTCAAACCCTCTCCTTGGCTACGCCCATAGCGAAGCCGTAGTCCATAGGTTTCTGTTATTGCGGTCATTGCTCTGCACTTATAAAGCTCTTGATATAACAAACAGATAACAATAGACGACTGCCTACAGCACATATGTGTGTTCGGGAGAAGTCCCGAGCCAACGCGCAGTAGCTAGGCATGTAGGCAGTTCAGGTACATCCTGATTCATATCATTACTCTAGGTTTTCCTGTTGCTATCTTATGAGGACAGTTTGGATTCCGTACATTCACATTATGTATGAACCTTTCAACATAAGTATTATCCTTATTCAAGCTACTACGGGAAAGCACCGCTGAATCAATTATAGTAATTGGTCTCTCAATTACTTCGAGTATGCGGGTTAGGCAAGTACCTAACTTTTCTAAGTTAGGGACATGTATTTTTAAGTATATCTTGGATACCAATGGCTGAGTAATGATCTTGAGGAAACCAGAACTTAAAAGTCTAAAATCAAGTCCACCTCTCGTGGTGATTAACGCTCAATCCTTCTCTGTGTGAGAGGAGGTCGCAGCACTGCAGTGCGACGATTCAAAGGTTTATGATGATGATGATAAAGAGCAAACATTTTTCTGTTTGTTTATTTGTACCCTAACGGCACCGAAGGTGAATTTGAAAAATTCTTTCACTGTCGGGAAGCTAGATTATCCACGAATAACATAATGTTATATTTTGTCCGGGTACGGGCAGGAGTTCCTCCAGGACGCGAGTGAAACCGCGGGAATCAGCTAAATTAGCATGGTTGAAAATAATGAATGTAAAATTATTGTCAAGTCAGTTTCACAATCGTCTCAGGGATCGCCATTAAGGAGCCCTATTCATGTCACGTCGCAACAAGAGAATAGTATATTTATATTTAGTTTCCCACACACGCGTGCCCTGCAGTGCGCATAATATGTTAATTTAGTATAATACGGTCATGTAACATGGTGTTCAATGACCATAGACGGTGTACTTGACCAAGGATGACTTTAAAACATAAACAATCACCATATACGTGGTACATAGAAGACTTACATGAATCTAATGATTTCAGGAGTCACAGCCGCGCGAGTCTCTTATTGCGGAATTCAATCAGATAGATTGGCTATCTGTCAATTTGGTTATTACAGATAGGAATTTGACATTACTTGTATGGGGCTAATGTCAAAATTCTATCTTTAGCATGCAAATCAACAGATAGATAGGTTATTGAGAATGGCCGTTAGGGTTAGGCTTCAGCCACGCTTGGCGCGGTCGGTACGTAGATGAGTGACCAAAGAATATGTCATGACGAGTTCCTCCGTGTCCTACCTGTCATTTGAACATCTTTGGCAGTCCTTGCGGAATAATGCGACCAATCTTGTCAAAGTGTATAGGAATACCCAAGTAACTGGGTTGAGGTTGTCAGATAGGCAGTCGCTCCATGTGGCTTGCGGATAGAAGGATACCATACCCAATTATGAATTGGACAGAAACCTAGATATCAGAAGGCAAAGCGTTGTTCGAACATCTGATCAACGAGGAAATGAGCACTCTGTCACATTGAACGTGCAATTAACATCTAACTGATGACGGGGTTTGGCGCTCAATCTGTAATTATTTTGCGGAACGATGACGTCATAGACGCTCGCTTGTTTTACGGGATTTACTGACTGTTGTGGGAAAACACAACGAGTAAACCAAATCAGTGTTAGTAACTCCTCCAACTGAATCAAATAAAGCATCATTTCTACGGAGGGAAAACCATCAAATGACCCCGTTGGCGTAATGGTCGCCATGCCGGACTGCCGAAATGAGGGTCTCGTGTTCGATTCCCGATAGAGTTAGCATACTTGTTGACTAGACTGACCATTATAATACGTACTGTGCTTATTTAAATATGTATTAAACATACATATAAGTTTATCAGTTATGTTAGCACCTGTTATGAGTGCAAGATAATCAAAAGCTTACTTTTAAGGCTTTCTGACCATCTGTGAAAGGCATCCCGATATATTTGTTCCATTCGGGGCCATTCTACAATCCCACAGCCCAACAATGTCTTGTCAACTTGACAGTTATTCCCATGTGTCCCCATCCGAGGCCAGTGCTGTCCCTGCTTGATCCGTATTGTTTGATTAGCGTGTCCTTACTCGAGTCCTCAGCTATTGTGTCGGTTCTCCCACAACCTTGTCTGTGGTCGGTCGTGGTCAACGTTGTGCCAAAATTCGCGGAATCTATCGCTGTGAACAATAATCAGGGTCAGAGCATAAATCTGTATTTTATGAATCATTGGAATTATAGATAATATTTTCAATGGGTACCTTGGATTAAGATCTATCCAATATCTACAATTGATTGCTATAATTATGTGTTTTCCGAGATATGGAGCAGTTTATGCTATAGAAAAAGCAAGGCAGGTGATACCTTATCGTGAAACGCAGTGACAAAAAGGTGAGATAGCTTTCAATCAGTTGTTACTGAGTATTAAACAGTTGTACTGTTTTCATAGATCAGGCAAATCAAAGGTCAATAAACAGTTTATGGTGAACCTATAAAGCTGAAATTTTGCACAGAGGCTTATCTTAGGACTATTACTCGAGAGAGGGAAAGATTTCCCGAAATTCCCACGGGAACGAGAAAAAACGGGATTTTGACGTGTACGCGGGCGAAGTCGCTGGCAGAAGCTAGTAAAACATATATTTGAATCTCTTTAAGTACTACTAAATCTTCCTCAATCTCCGTATCTTCACCTACCTGAATCTTATCAACAAACTGTTCCCTTGAGTCCATCACATGGTCGATGGCACTTGACCTTTATAAGAGTACTTCACACGAGTCGCGAGCTCGCTCTCACAGACCGGCAGTGCTCTCGCGACATTGACTGAGAGCAAGGACTGTGGCCGTGTGAGGCAAGATTGCGCTTGCTATGTAATCTAACTATATAAAACTCAAAGGTGATNTTAACGTACTGTCTGAAACACGGAGGAACTCGTCATGACTAGATGAAATCCATGAAACGACTGTGTGAAACATTGCTTAACCTTATGATCGATCGATCTGTGGGGTTGTGAACCACGAGAGGAAGTGTATGATCTGAATAATAACATGTAATTTTCATAATATATCAAATTTACCGTATCAATAATAATAGTATCGTTTGCGGGAATAACCGGAGTACACGCTAGTTATTATTCAGCCTGTTGTACGCACTGTCAGTGTAAATCATTTTGTAATATAAATTGATGAGGTAAAAGGAAGTAAAAGGTAAAACCGCAAAATATTCGCATTAAGACATATTAATTTTTAAAAGCTTTTTAATTTTGTCTAGCAAGACGAATACGGAAATATGCATGAAACCCGTCAATAATTGGTAAAGATAGATTTATTTTTGAATTGCACCGATATACACGTGGACCTATGTTCAGAAATAGACGACGGTCGAGGTCGTCATCATCGTCGTCACAGCCAAAAAACTCCACTGCTGGTCTGCTGCCTCCCCCATACTCACCGCGCTGCGCATGCGTGTTGGTGAGCGCAGGATATTGTTAGCTTCGGAGATGCTGCTGCCCAGCTCCGAGCAAGGCATTTAATATCCCACTTGGTGCTGTGTGGTGGTTATACTGCCACCAGTCGGTCGCTACCTCGTCCGTTGTTCATCAGGGTGCACCACGGACACGGTAGGACGATGTTAATTTGCCCCTTGATGACTTGCACACGAGGAAGGAAAACCAGTGAGGGTGAATTACCTCCGAGTGACGTCGACATCTTGCGGGTACACTCGCGCGCAGTTAGTGAACTTTCCCTTATGACGTTGATGGGCTTTTGATTGACTCAGCGGCTGTAACCTGTGTCGGTTGGTTTATTTGCGGTTGCACTTTTCCAATTTTACATAAAGATTCAGAACAAAGTCCATCTGTTTCAGGTCACAACTTGATTTTATTTGCTAGTTTTTGTTGTTGCTGTTTTTCTTTTTATGAATGTTAATTGATGTCAGAATCAAGGGAGATTGAACCCGCAAATCCAAAGAATTTTTGCAAACTAAAAATCTTTGTTTAAGTTTGTATGTACTTTCTAAGTATCTTAGACACCAATGGCTGATTGAAAGGTAAAGGTGAAGGTAAACATATCGAGGAAACCTGGAGTATAAAGTGTGAGTACAGCAACCCGCATCTCTTGCACGTGGTGATTAACGTTCAATCCTTCTCTGTGTGAGAGGAGGCCGCAGCACAGCAGTGGGACGATACAAAGGCTGATAAAAACAAAACTTTGCTCAAACCCTCTCCTTGGCTACGCCCATAGCGAAGCCGTAGTCCATAGGTTTCTGTTATTGCGGTCATTGCTCTGCACTTATAAAGCTCTTGATATAACAAACAGATAACAATAGACGACTGCCTACAGCACATATGTGTGTTCGGGAGAAGTCCCGAGCCAACGCGCAGTAGCTAGGCATGTAGGCAGTTCAGGTACATCCTGATTCATATCATTACTCTAGGTTTTCCTGTTGCTATCTTATGAGGACAGTTTGGATTCCGTACATTCACATTATGTATGAACCTTTCAACATAAGTATTATCCTTATTCAAGCTACTACGGGAAAGCACCGCTGAATCAATTATAGTAATTGGTCTCTCAATTACTTCGAGTATGCGGGTTAGGCAAGTACCTAACTTTTCTAAGTTAGGGACATGTATTTTTAAGTATATCTTGGATACCAATGGCTGAGTAATGATCTTGAGGAAACCAGAACTTAAAAGTCTAAAATCAAGTCCACCTCTCGTGGTGATTAACGCTCAATCCTTCTCTGTGTGAGAGGAGGTCGCAGCACTGCAGTGCGACGATTCAAAGGTTTATGATGATGATGATAAAGAGCAAACATTTTTCTGTTTGTTTATTTGTACCCTAACGGCACCGAAGGTGAATTTGAAAAATTCTTTCACTGTCGGGAAGCTAGATTATCCACGAATAACATAATGTTATATTTTGTCCGGGTACGGGCAGGAGTTCCTCCAGGACGCGAGTGAAACCGCGGGAATCAGCTAAATTAGCATGGTTGAAAATAATGAATGTAAAATTATTGTCAAGTCAGTTTCACAATCGTCTCAGGGATCGCCATTAAGGAGCCCTATTCATGTCACGTCGCAACAAGAGAATAGTATATTTATATTTAGTTTCCCACACACGCGTGCCCTGCAGTGCGCATAATATGTTAATTTAGTATAATACGGTCATGTAACATGGTGTTCAATGACCATAGACGGTGTACTTGACCAAGGATGACTTTAAAACATAAACAATCACCATATACGTGGTACATAGAAGACTTACATGAATCTAATGATTTCAGGAGTCACAGCCGCGCGAGTCTCTTATTGCGGAATTCAATCAGATAGATTGGCTATCTGTCAATTTGGTTATTACAGATAGGAATTTGACATTACTTGTATGGGGCTAATGTCAAAATTCTATCTTTAGCATGCAAATCAACAGATAGATAGGTTATTGAGAATGGCCGTTAGGGTTAGGCTTCAGCCACGCTTGGCGCGGTCGGTACGTAGATGAGTGACCAAAGAATATGTCATGACGAGTTCCTCCGTGTCCTACCTGTCATTTGAACATCTTTGGCAGTCCTTGCGGAATAATGCGACCAATCTTGTCAAAGTGTATAGGAATACCCAAGTAACTGGGTTGAGGTTGTCAGATAGGCAGTCGCTCCATGTGGCTTGCGGATAGAAGGATACCATACCCAATTATGAATTGGACAGAAACCTAGATATCAGAAGGCAAAGCGTTGTTCGAACATCTGATCAACGAGGAAATGAGCACTCTGTCACATTGAACGTGCAATTAACATCTAACTGATGACGGGGTTTGGCGCTCAATCTGTAATTATTTTGCGGAACGATGACGTCATAGACGCTCGCTTGTTTTACGGGATTTACTGACTGTTGTGGGAAAACACAACGAGTAAACCAAATCAGTGTTAGTAACTCCTCCAACTGAATCAAATAAAGCATCATTTCTACGGAGGGAAAACCATCAAATGACCCCGTTGGCGTAATGGTCGCCATGCCGGACTGCCGAAATGAGGGTCTCGTGTTCGATTCCCGATAGAGTTAGCATACTTGTTGACTAGACTGACCATTATAATACGTACTGTGCTTATTTAAATATGTATTAAACATACATATAAGTTTATCAGTTATGTTAGCACCTGTTATGAGTGCAAGATAATCAAAAGCTTACTTTTAAGGCTTTCTGACCATCTGTGAAAGGCATCCCGATATATTTGTTCCATTCGGGGCCATTCTACAATCCCACAGCCCAACAATGTCTTGTCAACTTGACAGTTATTCCCATGTGTCCCCATCCGAGGCCAGTGCTGTCCCTGCTTGATCCGTATTGTTTGATTAGCGTGTCCTTACTCGAGTCCTCAGCTATTGTGTCGGTTCTCCCACAACCTTGTCTGTGGTCGGTCGTGGTCAACGTTGTGCCAAAATTCGCGGAATCTATCGCTGTGAACAATAATCAGGGTCAGAGCATAAATCTGTATTTTATGAATCATTGGAATTATAGATAATATTTTCAATGGGTACCTTGGATTAAGATCTATCCAATATCTACAATTGATTGCTATAATTATGTGTTTTCCGAGATATGGAGCAGTTTATGCTATAGAAAAAGCAAGGCAGGTGATACCTTATCGTGAAACGCAGTGACAAAAAGGTGAGATAGCTTTCAATCAGTTGTTACTGAGTATTAAACAGTTGTACTGTTTTCATAGATCAGGCAAATCAAAGGTCAATAAACAGTTTATGGTGAACCTATAAAGCTGAAATTTTGCACAGAGGCTTATCTTAGGACTATTACTCGAGAGAGGGAAAGATTTCCCGAAATTCCCACGGGAACGAGAAAAAACGGGATTTTGACGTGTACGCGGGCGAAGTCGCTGGCAGAAGCTAGTAAAACATATATTTGAATCTCTTTAAGTACTACTAAATCTTCCTCAATCTCCGTATCTTCACCTACCTGAATCTTATCAACAAACTGTTCCCTTGAGTCCATCACATGGTCGATGGCACTTGACCTTTATAAGAGTACTTCACACGAGTCGCGAGCTCGCTCTCACAGACCGGCAGTGCTCTCGCGACATTGACTGAGAGCAAGGACTGTGGCCGTGTGAGGCAAGATTGCGCTTGCTATGTAATCTAACTATATAAAACTCAAAGGTGATTGACTGACTGACATAGTGATCTATCAACGCACAGCCCAAACCACTGGAGGGATCGGACTGAAATTTGGCATGCAGGTAGATGTTATGACGTAGGCATCCGCTAAGAAAGGATTTCCCGAAATTCCCAAGGGAACGGGAAAAACTGAATTTTAAATTTTGCGCGGGCGAAGCTGCTGGCAGAAGCTAGTAGCACAAATTAGCTAGTAGGACATAAAACGTACAAGACTGCAAGCTCTCAAGTTTATAGTAATTGCATATCGGCCGTGTGAAACAGGAGTTTGTAATTAATTACAATAGTATATTGACGTGTTGAGATTTATAGCTATTTAACGTGTTATAACTTATATTGTAATATTGTGTTATGGCGGAAAAGACACAAATGACATTCTGTAAAAGCATTTTAATGTCATCATTGTTTCTTCAGTGATCATTTTAAGTAATTGCAATCTTTTAACGACATTTTCTACATACGAAGCTATGCATTTGGAATGGGCAACTAAATTCAATATTATTATTTTTACTTTATATGTGCCTGTTTTAATAAATAAATTATTTGATTTTGACTTTTAAAACTCTACAGATATAAGTGCTTTTTTATCACAGTTTTTTATACACAAGTAATAATAATGACCTTAATCTTTTAAGCTTTTACGAATATTCGAAACTAGTCTTCTTCTANATAACATAATGTTATATTTTGTCCGGGTACGGGCAGGAGTTCCTCCAGGACGCGAGTGAAACCGCGGGAATCAGCTAAATTAGCATGGTTGAAAATAATGAATGTAAAATTATTGTCAAGTCAGTTTCACAATCGTCTCAGGGATCGCCATTAAGGAGCCCTATTCATGTCACGTCGCAACAAGAGAATAGTATATTTATATTTAGTTTCCCACACACGCGTGCCCTGCAGTGCGCATAATATGTTAATTTAGTATAATACGGTCATGTAACATGGTGTTCAATGACCATAGACGGTGTACTTGACCAAGGATGACTTTAAAACATAAACAATCACCATATACGTGGTACATAGAAGACTTACATGAATCTAATGATTTCAGGAGTCACAGCCGCGCGAGTCTCTTATTGCGGAATTCAATCAGATAGATTGGCTATCTGTCAATTTGGTTATTACAGATAGGAATTTGACATTACTTGTATGGGGCTAATGTCAAAATTCTATCTTTAGCATGCAAATCAACAGATAGATAGGTTATTGAGAATGGCCGTTAGGGTTAGGCTTCAGCCACGCTTGGCGCGGTCGGTACGTAGATGAGTGACCAAAGAATATGTCATGACGAGTTCCTCCGTGTCCTACCTGTCATTTGAACATCTTTGGCAGTCCTTGCGGAATAATGCGACCAATCTTGTCAAAGTGTATAGGAATACCCAAGTAACTGGGTTGAGGTTGTCAGATAGGCAGTCGCTCCATGTGGCTTGCGGATAGAAGGATACCATACCCAATTATGAATTGGACAGAAACCTAGATATCAGAAGGCAAAGCGTTGTTCGAACATCTGATCAACGAGGAAATGAGCACTCTGTCACATTGAACGTGCAATTAACATCTAACTGATGACGGGGTTTGGCGCTCAATCTGTAATTATTTTGCGGAACGATGACGTCATAGACGCTCGCTTGTTTTACGGGATTTACTGACTGTTGTGGGAAAACACAACGAGTAAACCAAATCAGTGTTAGTAACTCCTCCAACTGAATCAAATAAAGCATCATTTCTACGGAGGGAAAACCATCAAATGACCCCGTTGGCGTAATGGTCGCCATGCCGGACTGCCGAAATGAGGGTCTCGTGTTCGATTCCCGATAGAGTTAGCATACTTGTTGACTAGACTGACCATTATAATACGTACTGTGCTTATTTAAATATGTATTAAACATACATATAAGTTTATCAGTTATGTTAGCACCTGTTATGAGTGCAAGATAATCAAAAGCTTACTTTTAAGGCTTTCTGACCATCTGTGAAAGGCATCCCGATATATTTGTTCCATTCGGGGCCATTCTACAATCCCACAGCCCAACAATGTCTTGTCAACTTGACAGTTATTCCCATGTGTCCCCATCCGAGGCCAGTGCTGTCCCTGCTTGATCCGTATTGTTTGATTAGCGTGTCCTTACTCGAGTCCTCAGCTATTGTGTCGGTTCTCCCACAACCTTGTCTGTGGTCGGTCGTGGTCAACGTTGTGCCAAAATTCGCGGAATCTATCGCTGTGAACAATAATCAGGGTCAGAGCATAAATCTGTATTTTATGAATCATTGGAATTATAGATAATATTTTCAATGGGTACCTTGGATTAAGATCTATCCAATATCTACAATTGATTGCTATAATTATGTGTTTTCCGAGATATGGAGCAGTTTATGCTATAGAAAAAGCAAGGCAGGTGATACCTTATCGTGAAACGCAGTGACAAAAAGGTGAGATAGCTTTCAATCAGTTGTTACTGAGTATTAAACAGTTGTACTGTTTTCATAGATCAGGCAAATCAAAGGTCAATAAACAGTTTATGGTGAACCTATAAAGCTGAAATTTTGCACAGAGGCTTATCTTAGGACTATTACTCGAGAGAGGGAAAGATTTCCCGAAATTCCCACGGGAACGAGAAAAAACGGGATTTTGACGTGTACGCGGGCGAAGTCGCTGGCAGAAGCTAGTAAAACATATATTTGAATCTCTTTAAGTACTACTAAATCTTCCTCAATCTCCGTATCTTCACCTACCTGAATCTTATCAACAAACTGTTCCCTTGAGTCCATCACATGGTCGATGGCACTTGACCTTTATAAGAGTACTTCACACGAGTCGCGAGCTCGCTCTCACAGACCGGCAGTGCTCTCGCGACATTGACTGAGAGCAAGGACTGTGGCCGTGTGAGGCAAGATTGCGCTTGCTATGTAATCTAACTATATAAAACTCAAAGGTGATTGACTGACTGACATAGTGATCTATCAACGCACAGCCCAAACCACTGGAGGGATCGGACTGAAATTTGGCATGCAGGTAGATGTTATGACGTAGGCATCCGCTAAGAAAGGATTTCCCGAAATTCCCAAGGGAACGGGAAAAACTGAATTTTAAATTTTGCGCGGGCGAAGCTGCTGGCAGAAGCTAGTAGCACAAATTAGCTAGTAGGACATAAAACGTACAAGACTGCAAGCTCTCAAGTTTATAGTAATTGCATATCGGCCGTGTGAAACAGGAGTTTGTAATTAATTACAATAGTATATTGACGTGTTGAGATTTATAGCTATTTAACGTGTTATAACTTATATTGTAATATTGTGTTATGGCGGAAAAGACACAAATGACATTCTGTAAAAGCATTTTAATGTCATCATTGTTTCTTCAGTGATCATTTTAAGTAATTGCAATCTTTTAACGACATTTTCTACATACGAAGCTATGCATTTGGAATGGGCAACTAAATTCAATATTATTATTTTTACTTTATATGTGCCTGTTTTAATAAATAAATTATTTGATTTTGACTTTTAAAACTCTACAGATATAAGTGCTTTTTTATCACAGTTTTTTATACACAAGTAATAATAATGACCTTAATCTTTTAAGCTTTTACGAATATTCGAAACTAGTCTTCTTCTACATCTATACTAATATTATAAAGTTGAAGAGTTTGTTTGTTTGTTTGAACGCGCTAATCTCAGGAACTACTGGTTCGATTTGAAAAATTCTTTCAATGTTAGATAGCCCATTTATCGAGGAAGGTTTTTATCCGGGTGCGCCGAGAAGTTCCCACGGGACGCGAGTGAAACCGCTGGCAGAAGCAAGTCATATAGAGACATTATTTTAATTACCCTTTTCTCCTTCCAGTGGCGGTACGCAACATTCGTAGAGCGCCTGGTATCGCTGTGCGCGGCGTCGCTCGGAGCGCTCAGCTCGCTCGGCACGCTCGCCGGAGTGATCGCGTACGGCGAGCTGACCGCGCTCTTCGTCAAGCGGCACACGGCGGCGAGAGCGGCGCCTGACGCGTATCTACTGCAGGCCTTCGGTGGGGGACGGATCGTGTGAGTTGCTCTGATGATTCGCTTTTGTTTCTTTATCAGCAGCTGTCTAGCCTTGCCCCAACTATGTTGGTGTCGGCTTCCAGTCTAACAGCAGCCGAGTACCAGTATGGAGCGACTGTCTATCTGACCTCGTCAACTCGTTACCTGGTTATGCATACTAAGGGGTCAGGTTGTAATTCCCCTTAGTAAGATGGTTGTCAGACTGGTTTCTGCCGTAACGACTGCCTAAGTTGTTCAAACTACAGCCGGAATCAACGAATTTAACGTGCCTTTCGAAACACGGAGGAACTCGTCATGACAAGATGGTTGCTCATCTACGGACCGAGACTGCGCCAAGCGTTGCTTAGCGATCGATCCGCGTATCTGTTACGTAGCCACCGACTCTTTCATCATCATAAACCAACCAATTAATTAACCTATTATTTCATCTTCCAGTCCGGATGGCAACCGATCTCTTCACATGGAGGCGCTGGAGGAGGACAGCGTGGCGTTCGCGTGCGCCAGCGTCGCCATCATCGCGCTGCATCTCACCGCCGCCGCCGCCGCCGTCGCGCTTGCGCAGTGGGCCGCTGCTCGGATGGTACGAGCTTTATAGAATATTTGTTCACATATAAGACTCCTATTTATTTAATACTAGAGTCATTGAACGTAATGATGTAGAGTGTAATTAATTAAATTATTTTTTTTCTACACTACAAAAATTACGGATCCGTCTAAAGCTTTCGACTTTCATCACTATACGCAAATCTGAAAATGATGCTAACGTATGCATGATTAGGGTGTGATGTTAAATGTTACGTTATCGTGTATTAATTTGATTATAGTTATTAAAATAATAAAGTATATATGGCGTAAAAATATTTCGATCATCACTATGTTTCATGGAGTTCCCCAAGGTTCTATTCTAGGTGCATTTCAAATTTTAACTAATGT
Source organism: Heliothis virescens (assembly GCA_002382865.2). NCBI lineage: Eukaryota > Metazoa > Arthropoda > Insecta > Lepidoptera > Noctuidae > Heliothis > Heliothis virescens. The sequence continues at coordinate 715,091 of NWSH02000437.1, read as the reverse complement.
TGTTTGTTCTCAGGTGACACGAATCCGGCTGCAGCTGCTGCGCTCAGTCATCAGTCAAGAAATTGCATTCTTCGACACAAACACTACTATGAACTTTGCCACGACAATCACTGAGTAAGATTTTATACACAGTTTTTATATACAGCTCTTAACGTATATTTCGTGTGTTTTTTGCATTTTTCTAGTTTAATCCTCTCTGTCAATACTTACTAATAATAATAAAATAATAAATGCAAAAGTTTGCGAGGATGTATGATGGTTACTTCCGCCTAAAAACGACTAGACAGATTTAGGTGAAATTTGGCAGAAAGTAAGAAAGAAAGCCTTGTGTTAAACATCAGACTCACATTTAGACTATATCCAGATGCTCGATAAACGGGACGCGGATAAAACCGTTGGCCGAAGCTAGTTACTAATATTAATGTCCTGAATGTTATGTCACAGAGACATGCAGAAGTTCAGCGGCGGCGTGGGTGAGCACGTGGCGATGACGGCGAACCTGCTGGGCACGGTGGTGCTGGGCGCGGCGCTGGCGCTCGCCTACGGCTGGGAGCTCACACTGGCTGGGCTCTCTGTTGTGCCGCTGTCGCTGTGCATCGCTGCGGTCGTCGCTAAGGTAAGTTTTATGTTGTACTGTAGGACAATCAGCTGCTAGTGACCAGTTCTTTGTCGTTGTAGATAGGTGAATCTTTGGAATTGAAGCGGATTTTAACATAGTAAGGGACGAAGTATGTTGAAGTCAGTTTCTAGTAAAATTAGACGCGGCTGCACCAGGTCCATACACACACAACAAAACACAAAACTTCTGGCTTCACAAGGCTTCTGGGTACCTGTTCAAATTGTCGAAGATTCACAACCAAGGCCGGACGCTGATAAACACGAATCCCGTCACAGTCACATTTATGACCAGTATTTTTAAAAAGAAATTATTTGTGTTAATTATGGTTGGAAGTTTTTTTGACATAGCCTCTTACGTACAGTAAACGGAAAAAGTTATCGTCAGTAAGAATAATCTTTTCTTATTTATAGATACTAGTCACCAGGTTCCTTTGCAAAGCTTTAGAGGATTACCTACTGTTTACTAACTATGTATTGTATGTGTTGTGTGCAGTACCAGACGAAGTGCTCGAGTAAGGAGGTGACGGCGTACGGCGCGGCCGGCCGGCTGGTCGAGGAGGCGCTGGCTGCCATACGCACCGTCAGGGCCTACGGCGCTGAGGAACAGGAGGTCGACAGGTCAGTCAACATCACCGTGCTAGATATTGAGTCTTCATATCATGTCAGTTGAAAATGAAAATTTGTAGATATTTCACTGTAATACTTGTTTTTTTTTTCTTTTTTAAAAGCATTCTTTAAAATCTTTTTCTTCTTTAAAGCAGCGTAAAGTTTGTACTCGAAAAATAATCCAATATACACCAGGAGGCGTTGTTCAGGTTCCCGTACAAAATGTTTTCGTTGTCGACTTATGAGTTTTTTCGATAGTGATTCGTGCTGGACGTAAAGACTATCAACATCTGTTTTCATTAACCGGGTTTTCACGTACTGATTAGTACATTAGCATCTAGCTGAAGATACAAATCATCCTCCCATTTTTGTATCATAAGAGATACCTTCATCAATGCTCGTTTTACTACTTTTCTAAGCATTATTGTCTGTCAGTACACCATCACCGTCACCCGCAGGTACACGTCGTCCCTGTCGTCGGCGGCGCGGTTCGCCCGGCTGCGCGGCGTGTGGTCGGGCGCGGGCGCGGGCGCGGGCTGGCTGCTCACGTACGCGCTCAACGCCATCGTGTTCGCGTACGGCGCGCAGCTCTGCGTGCGCGACATGGACCTGCCTGTAGAGCAGCAGGACTACCATCCCGGAGTTATGGTCACTGTAAGTATATATGTAGCTATAGTCTTTTCTGCCAGTTGAGGTCGTCTTCCCTTGGATGCAGCTGAGTACCAGTGTGCAATGTCATACTGTACTGCCTATCTGATCTCCTCACTTCAGTTGGTCTTTTTAATTTCGATTACTTTTCTACGACATGATCTGTCAGATAGCTATCTATGACCTGTGGCTGTTAGCCATATTTGACGAACTTATCCATCATCTCTTGACTCCATACTTTGTTTCCAGATCCTGTTCCTGACGTTCATGTGCGCTCAGAACGTGGCGATGTGTCACCCGCACCTCGAGATGTTCAGCTCAGCGCGCGGCGCCGCTCGCTCCATCTACCGGCTCCTCAGGCGGAAGACTAACATCGACGCCATGGCCGGCAAGGGCATCAGGCCTGATGTCTTCAGGGGGGACATCACGTTTGAGAATCTGTATTTTAACTACCCTTCGAGGCCTGATGTTAAGGTTTGTTGGTTCATATTGTTTCATGTTTTGTTTTTTGTTGTGCAATATTTTAATAGAATCTTCACGTTGACGATGACTCCTAGTAGGACGCTTCTGTCTGGCCAATGTGGGTTGAAAGTCCTTGTGATAAACGATCAAAAGTACATTTTTAGGATCCCAATAATTAGGGCTAAAAGAAGAAGATTGAATGTACTGAAGGAAAAACGTTACACACTAACTACATACATATATTTTGAAACAATACAAATCAATGTTGTCGATACTTCTTCATTGACCCATCTGCTGTAACAAAGTTTAATATAAGTACTTTCATTTCTCATCAACCGCCTTCACCACCATCTCAGGTACTGCGTGGTCTCTCCCTCCGCGTCCGCGCGGGCGAGACGGTGGCGCTGGTGGGCGGCTCCGGCTGCGGCAAGTCCACGCTCCTGCAGCTGCTGCAGCGGCTGTACGAGCCCGACAGCGGACAGCTCACGGTGGACGGACACCCGCTGCAAACGCTTGATTTACATCACTTCAGGACTAGTATTGGTGAGTTTGATGTGATAATGATTGAAAGTTTCATTGAACAGTTGGATAGGAATGACGTCCAGACCGATTGTAGGCTACGTCAGCTGTTCTCTCTAAGGAGATCTGCCAGCCGCGCAGTACATACTATAGTCCCTTACTCTCACAGCGCGATGGGAAGGCACTCAGGCACCACCGGAGATACATGACAAGCAGGACCGACTGCAACGTGCGATACGATGCACGGGTGTGTCAATTACCAACTTCCAGACTCCGCGCTCTTTTGTGAAAGTTTCTTAAAAACCACAAAGACCGATGATTGACGTGCACATCAGTCACGTTATGCGACGCCACACATCCTATTAGACCTACGAGACTTACTAGATCAACAAGGCAGCATTTGATTAACTTCCACATTATATTATTAGCTAGCCACTAACGACTGTTGTTTGTCTTCATCCAGGTGTGGTGGGGCAGGAGCCGGTGCTGTTCACCGGGACCATCCGCGAGAACATCGCGTTCGGCCTCAGTGACGTCACTGACGATGACGTCATCGCCGCCGCTAAGACCGCGCATGCGCACCAGTTCATCACCAAGCTTGCTAACGTGAGTCGAGACACAAGATACAGTTTGAAATATTTTTATACTAATTAAGTTGTACCTATATGAAGGACTTTAATTAATAACTTGTTATAACAAAAGTGCAATGATGAGATATTTTCTTTAAGAATCAAAAAGTACGATTTTGCTATATTTTCAAACTGCCGCATTGATTTCTCAAACACGATGACTGAGCATGAACTCTGACTTATAACCTGAATCTATTCCCAGTTGTTAGGAACCACGAAACCTTGCAACCGTGTTACCGTGGGTCTTAATATTGGGTAGTCTCGCATGTGTGTCTAATCTCCCCCACTTCGTTTGCTCAGGGCTACGACACAATGCTGACATCAGGCGGCACCCAGCTGTCGGGCGGACAGAAGCAGCGGCTGGCGATAGCGCGCGCGGTGCTGCGCAAGCCTGCCATACTACTGCTGGACGAGCCCACGTCTGCCCTCGACCCCGCTGCTGAGAGACAGGTAGGTGACCCTCACAAGACTACGAGCCTCATCTTTCTCGATAAGGGCTCATTCATTCATTAATATCGGATAAGCTTCACTTGCATTGTTTAACTCTCTCAGGGAAAGCTTGTAGTATAAGAAAACTATTGTAACAACTTGTTTTCTTTTAAAATAATGTGCATGGAGTTTCTTGCCGGTTCTTCTCCATGAGACCCACTTCTTGGAATCGTGCAATCTAGCTTGACGTTTCATAAGAGATTTTATAGGCCTATCTGAAATGAAAAAAATTAGTTTGAGTTTTAACTCTTCGATAATAAAAAGAGGTCTATTGACTCCCTCGATAAATGGGCTATCTAACACTGAAATATTTTTTCATATCGGACCAGCAGTTCCTGAGAGAGATAGAGCAAGTCTTTTTTTTAAGCTGTAACTCACAAGCTTGTTTATTTCGTTTATTTTTGGGACTGCCTCAGTAACTTTAACGTTTGAAAAGTGCTGTTTTAAGTTGATTCATACACTGAATTTCTGACAGAATGAATCCTTATTTGCGACTATCCCAGGTGCAAGCCGCGCTAGACTCAGCAAGCGCAGGTCGCACGACGCTGGTGGTGTCGCACCGGCTGGCGACCATCGTGAACGCGACGCGCATCGTGTGCGTGGAGCAGGGCGCCGTGCTGGAGCAGGGCACGCACCAGCAGCTGCTGGAGAAGAGGGGCATGTACTGGAGGCTGACACAAGAGGACTTGACTAACAAGTGAGGAGCTTACAGAAAACATTCAACTCAATGGCGGGTTGGGACAAAATTCCGGACATAGATATATGCTTGTGGCTATACGCTTACCCCATAACCACCATCCACTGATGTCTTATATTAGTTTCTGCACAACTACTAAAACACAGGCAAAAAGATCGGTCTACGAACGTGGCTGAACTATCAGAGCCAAGGTTGGCAGTGATTTTCAAATACAGGCCTAAAAAGTACCGATCAAATTGATGATGTATAAATACTGCTGCAAATTATACAGTGTGGCCATTGATAGAACATTTACAAGGGTTTTTAATAAAACCCTTGTAAATGTTGTATGTGTTTGATTTGTGCTAAAACATCTGAAAGCATTAGCTTTCATTCAATTCGTTTCAGAAGACACGTACACTTTGTCGTATCAATGGCTCTCATTACTACAGATTTCTTGTTTAACTTGCAGGAGTATAGCGGCCACACTGTCGTCAGAGCCCGAGCTGGATGACGATGACGTTACAGCTGCTGACGATGTACAGCACTTCAGCAGATGTATCAGCCGACAGTCTACACGAGGTGAGTGGCGTTAGCGTTAGGACAGAAGTTGTAAACTTAGAAATCCCTTTGACGGTTTCAACTTTCACAAAGCAACCAGGAGTCTGCTAGTTAGTGATTCATACGTCTCGTGCATCGGAGTGCACCTAAATTGGACCTGCGAATCTCTTCACGGTGCTTTCCGATTGCCGTCCTATCGCGCTATGAAAGTGAGGAAATAGAGAGTGCACCTGTGTCTGCGCAAATGTGCAGCCACTATAATATGTCCTTTCTTTCTATATCATCATCTTCTGTCTACAGCGTCTGTACCGCCTACATTTTGTTTGTCACAGACTCGTACCGCTTCACCCGCAGCAGTATCCGCATGAGCACGGTGTCGTCCGCGCACGTGCCGCGCGCCGCCGCCGACGCGCTCAACCATGTCGTCAGTACTCTCCTATCTTATCACTCTTTATGTTTATAGGCTTTGAGTTATTTTTGCTGTTATATTATACTGTACGATCGGAACAAGTTTCCATAGTCTTGACTCTAATAATCTTTCAAGTATTTGGTCGTTTTCCTCCCGCTAGTGCGTGTCAATGTCGTCTGCTTGTAAATGTTCATGGTTTATTCTAAATGCGACTTGTTTTTTCTCCAGGAGCACGTTGATGAGGAAATAGAGAAGTCAGAGGAAGTGGAGCCGGCGGTGTCGAGCTGGGCGCTGCTGCAGCTGAACGCGCCGGAGTGGCGGCTGCTGGCGGGCGGCGCGCTCGCCTCGCTGCTGGTGGGCGCCGCCATGCCCGCCTTCGCGCTGCTCTTCGCTCAACTATACGCCGTGAGTACACACACAGCACAGGGGACAGAGCTGGGCGCTGCTTCACTTCATTGACCAGCCCAGAGATGGGTAATTGGTGGTTTTGAGAAGGCATATTATACGGTCAAAAATAGTAGTGTAACAATGTCCCTTACTATTGGCTGCTATTGGCTCTCAGAGGTGAAGCCAGAGGTAACGCCAAGTAAATATCATCTGCAATGATGTAATAATCAGTCACATTGCAGGTATTTTCAGTTTCTTTTACATGGAGGTGTATATTAAAAATTCCAGCATAATCTCTGAATTTTCACGCAACATTTCTTAAAAACTGTTCTCTATCGTATCCAGATGTTCGGTCTGTCGGACAAGGCGGTGATCCTGTCGCAGTCGCAGCGGTACGCGGCGATGTTCGCGGGCGTGGCGGCGGCGTGCGGGCTCGTCACCTTCCTGCAGTCGTGGCTGTTCAACCTCGCCGGCTCGCGCCTCACCGACCGGCTGCGGCGACTCACCTTCCAGAACTTTCTCATGCAGGTACGGCGGAGATATTTTATTCAGTTCAACAAATTAAACAGTTTTTCATGCATAATACAGACACCAGCAGGTCAGGCTACCCGAATCTGTCAAATGTTACCAATCGAACGTAACTTCCACTATTGTGATAAGGTTGATAATCTATTGACGAAATTTGACAGATTGAGGTAGGTTGATGTACTGGCCTCTGTACTATAAAGTATACAAAAAGTTAAATTGCAAAATCCTTGTTTTTTAACAAAAATAAAACTTTATGAATACAGGAGCAAGGCTGGTTCGACCTGACACAGAACTCAGTGGGCGCGCTGTGTGCGAGACTGTCCACCGACTGCGCGGCCGTGCAGGGAGCTACCGGTAACCGCACTTGTATATACTTCACTAAGGCTTTCGACACTGTTTGCATACATAATTTAACTGTATTAAAGTCATAATTATTGTTGAATCAAGCTATTTGTAGTATCCCCCATTATTTTATCATTCTTAAGTATTTTCAACGATAGAATCTATGAATTTTGCATGGAAAATATACATTCAAGGAAGGAGTTCCTCAAGGAAGCATTTTAGGGTCATTGCACTTTTTTATGTTTAATCATCAAATAACTCCTCTCGTTCTTGTGGAAGGAAATTTCAAATTGTTTGTCATTCAATTATATGTTTTCTTTATCCATTTGTATTTTGTAGTCAGTTTCCACGTTCTGATTTTTTTGCCGAAGCCCGAAATTTCTTGTGTATTCCTCCATTTTTTTATTTATGATTATATAATTTGTCCTCTTTACAGGTACTCGCCTGGGCACGGTGCTGCAGGGCGCGAGCACGATGGTGCTGGGCGTGGGGCTGGCGATGTTCTTCTCCTGGAAGATGACGCTCGTCAGCCTGCTGTCCGTGCCATGCGTGAGTACTTACTTGTGTCTAATATTGGAGTCCTAGCCGATTGTCGGCCACGACGGCTGTTCTCATATAAGGAGATCAGCTAGCTGCGCAGGACAGTGCACGCATATTTGCTGTGACATAGGTGAAGGTGCACTCCCTATTCCATCACTCTCATAGCGCGATGGGACGACAATCCGACATCACTGGAGAGAGATCAAAAGCTACCTGCAGGTATTAGTACAGGCACGGTGTTATAGTGAGCACGATGATACTCTGCTTATTGTCGATCTGACGAATTCTTGAAAGAGAATCCTAGAGTGCAGTAATGTTTCTTCTGGTCGTTTCGTCTAACAGAAACAATTGTGCGCAACACTCTTTTTTTCGTGATATGTTTGCGCACACATGTGCGCGATCAACTTTGGTGGAGTTTTACCATTACCCGTAGTTAAAACATGGCTAGGCTTTCGGATTATGTACTTTATATTCAGAGCCTGCCGGGGCTGCGGGTTGTTTGCGCGAGTTACTCCAGAAGAAACATGATGGGTTTCAGCCAGTAAAAGTCTGACACTCCCTCACACTGTCACCCACACGGGAGGGGACATCAGACTAAAAAGTACCTCATATTCTTGTTTTTATTGGATACAAGTTAACTCACTAATCTGACTAATATAATTGAATGTTTCTGTGTATCGCAGGTGATGGGCGGCATCTACCTGGAGGGGTACGTGAACAAGCGCGCGTCCCGCCTCGAGCGCGCGGCGCTGGAGCGAGCGGCGCGCCTCGCCACCGAGGCCGTGCTGCACGTGCGGACTGTGCACGCGCTCGGTATGTACCGCCACTGTATATAGTACTACGTGAACAAGCGCGCGTCGCGGCTGGAGCGCCTCGCCACCGAGGCCGTGCTGCACGTGCGGACTGTGCACGCGCTCGGTATGTACCGCCACTGTATATAGTACTACGTGAACAAGCGCGCGTCGCGGCTGGAGCGCCTCGCCACCGAGGCCGTGCTGCACGTGCGGACTGTGCACGCGCTCGGTATGTACCGCCACTGTATATAGTACTACGTGAACAAGCGCGCGTCGCGGCTGGAGCGCCTCGCCACCGAGGCCGTGCTGCACGTGCGGACTGTGCACGCGCTCGGTATGTACCGCCACTGTATATAGTACTACGTGAACAAGCGCGCGTCGCGGCTGGAGCGCCTCGCCACCGAGGCCGTGCTGCACGTGCGGACTGTGCACGCGCTCGGTATGTACCGCCACTGTATATAGTACTACGTGAACAAGCGCGCGTCGCGGCTGGAGCGCCTCGCCACCGAGGCCGTGCTGCACGTGCGGACTGTGCACGCGCTCGGTATGTACCGCCACTGTATATAGTACTACGTGAACAAGCGCGCGTCGCGGCTGGAGCGCCTCGCCACCGAGGCCGTGCTGCACGTGCGGACTGTGCACGCGCTCGGTATGTACCGCCACTGTATATAGTACTACGTGAACAAGCGCGCGTCGCGGCTGGAGCGCCTCGCCACCGAGGCCGTGCTGCACGTGCGGACTGTGCACGCGCTCGGTATGTACCGCCACTGTATATAGTACTACGTGAACAAGCGCGCGTCGCGGCTGGAGCGCCTCGCCACCGAGGCCGTGCTGCACGTGCGGACTGTGCACGCGCTCGGTATGTACCGCCACTGTATATAGTACTACGTGAACAAGCGCGCGTCGCGGCTGGAGCGCCTCGCCACCGAGGCCGTGCTGCACGTGCGGACTGTGCACGCGCTCGGTATGTACCGCCACTGTATATAGTACTACGTGAACAAGCGCGCGTCGCGGCTGGAGCGCCTCGCCACCGAGGCCGTGCTGCACGTGCGGACTGTGCACGCGCTCGGTATGTACCGCCACTGTATATAGTACTACGTGAACAAGCGCGCGTCGCGGCTGGAGCGCCTCGCCACCGAGGCCGTGCTGCACGTGCGGACTGTGCACGCGCTCGGTATGTACCGCCACTGTATATAGTACTACGTGAACAAGCGCGCGTCGCGGCTGGAGCGCCTCGCCACCGAGGCCGTGCTGCACGTGCGGACTGTGCACGCGCTCGGTATGTACCGCCACTGTATATAGTACTACGTGAACAAGCGCGCGTCGCGGCTGGAGCGCCTCGCCACCGAGGCCGTGCTGCACGTGCGGACTGTGCACGCGCTCGGTATGTACCGCCACTGTATATAGTACTACGTGAACAAGCGCGCGTCGCGGCTGGAGCGCCTCGCCACCGAGGCCGTGCTGCACGTGCGGACTGTGCACGCGCTCGGTATGTACCGCCACTGTATATAGTACTACGTGAACAAGCGCGCGTCGCGGCTGGAGCGCCTCGCCACCGAGGCCGTGCTGCACGTGCGGACTGTGCACGCGCTCGGTATGTACCGCCACTGTATATAGTACTACGTGAACAAGCGCGCGTCGCGGCTGGAGCGCCTCGCCACCGAGGCCGTGCTGCACGTGCGGACTGTGCACGCGCTCGGTATGTACCGCCACTGTATATAGTACTACGTGAACAAGCGCGCGTCGCGGCTGGAGCGCCTCGCCACCGAGGCCGTGCTGCACGTGCGGACTGTGCACGCGCTCGGTATGTACCGCCACTGTATATAGTACTACGTGAACAAGCGCGCGTCGCGGCTGGAGCGCCTCGCCACCGAGGCCGTGCTGCACGTGCGGACTGTGCACGCGCTCGGTATGTACCGCCACTGTATATAGTACTACGTGAACAAGCGCGCGTCGCGGCTGGAGCGCCTCGCCACCGAGGCCGTGCTGCACGTGCGGACTGTGCACGCGCTCGGTATGTACCGCCACTGTATATAGTACTACGTGAACAAGCGCGCGTCGCGGCTGGAGCGCCTCGCCACCGAGGCCGTGCTGCACGTGCGGACTGTGCACGCGCTCGGTATGTACCGCCACTGTATATAGTACTACGTGAACAAGCGCGCGTCGCGGCTGGAGCGCCTCGCCACCGAGGCCGTGCTGCACGTGCGGACTGTGCACGCGCTCGGTATGTACCGCCACTGTATATAGTACTACGTGAACAAGCGCGCGTCGCGGCTGGAGCGCCTCGCCACCGAGGCCGTGCTGCACGTGCGGACTGTGCACGCGCTCGGTATGTACCGCCACTGTATATAGTACTACGTGAACAAGCGCGCGTCGCGGCTGGAGCGCCTCGCCACCGAGGCCGTGCTGCACGTGCGGACTGTGCACGCGCTCGGTATGTACCGCCACTGTATATAGTACTACGTGAACAAGCGCGCGTCGCGGCTGGAGCGCCTCGCCACCGAGGCCGTGCTGCACGTGCGGACTGTGCACGCGCTCGGTATGTACCGCCACTGTATATAGTACTACGTGAACAAGCGCGCGTCGCGGCTGGAGCGCCTCGCCACCGAGGCCGTGCTGCACGTGCGGACTGTGCACGCGCTCGGTATGTACCGCCACTGTATATAGTACTACGTGAACAAGCGCGCGTCGCGGCTGGAGCGCCTCGCCACCGAGGCCGTGCTGCACGTGCGGACTGTGCACGCGCTCGGTATGTACCGCCACTGTATATAGTACTACGTGAACAAGCGCGCGTCGCGGCTGGAGCGCCTCGCCACCGAGGCCGTGCTGCACGTGCGGACTGTGCACGCGCTCGGTATGTACCGCCACTGTATATAGTACTACGTGAACAAGCGCGCGTCGCGGCTGGAGCGCCTCGCCACCGAGGCCGTGCTGCACGTGCGGACTGTGCACGCGCTCGGTATGTACCGCCACTGTATATAGTACTACGTGAACAAGCGCGCGTCGCGGCTGGAGCGCCTCGCCACCGAGGCCGTGCTGCACGTGCGGACTGTGCACGCGCTCGGTATGTACCGCCACTGTATATAGTACTACGTGAACAAGCGCGCGTCGCGGCTGGAGCGCCTCGCCACCGAGGCCGTGCTGCACGTGCGGACTGTGCACGCGCTCGGTATGTACCGCCACTGTATATAGTACTACGTGAACAAGCGCGCGTCGCGGCTGGAGCGCCTCGCCACCGAGGCCGTGCTGCACGTGCGGACTGTGCACGCGCTCGGTATGTACCGCCACTGTATATAGTACTACGTGAACAAGCGCGCGTCGCGGCTGGAGCGCCTCGCCACCGAGGCCGTGCTGCACGTGCGGACTGTGCACGCGCTCGGTATGTACCGCCACTGTATATAGTACTACGTGAACAAGCGCGCGTCGCGGCTGGAGCGCCTCGCCACCGAGGCCGTGCTGCACGTGCGGACTGTGCACGCGCTCGGTATGTACCGCCACTGTATATAGTACTACGTGAACAAGCGCGCGTCGCGGCTGGAGCGCCTCGCCACCGAGGCCGTGCTGTTACATGAGGTCATGAACATAAATATGGATCATATTAGTAACTCTTCTTGATCTGAATTTACAGAAATAAAAGAATACTTTTGTTATCCTTCACAACCAATATCTATAAATTGACTCTGTCCCCTCAGGTGTGGAAGAAACGATCCTGTCCCGCTACGAGTCAGCACTAACAGAGGCGAACTGCCAGTCGGCGCCAGCACGGCGCGTGCGCGGGCCGGTGTACGGCGTGTGCGTGTGCGCGCCCACGCTCGGGTACGCCGTGTCGCTCGCGTACGCCGGGCACCTCATCGCCAGGGAGGACCTGCCCTACCAGTACGCCATACTGTGAGTACTAACAGACTAACATACTGCCCACCAGGTTCATAGGTTCCAGATAGCTATGTGACAATTCACGCCATAGGAAAGTTGTCAAAATCAAAAACATCTCTATAGCACTATCAGATAGCTATCTAGAACTTTATCTGGAACCTGTGAAACTGGCCGTCGAATGTCGATCTACCAACTGTGTTAGCGTATGAGGACTGACCTTCTGAAGATAGTTATCTGAAACCTGATACACGTCTAAGTAAGACTGGTTGACGAACATTTCTGAGCAATAGTTAAGGAAGTACAAATGACAGTCAGACGCCGTGGCTTTATAAGAACGCAATAACTTGACACCGCCAGCTACCCAACTCTTCCAGATTTTAGAGACTTCGATCTAATTGAGCATGCAGAAAACACTCCTTACGAACCTAAGAATCCATTCACAGCAAACGCCTCTTGCAAACACAACCAGTCAAAGATCAGTAGGTATGTTTTCAACAATACTGGAACATTTTCGTGACCTCATCCATTATTCCCCAGGGTATCGGAAGCCCTGATCTACGGCGCGTGGATGTTGGCGGCGGCGCTGTCGTTCGCGCCGAGCTTCGCGGCGGCGCGGCGCTCCGGCGCCAGGATACTCGCCGCGCTCAACCGACACCCCACTGTCGTCACACAGAGTACTGCGCAGGACCTGCCCGATTGGGTGAGTAGATAGGGTCGAAGGTGTGTGGAGATTTATAGGGAACACTGCGCGGCTATTTCAATGGAACGAAAGGATTCCCTGGCTTGTTGCTGGGGAATTTGTTGTGCTTTTTATGTTCGATAATATATTATAATATACACACATCAAAAGTGTCTAGGGATCAACATATATTTTTGCAATAACTTTTCTCCTGATTGATATTAATTAAAATTTTCTTTAAGGATTCATCAAATAAAGTGTTTTCGTTTGTCACAGTAACGATAAACCAAGTCACCTTTGCATTAATAAAGAAATTTGCCATTTTCCTAATAAAGGGATTTTTGACATTTGAACCACTAACACAAAAGTTTGAAAAAAAGACTGAAATAACAGTTTTCTTTAAAATTTTATTGGGTAACTTAAACAATTAATAATCCGTGTTTCTACCGCGAACACTAACAACACAAGAACATCGGTTTGGCATACTCAAAATGAGTTCATCCAAATCACGCTGTGGAATGGCCGCCCATG
>NWSH02000437.1:665936-690906 GCA_002382865.2 Heliothis virescens | reverse complement strand
GATGATGATAAGACATTAATAACTTGTATTTGTAGAAAATAAAATGCAATATGGAAAGTATATTATGATAATATAGATGCAAAGATTATTTTTTGTTATAAAATACAAAAAGTTTTAAATTAATAATATAATAACAGAAATTGAAAAATAATGTGCTTTTAAGTAATCTGAAGTTTTATTATTTTATGTATCTTTTTTTTAACGATACTTGTAATTTGACAAATGTTATTCAGTGCATATTTAAATAGTCATAAAATTGTCAACAGTGCATTTAAAATTACGAAATACGAGATGTAATAAGCATATTTCATAATTNATAAAATAAATAATATAATGAATGATGAGGAGACCTGCAGCTCCAAATGAAAATATGTGTACCATAATATAGAGAATATAAATATATTGATGACAATGATATGGAAGAATAATGAAAGAAGGTAATATAGTATTTTGTTTATGATGATGATAAGACATTAATAACTTGTATTTGTAGAAAATAAAATGCAATATGGAAAGTATATTATGATAATATAGATGCAAAGATTATTTTTTGTTATAAAATACAAAAAGTTTTAAATTAATAATATAATAACAGAAATTGAAAAATAATGTGCTTTTAAGTAATCTGAAGTTTTATTATTTTATGTATCTTTTTTTTAACGATACTTGTAATTTGACAAATGTTATTCAGTGCATATTTAAATAGTCATAAAATTGTCAACAGTGCATTTAAAATTACGATTAGATGTAATAAGCATATTTCATAATTAGTTACTTAATTGTTTACTTTTTAAAGTTATTCTGTCTTTTAATGTATTTTCAACAAAAAAAAAAACTACTGTGTTTTTTTTTCTTTTATTATCGGGGGAGGTGTAGTGTGTAAGCCGAGCCTTCTCCCGATATACCATACTGTATTTAGTCCGTAAGCTTATTATTAATAAAGGAGTACATCATACGCCTTAGACAGAGCAACACGTCTTATCATTTCATTACCAATAACGCCCCACATTGCAAGTTGCTCACGTAACACTCGTAACTTGTTAAGTCACTTACGGAGTTTTACGTTTTTGTATATTCATCGTAAGTTAATTACGCGAGTAAAACTTTGAAGTTTAAAGGCGACGAATGAGTTATAAGTGTAAGTGTTTTAGATGAACTATTTATTATTTACTTTTATAATTATATCAACAAATAATTTTGACAATGTTTATACAAGTATGTTTATCTACTGTTGGTAGTGTTATCGTAACACTCTAGTATTGACTAGATTGTAAGTGCTACAAGTATTATAGTGTAATGTTATTAATAACACTTAGTATAACTACTGTTAGCAGATGTTACTGTAACATCTACTGAGGAGGCAAATAAAACAATATATGGAATGTTTGCAGTTTTACTCATCAGGAACATTTGTATCCAACTCCATTACGAGATCCCTTCACTTACAATAAAATTACGCAATATTACATATGTTTACAGTACAAATAAGTCAATCAAACAGACAACTGCACAAAATATATTATCTCCGCCTTAGTTTTGTTTAGATATCAATTCCCAGCGAATGAGCGACTTAACCGATTAATTGCGGCGCCCGTAAACTTCTAGCTGTGGCGGCGAACAAATATTTCGTGGCACTTCTGTCGTGTCATACGCCACAGGAGTTGATGACACGCCTATAGCGCCATCAGCCAATTGTAAAAATAGAATCTCTTATTGTTTTTTTTACTTGTTCTGATGTAACGTAATTTGAGCAAGTTATAAACTATTTTGGAATGACACGCCTAGCGTGCCTTCAGCCACATAGAAAAGAGGTCGATGGTCGATGGTCGATGCACGCGTAGCGTGTCATCAGCAACGAATCGGTTAAACTGTCAACTTCTTGTCACGCTCGGTGAGAATTTGTTTAAGTGTTGTACGACAAGTGATCACTGCCGGGAGTTATACAATGCAGCGTTGTACAAACGCCAGCACTTCAACCTACCACAATCTGACAAATTTCGTCAATAGATTTTCAACCTTATCACAATATTGGAAAGTTCGAGTATTTGGAATATAGGAAGGTTTAATGTTCGAATGGTAAAACATGACAGATTCGGGCAGGTTGACCTACTGGCATCTGTACAATAGTGGAAGAGAAACTGTCCTGGAACGAATGTCGGCTCACCACGTGTGCTATGAACAATTGAACATAATTATACTTACTCCCCAAACTTTTTGTCGTCACAGAACACCGCGCGAGTGGCTGCGTAGATACCAATTCCAGGTATCAGCGGGTAACGGGGGCGGGGGAGGGGCACACTTCGAGTGTTTCAGCGACTATAATAAAAGTTGTATTCATTTCAATTTTATCACGTTTCATTTCGTGTTCATTTGTCTGACGCGGTCTGTGCACTATGTTGTAGCATTGCGTGAAACGTATTCACCTTCAACTAGTTTCGTTCATCGAGTGCACGGTGACTGCTGGTGCATCTCGCTCGCCTCACGTGGAGTTGTGGTGCACCTTGCGCAGGTGTATGGTCCTGTTGCCGCTGTGCGCGAACGCCGCGTCACACAGCGGACACGCGTACGGCTTGCTGCCAGAGTGGATCTGACAACATACATATTTATGTCAATTTTATATAGAGGGACTACATTGTATATAAGGGAACTACATTGTACATAAGGGGATTACATTGTATATAAGGGGGCAACATTGTACAAAGGAGAACTACACAGCACATAAGGGGACAATATTGTAAATAAGGGGACTACACAGCACATAAGGGGACTGCATAGTACATAAAGGGACTACACAGTACATACATAAGGTGACTACATAGAACATAGGGGGACTACTTTGTACATAAGGGGATTACATTGTACATAAGGGGACTACACAGTACATAAGGGTAGTAGACATTGAGAACCCTAAAAATGAACTCGCATACAAATAAAATAGATTTTCACTTCTCACCCTTAGATGCCTGACTATGTCAGTCTTGGTCTTGAACTCCTTGCTACAGTGGTGACAGCGCAGCACCCTGGCGGGGTGCACCCGAGCCGCGTGCCGCGACAGGCGCCAGCTGTTCGCGAACCACTTGTGGCACGCGCCGCACTGCACCGGCTGCGACAAGTGGCTGCGCTCGTGTGACGTTATTGTGGCTCTAGTCTGGAACATTAGTGTCACATACGCATATACAAAATGTTGATTTGCATTTACCGAAATCCGGCAGTATATACTAGCCGTATTTCATGTGTTAGTAGCCTTATAACCGTAGATAAAATCTATCTGTTCGTCCGTCGGTGTCGTTTGCGTTTGTGTGACAGCGCAACGCGGTTATAAGGCTTCTAACACATTCAAATACGGCTGTATATTAGCCGCTGCCGGAATTCGGTCACCCATCCACGGACCGACCGCGCCAAGCGTTGCTTAACCTTATTGATCGATCCGCGTGGCTTTGACTTAGCCACGAGCTGTTATATAAACATAGCTCAGCTATCATAAAATTGATTGCATATTTATACGATAGTTGACTCACTTTGTGTATGTGCAATTCAATATTTTTTTGTATTTGAAGTGGAAGTTATTAAAGGAAACTAGTACAATGTACATCTGTTACGGATACATAGTTCATGTTTGTCAAATGATTACGTACCATGAGTTTACCACAGACTGCGCAGGCGTAGTTCCGCTGCTGCGCGTACGGGTACGACACACCCGGGTGCACGAACTGGTAGTGGCGGTAGTGCAAGTTGCTCTGTGCCACCACGTAGCTGCACTGGAGGAAACCATAATTATCATTCATATTAGAAAAAAAAACTTTTAAAGAAAAAGCTTTTATTTAAAACCTCTAAAAAGAAGAAAATAAAATTTTGTCAATAATAAAAGCTTGTTGCGAGTTTTACCGCAAATTATTATGATATAGGTAAAGGAATATTGATAGGTATGTAAAACTCGCGACAAGCTTTTATTATTGACAAAATTTTATTTTCTTCTTTTTAGAGGTTTTAAATAAAAGCTTTTTCTTTAAAAGTTTTTTTTTACTTCTAATTTATTTTTTACTTTTTAGTTACCGCCATTATTTCTTGTTACTATTAACGAGCTATTTCATTTAATACCCATATTGTAAAAGTGGACCAAAGACTCCGCCATCCTGCATGGTCCGCCATATTGGATTCAGAATGACGTCATATACTTTTTCAAATTACTCTCAACGAGCCCTTTCATTTGATAACCATATTGTATAAGTGGATTAAATATAACTGTTCTGACATCTTATATGATCCGCCATATTGGATTTAGAATGACGTCACATATCTTATCACTAGCCGTTTTCCCGCGGTTTCACTCGCATCCCGTGGGAATTACTGCCCGTACCCGGATAAAATATAGCCTATGTCACTCGTGGATAATGTAGCTTTCGAATGGAGAAAGAATTTTTAAAATCGGTCCAGTAGTTTTTGAGCCTATTCATTACAACCAAACAAACAAACAAACAAACAAACAAACAAACAAAGTTTTCCTCTTTATAATATTAGTATAGATATATTGTCATCCAAACTAAACACGTCCACGAAATTTCAGCACAAACGGTTGAATATATCTACTTCAAAATTGAGTTCAAAGATTTCACCCGAACATACAAATATATTTACATACATTGCAAGTTAAATAAAAGCTTTTAAAATCAAAATTAATTTTTGTTCCCCTACTACATTCCTAAAATGAGTGTTATACCAGTTATACCTACATGGTCACATTTCCGTGGGTACACCAATACAGGTTTTGGTTTTTTAATAGTCTTGCCCTGATCATCATACTCATCACACGCCGAGTCCTCGGAGTGGCTGGTGGAGTCTCGTGCAGGTCCGTAGTCAGGGTCCTCACTCAACTGATGCTTACTCCTCGCTCCGGGTCTCGGCTTGGGTTTCACATATTTTCCTTTCTTTGTTCTTGTCCATTGAGCCTTTTTCCTTCTTCGTTTTACTGGTTTTGTGGGTGTATTGTCACACTGTACGGTATCTATATTCAATGGGACAGCGTTTGACTGGATGACTGATAGCAGAGGATCCTTTGTGTCACAACTATTGTCTTCATGATCAAGTGCTATGTCATTATATTCAGTAGGACCTGATACATCTTCCTCCTTGTAAGTTATTTCTACTTTTTCTTCAACGTCACTGAAGTCTCCATTGTGTTGTAGACTCTGTACTTCTATCTCCAAGCTAGTACTGTCATCGAGGGTTGTGATGGCAGTGGAGCTCAGTTCTATAGGGTTTAGTCCAACTGTGTGTCTGTCTAGATCGTTAAGAGTGGACTTGGTAATCTGTAAGCAATTTGACAGATTTATTTAAATAGAAATGATTTTAAATAAAATACAAGCAAACACGCTAAATACGGCATAATCCTGTCTATTGGGAGCCTTAATATTTATTTTAGTCTAGTGTTCATGATTTTTGTTAAAGTGGCAATAGAAACACATGAGATAGGAATATTTCAACTTTCTAGTTATTATGAGGGTTCATAAGATATAGCTAAGCTTGGTGACAGAACGATAGATATAGCGGAGTCTTAAAATGGTATATAACTAAAAATCTGCCCTTATTTATTAAATTGTGCATTTATGTGCATTGCGCCCTAATTATCTAAATATATAAAACTCAAAGGTGACTGACTGACCGACACAGAGATCTATTAACACGCAACCCAAACCACTGGAGGGATCGGCCTGAAATTTGGCATGCAGGTAGATGTTATGACTATGATGTAAGCATCTGCTAAGAAAGGATTTCCCCAAATTCCAATGGGAACGGGAAAAAACAGGATTACAAGTTACGCGCCGGCGAAGCCGCTGGCAGAAGCTAGTATATTATAAGGTGTATTCAAACTCACCAAATCAGTGTTTTGTAATAAATCACAGACAATCTGTTGAGCTCTCCGCACTGTTTGCACGAAATTGTAACTCTTTGATAGCAGAGCACGGCATATGCCACATATAGAAAGGTTCTCAGTTGGTATCTGCAAATTGAAAAATAACAATTTATTCATTTCTCATCTTACAGGGATAAAAGCTGAGTTATGTTAAATTTAACATCAAATGTTATTCTATAGATATTTTATTGTGGCTCAAATTGATGAATTTGAAACGAATAACAACTTACTTACATAGTGAATATTGTTCAGGTGCAGAATTCTCTCAATGAAAACATGGTGCGTATCGCTTATTCTATTGAGTTTTACATCAACTTGTAGACATAGTTGACAAATAGCTTCATCGAATATACGCTTCATGGCTGCGGTGAGCTGGTGTCGAAGCAGAATGGGCTACGCTACAGTTAAAACGTACTAAATGTTACTTTTATTGGCCTTTTTCGCTAAATTAAATTCCAAAAATCGCAATCATAAGTCATAACAAATAGTTGTCACTACTTGTCACTGTCAAGTGTCAGGCAGGCAAGATGGCGTACAACCAGTGCTACCAACATGCTACCAAGGTCTGACCACCTGCCTTTTCTTGAGCACCAATTTATAGAACAGCAGAGACCACTTCGTATTCAATTCTTATTATAATTTTATAGTCAAAATAGTTACCTTCCTGTTTATTTAATATTTTTCATTATTATCAATTTAATGTCTCTTTAGCTACAAGAGCCAAATTGATCGACAGTTAATTAATTGGCAATAGCATTTTCAAATCAGATGTGAGTGAAAGTGTCAAAGTGCTGTCAAAATAATAAAATAACCAAACAAACGAAACAAACACGAATTGCGCAGAAGGAAGATTAATTAGTATTTGTTAAAATATAGTATTGCTATTAGTGATAACAAGTGAACTATCGTAGAACATGTTGTCAGTGATACGACGAGCGACGCTAAGAGCATCGACCCCCGTGTTGAGGTTAGTTTCTTTCGGCAACTATTTTAACATTACTCCCTCAAAATAGCGCTTTTTGCTATTCTTATTGGAACTTACAGAGGACTCTCAATATCTCAGTCTATTATTAGCACAGTTATAGATTTAGCCTACTCATTAAAGCAATATTGCACTGTGTTTACAAAGTTAACATTTCCATGTAACGTTTGTAGTGGTGTGCGCGGGAAGGCGGCGTACGAGGGCGAGGGCAAGACGACGGTGCGCGTCATCAACCAGGAGTACGACGCCGGCCTCATGATCGACTCCTACGCTACGGTGAGATAGTATTACTGCGATACACACACATTCTTGTGTCCTCAAAGCAAAACATAGCGAGCGTTAGGCTAGTTACCTACTGACTGATACTACAAAAACAACGTAATTTCCAAGACTTAATGGTATATTTTACTTGAGTTTAATGTAGGAATGAGCAGCAGTGTGCCACGGGACATATGTCAGCAGTCATTTACTTGTACTTTGAACATAGTGAGTGAAGTTCTCCATCAGTTATTTCTGAATAAGAATATGTTTGTTGCAGTACGGCTTCAAGCTGAACAACGGCCTCACAGTACTAGGACCGATGGCCATATTCCCCAGGTTAGTGTAACTTAGTTTATGATGAAGTTTATGCCTCATCACAGAAAGTTGTTAATTAAACCATTTGTCGTCAGGACGGTGATGTCGTGGCAGGTGACGGCGGCGGAGGAGGTGACGGAGCAGTCGCTCAAGCTGTTCCGACTGCTGGAGCCGCGCATCGACCTGCTGGTGAGCATGTGTGGGTGTGACACGCGCGCGAGTGTGTGTGTGTCAGTGTGTGTGAGTGTGTGTGTGTCGCAGGTGGTGGGGCTGGAGACGGGCGAGCGCGCGGCGCAGGAGGGCGTGCTGCGGCTGGCGCGCGCGCTCGGCCTCAACGCCGAGGTGCTGCCCACCGAGCACGTGTTACTGTAACACGCTCGCTCGCGTGTGTGTGTCAGTATGTGTGAGTGTGTGTGTGTCGCAGGTGGTGGGGCTGGAGACGGGCGAGCGCGCGGCGCAGGAGGGCGTGCTGCGGCTGGCGCGCGCGCTCGGCCTCAACGCCGAGGTGCTGCCCACCGAGCACGTGTTACTGTAACACGCTCGCTCGCGTGTGTGTGTCAGTATGTGTGAGTGTGTGTGTGTCGCAGGTGGTGGGGCTGGAGACGGGCGAGCGCGCGGCGCAGGAGGGCGTGCTGCGGCTGGCGCGCGCGCTCGGCCTCAACGCCGAGGTGCTGCCCACCGAGCACGTGTTACTGTAACACGCTCGCTCGCGTGTGTGTGTCAGTATGTGTGAGTGTGTGTGTGTCGCAGGTGGTGGGGCTGGAGACGGGCGAGCGCGCGGCGCAGGAGGGCGTGCTGCGGCTGGCGCGCGCGCTCGGCCTCAACGCCGAGGTGCTGCCCACCGAGCACGTGTTACTGTAACACGCTCGCTCGCGTGTGTGTGTCAGTATGTGTGAGTGTGTGTGTGTCGCAGGTGGTGGGGCTGGAGACGGGCGAGCGCGCGGCGCAGGAGGGCGTGCTGCGGCTGGCGCGCGCGCTCGGCCTCAACGCCGAGGTGCTGCCCACCGAGCACGTGTTACTGTAACACGCTCGCTCGCGTGTGTGTGTCAGTATGTGTGAGTGTGTGTGTGTCGCAGGTGGTGGGGCTGGAGACGGGCGAGCGCGCGGCGCAGGAGGGCGTGCTGCGGCTGGCGCGCGCGCTCGGCCTCAACGCCGAGGTGCTGCCCACCGAGCACGTGTTACTGTAACACGCTCGCTCGCGTGTGTGTGTCAGTATGTGTGAGTGTGTGTGTGTCGCAGGTGGTGGGGCTGGAGACGGGCGAGCGCGCGGCGCAGGAGGGCGTGCTGCGGCTGGCGCGCGCGCTCGGCCTCAACGCCGAGGTGCTGCCCACCGAGCACGTGTTACTGTAACACGCTCGCTCGCGTGTGTGTGTCAGTATGTGTGAGTGTGTGTGTGTCGCAGGTGGTGGGGCTGGAGACGGGCGAGCGCGCGGCGCAGGAGGGCGTGCTGCGGCTGGCGCGCGCGCTCGGCCTCAACGCCGAGGTGCTGCCCACCGAGCACGTGTTACTGTAACACGCTCGCTCGCGTGTGTGTGTCAGTATGTGTGAGTGTGTGTGTGTCGCAGGTGGTGGGGCTGGAGACGGGCGAGCGCGCGGCGCAGGAGGGCGTGCTGCGGCTGGCGCGCGCGCTCGGCCTCAACGCCGAGGTGCTGCCCACCGAGCACGTGTTACTGTAACACGCTCGCTCGCGTGTGTGTGTCAGTATGTGTGAGTGTGTGTGTGTCGCAGGTGGTGGGGCTGGAGACGGGCGAGCGCGCGGCGCAGGAGGGCGTGCTGCGGCTGGCGCGCGCGCTCGGCCTCAACGCCGAGGTGCTGCCCACCGAGCACGTGTTACTGTAACACGCTCGCTCGCGTGTGTGTGTCAGTATGTGTGAGTGTGTGTGTGTCGCAGGTGGTGGGGCTGGAGACGGGCGAGCGCGCGGCGCAGGAGGGCGTGCTGCGGCTGGCGCGCGCGCTCGGCCTCAACGCCGAGGTGCTGCCCACCGAGCACGTGTTACTGTAACACGCTCGCTCGCGTGTGTGTGTCAGTATGTGTGAGTGTGTGTGTGTCGCAGGTGGTGGGGCTGGAGACGGGCGAGCGCGCGGCGCAGGAGGGCGTGCTGCGGCTGGCGCGCGCGCTCGGCCTCAACGCCGAGGTGCTGCCCACCGAGCACGTGTTACTGTAACACGCTCGCTCGCGTGTGTGTGTCAGTATGTGTGAGTGTGTGTGTGTCGCAGGTGGTGGGGCTGGAGACGGGCGAGCGCGCGGCGCAGGAGGGCGTGCTGCGGCTGGCGCGCGCGCTCGGCCTCAACGCCGAGGTGCTGCCCACCGAGCACGTGTTACTGTAACACGCTCGCTCGCGTGTGTGTGTCAGTATGTGTGAGTGTGTGTGTGTCGCAGGTGGTGGGGCTGGAGACGGGCGAGCGCGCGGCGCAGGAGGGCGTGCTGCGGCTGGCGCGCGCGCTCGGCCTCAACGCCGAGGTGCTGCCCACCGAGCACGTGTTACTGTAACACGCTCGCTCGCGTGTGTGTGTCAGTATGTGTGAGTGTGTGTGTGTCGCAGGTGGTGGGGCTGGAGACGGGCGAGCGCGCGGCGCAGGAGGGCGTGCTGCGGCTGGCGCGCGCGCTCGGCCTCAACGCCGAGGTGCTGCCCACCGAGCACGTGTTACTGTAACACGCTCGCTCGCGTGTGTGTGTCAGTATGTGTGAGTGTGTGTGTGTCGCAGGTGGTGGGGCTGGAGACGGGCGAGCGCGCGGCGCAGGAGGGCGTGCTGCGGCTGGCGCGCGCGCTCGGCCTCAACGCCGAGGTGCTGCCCACCGAGCACGTGTTACTGTAACACGCTCGCTCGCGTGTGTGTGTCAGTATGTGTGAGTGTGTGTGTGTCGCAGGTGGTGGGGCTGGAGACGGGCGAGCGCGCGGCGCAGGAGGGCGTGCTGCGGCTGGCGCGCGCGCTCGGCCTCAACGCCGAGGTGCTGCCCACCGAGCACGTGTTACTGTAACACGCTCGCTCGCGTGTGTGTGTCAGTATGTGTGAGTGTGTGTGTGTCGCAGGTGGTGGGGCTGGAGACGGGCGAGCGCGCGGCGCAGGAGGGCGTGCTGCGGCTGGCGCGCGCGCTCGGCCTCAACGCCGAGGTGCTGCCCACCGAGCACGTGTTACTGTAACACGCTCGCTCGCGTGTGTGTGTCAGTATGTGTGAGTGTGTGTGTGTCGCAGGTGGTGGGGCTGGAGACGGGCGAGCGCGCGGCGCAGGAGGGCGTGCTGCGGCTGGCGCGCGCGCTCGGCCTCAACGCCGAGGTGCTGCCCACCGAGCACGTGTTACTGTAACACGCTCGCTCGCGTGTGTGTGTCAGTATGTGTGAGTGTGTGTGTGTCGCAGGTGGTGGGGCTGGAGACGGGCGAGCGCGCGGCGCAGGAGGGCGTGCTGCGGCTGGCGCGCGCGCTCGGCCTCAACGCCGAGGTGCTGCCCACCGAGCACGTGTTACTGTAACACGCTCGCTCGCGTGTGTGTGTCAGTATGTGTGAGTGTGTGTGTGTCGCAGGTGGTGGGGCTGGAGACGGGCGAGCGCGCGGCGCAGGAGGGCGTGCTGCGGCTGGCGCGCGCGCTCGGCCTCAACGCCGAGGTGCTGCCCACCGAGCACGTGTTACTGTAACACGCTCGCTCGCGTGTGTGTGTCAGTATGTGTGAGTGTGTGTGTGTCGCAGGTGGTGGGGCTGGAGACGGGCGAGCGCGCGGCGCAGGAGGGCGTGCTGCGGCTGGCGCGCGCGCTCGGCCTCAACGCCGAGGTGCTGCCCACCGAGCACGTGTTACTGTAACACGCTCGCTCGCGTGTGTGTGTCAGTATGTGTGAGTGTGTGTGTGTCGCAGGTGGTGGGGCTGGAGACGGGCGAGCGCGCGGCGCAGGAGGGCGTGCTGCGGCTGGCGCGCGCGCTCGGCCTCAACGCCGAGGTGCTGCCCACCGAGCACGTGTTACTGTAACACGCTCGCTCGCGTGTGTGTGTCAGTATGTGTGAGTGTGTGTGTGTCGCAGGTGGTGGGGCTGGAGACGGGCGAGCGCGCGGCGCAGGAGGGCGTGCTGCGGCTGGCGCGCGCGCTCGGCCTCAACGCCGAGGTGCTGCCCACCGAGCACGTGTTACTGTAACACGCTCGCTCGCGTGTGTGTGTCAGTATGTGTGAGTGTGTGTGTGTCGCAGGTGGTGGGGCTGGAGACGGGCGAGCGCGCGGCGCAGGAGGGCGTGCTGCGGCTGGCGCGCGCGCTCGGCCTCAACGCCGAGGTGCTGCCCACCGAGCACGTGTTACTGTAACACGCTCGCTCGCGTGTGTGTGTCAGTATGTGTGAGTGTGTGTGTGTCGCAGGTGGTGGGGCTGGAGACGGGCGAGCGCGCGGCGCAGGAGGGCGTGCTGCGGCTGGCGCGCGCGCTCGGCCTCAACGCCGAGGTGCTGCCCACCGAGCACGTGTTACTGTAACACGCTCGCTCGCGTGTGTGTGTCAGTATGTGTGAGTGTGTGTGTGTCGCAGGTGGTGGGGCTGGAGACGGGCGAGCGCGCGGCGCAGGAGGGCGTGCTGCGGCTGGCGCGCGCGCTCGGCCTCAACGCCGAGGTGCTGCCCACCGAGCACGTGTTACTGTAACACGCTCGCTCGCGTGTGTGTGTCAGTATGTGTGAGTGTGTGTGTGTCGCAGGTGGTGGGGCTGGAGACGGGCGAGCGCGCGGCGCAGGAGGGCGTGCTGCGGCTGGCGCGCGCGCTCGGCCTCAACGCCGAGGTGCTGCCCACCGAGCACGTGTTACTGTAACACGCTCGCTCGCGTGTGTGTGTCAGTATGTGTGAGTGTGTGTGTGTCGCAGGTGGTGGGGCTGGAGACGGGCGAGCGCGCGGCGCAGGAGGGCGTGCTGCGGCTGGCGCGCGCGCTCGGCCTCAACGCCGAGGTGCTGCCCACCGAGCACGTGTTACTGTAACACGCTCGCTCGCGTGTGTGTGTCAGTATGTGTGAGTGTGTGTGTGTCGCAGGTGGTGGGGCTGGAGACGGGCGAGCGCGCGGCGCAGGAGGGCGTGCTGCGGCTGGCGCGCGCGCTCGGCCTCAACGCCGAGGTGCTGCCCACCGAGCACGTGTTACTGTAACACGCTCGCTCGCGTGTGTGTGTCAGTATGTGTGAGTGTGTGTGTGTCGCAGGTGGTGGGGCTGGAGACGGGCGAGCGCGCGGCGCAGGAGGGCGTGCTGCGGCTGGCGCGCGCGCTCGGCCTCAACGCCGAGGTGCTGCCCACCGAGCACGTGTTACTGTAACACGCTCGCTCGCGTGTGTGTGTCAGTATGTGTGAGTGTGTGTGTGTCGCAGGTGGTGGGGCTGGAGACGGGCGAGCGCGCGGCGCAGGAGGGCGTGCTGCGGCTGGCGCGCGCGCTCGGCCTCAACGCCGAGGTGCTGCCCACCGAGCACGTGTTACTGTAACACGCTCGCTCGCGTGTGTGTGTCAGTATGTGTGAGTGTGTGTGTGTCGCAGGTGGTGGGGCTGGAGACGGGCGAGCGCGCGGCGCAGGAGGGCGTGCTGCGGCTGGCGCGCGCGCTCGGCCTCAACGCCGAGGTGCTGCCCACCGAGCACGTGTTACTGTAACACGCTCGCTCGCGTGTGTGTGTCAGTATGTGTGAGTGTGTGTGTGTCGCAGGTGGTGGGGCTGGAGACGGGCGAGCGCGCGGCGCAGGAGGGCGTGCTGCGGCTGGCGCGCGCGCTCGGCCTCAACGCCGAGGTGCTGCCCACCGAGCACGCCTGCTCCACCTTCAACTTCCTCAACTCGGAGGGCAGGTCAGTCTGTGTCACTGTGTCCAACACCCCCGATAAGTCGATAGTTACACATTACGCTCACATTCACTTCCTACTCATGTCATCTTTCACACAATCCATCCATCATTTCTTTGGTCTTTCTCTCCCTCTCAATCCATCTACAATACTTAACATGCTCGCATGTGATTCATCACTCCTCATTACATGCCCATACCGTGACAACCGCTCACCTCTCATCATTTCTGTAACTGGTGCTACTTTCAGACTTCCTCTAATGTACTCATTCCTCACTTTGTCCATTCTTGTCACACCACACATCCATCTTACCATTCTCATTTCTGCTACATTCTCATCTCTTCTCATCCATCTTTTTCAATGCCCAACACTTTGATCCATACAGGACGACAGGTCTTATTACGGATTTGTAGATTTTGCTCTTAAGTTTAGGGGGCATCCGTGGATCACAAATTGTACTTGTGACCTGTCGCCATCCGCAGCTGATACGATGTCTCGGTCCGCTCCGCCATCACTCTGGACGAGTGACCCGACGTACCGAAAGTCGGAGCAGACTGGTAAGGGCATGCCGTCTAGTGTCACGGTCATAGGTACAGATAGACCGCCGAAGTCACAGTGCTCCGTTTTGCTTGTGCTGATCTTTAAGCCCACGGTCTCCAATCTTAACCGCCACGTCTCCAATCTGTTCTGGACCTCTGGACCACTATCCCAAACCGGAACAATTTCATCAGCGAAGAGCATAGGTACACCAGGGGACCTCCTCATGTATGTCCGCAGTTAGCGCGGCCATTACCAACAGGAAGAGGTATGGGCTAAGAGCCGACCCCTGATGCAGGCCAACGCCAACACTGAAACTGGCGGTAGTGCCGGCTGTGGACCGGACTTGTGTACTGCAGCTGCCGTACATCGCTCGGGTCAACTGCACATACTTCCCTGGCATACCTTTCTCCTTAAGGGCCCACCACTAAACCTCACGAGGCACCCGGTCATATGCTTTGTCGAGGTCAACGAACACTGTATGCAAGTTCTTGTGTGCACTTCTGAACTTTTCGCACAGCTGTCGGATACAAAAAATAGCGTCCGTTGTCCCCCGACCAGGCATAAAACCGAATTGATTTGGTGGGATATCACTCCTCTCTCAGCCTCCTTTCAATAACTTTCTCCCAGACTTTCATACCATGTGACATTATCTTTATTCGTCTATAGTTATTGCAGTCCAACACATCACCCTTGTTCTTGAAAATGGGCACCAGCAAACTATTGCACCACTCGTCTGGTATTGGTTTCCTCTCTTCCTCGCAACAACTTATTGAAAAATAAAGCCTGCCATTCTAAAAGCTTCCACACTTCCACTGGTATTCCGTCTGGCCCTATCGCTTTTCCATTCTTCATTCCATTCAATGCTTTTCTGACCTCATCCACACATACATTCTTACCAGACTCTCGTTCACTTGCTTGATGGTGGAACAAACCGTCTACCTTTTATTTGCAAATCATTTGAGAGGAGCGTTCCATTTCCGTCTCTTACACACTATATCTAGCGTACATCCCTGGTCATTCTCTCCCTAGATTTGACTATCCGGTAGAGGTGATTTTGACCTGCTGGACTATCTAGATGTTATTAATAGTAAACGATTTAGTGTAGGTATATCGTAGTACGTGCACTGTGCAGGTCGGTGGCGGCGGCGCTGATCCCGCCGACGAACATCGCGCGCGTCTCCGAGGACGACATGCTGCACACCAAGATGCACTACCACGACGTGTTCAACAAGCCGCTCATGATGTAGTCGCACCCCGCACTACCCGCACTACCCGCGCACGCTTACCACAAGCTGTGCATTTGCATCCTCGACACATTTCAGCAGGTTGACATGAAATAATCAATTGAAACTACGGGAGACGGGAAATTACTACGATGCGCTACTTTTTTTTATTGAAATTTAACAGTTGGTATATCAGAATTAATTAAACAAAATCGTAGGTAAAATGAATCCGTTCGTCAGTTTGGGTGATTTGACTAGGATGCAAATCAACAGCTTGTATAAGTTAGACAATTGTGTAAATACTAGCGAATAGATGTTATTGTTACTAGTAATAAATTATTATTTTTATTATGGCATACATGTGTTTTTAATTCTGTCATTATCCTGAAGCCTTTCACCAAAACTGTATGAGGTGGGGACAGAAATGAAACTGCAAATAACAGGCAGGTGTATAATTTGAACCGCGATAATAGATACGTGACTAACAGTGACGTGACGGACGCGAGTGACGGACAGCACACAGCACAGGGAGACGAGGAAGGTACTGCGTAGAACTGGAGCAGACGTTCGACAAGCTTTGTCATCTTATACCAACTGCACCAACTCCTGAAACTGCACGTACTTAGTACAACACACTACGTAATCACAGGTCGACCTGCTTACCAGGTGTTCCTCGAAGCGCAACCGTTTTGAAGCACTCCTTTATTTCTCTTCGAAGCGCGCCTTTTAATTACAGTTGCTATCGGAAGCCTTCCTAAAAGGTGCGCTTCGGTGAATTACAAAGGTGCGCTTCAAAACAGCTGGGCTTCGAGTAATACCTCCTACTTACAGATCATTCCGTCCGTGTGAAGTACACGCTGGGGATGGTCGTATTGTCAAAGAGAGAAGTGCCGGTCTCTGAATTACTTATTAAACATTTGTTTGTCATTTCATTGACATGTTGCGAATGCTAGATGGCGTCGGTGTCGTAGAGTGACCACGGAGTAGGAAATGGATGAAGTGGGCACGTGTGTTACCTATAGGAAGCTGGCGCCGAGGCCGAGCTGCAGGCCGGCGTGCGGGCGGTCGGGCGGCAGCGCGCGCAGCGGCAGCACGTAGTTGAGCTCGAGCCGCGCGGCGCGGCCCAGCCGCACGCACAGCCCCGCGCCCAGCGACACGCGCGCCAGCGACAGCGCCCGCGCCTGCGCGCCCGACCACGCGCCGCGGTGCTCTGCAACACGCGCCGCTGTAGCCGGCCGCGCCNTGTACTCATTCCTCACTTTGTCCATTCTTGTCACACCACACATCCATCTTACCATTCTCATTTCTGCTACATTCTCATCTCTTCTCATCCATCTTTTTCAATGCCCAACACTTTGATCCATACAGGACGACAGGTCTTATTACGGATTTGTAGATTTTGCTCTTAAGTTTAGGGGGCATCCGTGGATCACAAATTGTACTTGTGACCTGTCGCCATCCGCAGCTGATACGATGTCTCGGTCCGCTCCGCCATCACTCTGGACGAGTGACCCGACGTACCGAAAGTCGGAGCAGACTGGTAAGGGCATGCCGTCTAGTGTCACGGTCATAGGTACAGATAGACCGCCGAAGTCACAGTGCTCCGTTTTGCTTGTGCTGATCTTTAAGCCCACGGTCTCCAATCTTAACCGCCACGTCTCCAATCTGTTCTGGACCTCTGGACCACTATCCCAAACCGGAACAATTTCATCAGCGAAGAGCATAGGTACACCAGGGGACCTCCTCATGTATGTCCGCAGTTAGCGCGGCCATTACCAACAGGAAGAGGTATGGGCTAAGAGCCGACCCCTGATGCAGGCCAACGCCAACACTGAAACTGGCGGTAGTGCCGGCTGTGGACCGGACTTGTGTACTGCAGCTGCCGTACATCGCTCGGGTCAACTGCACATACTTCCCTGGCATACCTTTCTCCTTAAGGGCCCACCACTAAACCTCACGAGGCACCCGGTCATATGCTTTGTCGAGGTCAACGAACACTGTATGCAAGTTCTTGTGTGCACTTCTGAACTTTTCGCACAGCTGTCGGATACAAAAAATAGCGTCCGTTGTCCCCCGACCAGGCATAAAACCGAATTGATTTGGTGGGATATCACTCCTCTCTCAGCCTCCTTTCAATAACTTTCTCCCAGACTTTCATACCATGTGACATTATCTTTATTCGTCTATAGTTATTGCAGTCCAACACATCACCCTTGTTCTTGAAAATGGGCACCAGCAAACTATTGCACCACTCGTCTGGTATTGGTTTCCTCTCTTCCTCGCAACAACTTATTGAAAAATAAAGCCTGCCATTCTAAAAGCTTCCACACTTCCACTGGTATTCCGTCTGGCCCTATCGCTTTTCCATTCTTCATTCCATTCAATGCTTTTCTGACCTCATCCACACATACATTCTTACCAGACTCTCGTTCACTTGCTTGATGGTGGAACAAACCGTCTACCTTTTATTTGCAAATCATTTGAGAGGAGCGTTCCATTTCCGTCTCTTACACACTATATCTAGCGTACATCCCTGGTCATTCTCTCCCTAGATTTGACTATCCGGTAGAGGTGATTTTGACCTGCTGGACTATCTAGATGTTATTAATAGTAAACGATTTAGTGTAGGTATATCGTAGTACGTGCACTGTGCAGGTCGGTGGCGGCGGCGCTGATCCCGCCGACGAACATCGCGCGCGTCTCCGAGGACGACATGCTGCACACCAAGATGCACTACCACGACGTGTTCAACAAGCCGCTCATGATGTAGTCGCACCCCGCACTACCCGCACTACCCGCGCACGCTTACCACAAGCTGTGCATTTGCATCCTCGACACATTTCAGCAGGTTGACATGAAATAATCAATTGAAACTACGGGAGACGGGAAATTACTACGATGCGCTACTTTTTTTTATTGAAATTTAACAGTTGGTATATCAGAATTAATTAAACAAAATCGTAGGTAAAATGAATCCGTTCGTCAGTTTGGGTGATTTGACTAGGATGCAAATCAACAGCTTGTATAAGTTAGACAATTGTGTAAATACTAGCGAATAGATGTTATTGTTACTAGTAATAAATTATTATTTTTATTATGGCATACATGTGTTTTTAATTCTGTCATTATCCTGAAGCCTTTCACCAAAACTGTATGAGGTGGGGACAGAAATGAAACTGCAAATAACAGGCAGGTGTATAATTTGAACCGCGATAATAGATACGTGACTAACAGTGACGTGACGGACGCGAGTGACGGACAGCACACAGCACAGGGAGACGAGGAAGGTACTGCGTAGAACTGGAGCAGACGTTCGACAAGCTTTGTCATCTTATACCAACTGCACCAACTCCTGAAACTGCACGTACTTAGTACAACACACTACGTAATCACAGGTCGACCTGCTTACCAGGTGTTCCTCGAAGCGCAACCGTTTTGAAGCACTCCTTTATTTCTCTTCGAAGCGCGCCTTTTAATTACAGTTGCTATCGGAAGCCTTCCTAAAAGGTGCGCTTCGGTGAATTACAAAGGTGCGCTTCAAAACAGCTGGGCTTCGAGTAATACCTCCTACTTACAGATCATTCCGTCCGTGTGAAGTACACGCTGGGGATGGTCGTATTGTCAAAGAGAGAAGTGCCGGTCTCTGAATTACTTATTAAACATTTGTTTGTCATTTCATTGACATGTTGCGAATGCTAGATGGCGTCGGTGTCGTAGAGTGACCACGGAGTAGGAAATGGATGAAGTGGGCACGTGTGTTACCTATAGGAAGCTGGCGCCGAGGCCGAGCTGCAGGCCGGCGTGCGGGCGGTCGGGCGGCAGCGCGCGCAGCGGCAGCACGTAGTTGAGCTCGAGCCGCGCGGCGCGGCCCAGCCGCACGCACAGCCCCGCGCCCAGCGACACGCGCGCCAGCGACAGCGCCCGCGCCTGCGCGCCCGACCACGCGCCGCGGTGCTCTGCAACACGCGCCGCTGTAGCCGGCCGCGCCGCCCGCCCGCGGGGCTCCACGCGCAGGAGGAGGGTCTGACCTGGGAACGCGAGGCAGCCGGCGTTCACGAACACGTGCGACCGGAACAGCGCGCCCAGCCCCGAGCGCGCGCCCGGCAGCGGCAGCGGCGCGAACAGGTGCACGCCGCTCGCCAGTACGCCTGCGGACACACCACATAGCAGCGACGCGCCCTGTAACGTCACCGCAGGAGGAGCTAGCTGTGTGCCTGACCCGGCCGCCGAGCGCCTGCCCGTCGCAGTGCGGGCCCAGGCCGCGCTGCTGGAAGCCGCGCACGCTGGTGGGCCCGCCGAGGAAGAAGTGGTCGGGCGGCTGCGTGCCGCGCACGTCGTGCAGCAGGCCGGCGGCGGCGCTGGCCTGCAGCACCACGCCTGCCTCCGCGCTGAGCGTGTGGCTGGCCTGCGCGCGCAGCTCGGCGCGCACGTGCGCCACGCTGCCGCCCAGCCCCGCCAGCTCGTTGCTCAGCTGCACGAACACGCCCTGCGTCGGGAACACCTCCTCGTCGCGGTGGTCCACGCTGATGGTGTGCCGCAGCACCGACTTGAGGTGCGGCCCTGCATAAGGGACACGCGTCAGTACTTGTTGCAGTGGCTAGCACTAGTTAGCCGGCTTCACTCACCGCTGCCCTCGCGCAGCTGGAAGCTGGTCTTGTTGAAGACGGTGACGTCACGCACGAGCCCCTCCCACTGCACCGTATGTTTCGTCTACAACAACACGAACACTCTATTGCATCAGCTAATAGTCATAGTCAATTTCCAGAGCATCAAGTATAGTCGATAGTATCTTAGCAAGTTTAGCATCTATAGGGGAAAAGAAAAATTATTATTAGAGTCGAGTAGTATGTGCGTGTGTTACCGTGGGCGAGGTCTTGAAGGCGACGTCGAAGAGCACGCCGCGGTCGAGCAGGTGGTAGCCCGACCACGGGTAGTCCTGGCTGTGCTGGTACACCGAGCCGGACACCCTGCGCCACAAGCTCGTTACAACATACCCACGTGTCAGTTGTTGTTAGTAAAGTAGAGTAGTCTCACTCGGGCAGGTAGGGCTTGATGTGCAGCGGCTTGGTGGCAGTGAGGTTGAAGCTGGCGGTGTTGCGGTACCCGAGGCTGTAGGCGGCCTGCGCGCGCTCGCCGCGACCGAACAGGTTCGGCAGCCGCACGCCTGCACACACACACACACACTCACTCTCACACACACCATGATGATGTCGGCGTGTAGGCTGTCATACGTTACCCAGCACTACGCTGCCTTCGTTCTCGCCGATCGCCGCGTTGACGCCGCCCGTCACTCGCGACATCTCGCGCACTTGGAACGTCACCTGCGGAACATAGTCTCAGTAGTGCGGTGTAGAGCATGCTCAGTGCGGCGCTCGCGCGTGGGAGTACCTCGAGTCCGTCGGGCGTGGCGTCCGGGCCGGACGACACGTCGATGTACACGCAGATGTTTCGGAAGCAGCCCAAGTTGTCCAGCGCCTGCCTCACCTGCGACAGAGTTTGTTTGTTAAAAGCGCCATACCTGACCTTTTGTAGTCGATGAATAATGAGTGTGTCAGGCCCGTGTTGGCGGTGGTTCAGTTCCATGAACGCCTCAAAGAGCATTCAGCAAACTCTGAGCCCCCTGGGCCAAAGTAGGGGGATTGTTCAAGATGTGGGTTTTAGTCAGTAAAACTCTGACATTCCTACCCTCGCAGTGGGTGCAGTAATTTGATGATAATATATAGATAAGGGGGGGGACAATAATAAAGGTTGGCTGTCTACTGAATTGCAGCTCTATTGGTTCCCTAGTAACGATGTGTGTGTGCACCTTGTGTGCGCGTACGATGACATCCTCGAAGTCCTGCGCCTTGAAGAGCTCGTCGACGGTGCCGCGGATGACGTCATCGCGCGTGCGGTCCAGCCCGTCCACGTTGACGCGGTCCACGCGCGCCTGCAACACGTCACACATGCTGTACTGTACTGTGTACTGTACAACGCGGTCGGCGGTACCTTGATCCCGTTGAGCGCGATGGAGGAGCGCGGCGGCGGCTCGTCCTCCAGCGCCTCCGCGAAGTCGAACAGCGCCGTCTCGTCCTCCGCGAAGTACCGGTTGCGGTGCGACACCTGACACACACACACACTCACCACTCACACACACACACTCTGTCGGTGTGTCTGTGACACTCAGAACTCTGTGACATGTTAGAAAGGTAACATGCTGCTTTGCTATAGGTACTAATAAACCTTATTTGCAGGAGTACTGGTGAGGTCGGGTTAAAACAGATATTAAATTAGTGGAATGATTCGAAAAGGCACTCAAGTGCCCGTCTAGGTGTGGGTTCCCCCACATATCATCTGATACATCCTATGAGACTGTTTTTGTATTTTACATTATCTGTTGCCCCAATATCGATAGTAGAACACGGAGTCGCATGATTAGATACATTTAATAAATAAATGACTTAAAGAGTGCTCCACAGGTACAAACGACCTTACAGACGTGGTTCACCAGCACACAAGCATCGTGTCTACAACGTGCATACTGTACCTTGGCGTGTACTGTACCCATCGTGAGCTCTAGTAACTTTGTTATGAAATTCATTAAAATTAAATATATCCTTCTAAAATATTTTTGTTTTGCTTATTTTATAGAATAGTAAACAATAAAATTTTTGACAAAAGTATGAAGGTGACGCGCGTCACAGCCACTCACAAGGAGGCGCAACGTTCACTGCACATACTCCTTCGCTATACTAATATTTTTATAGGTATAATTTAAATTACGTATCATCNAAGGCTAGCATCCCGATTCGTGCCGCCCAGCCGAACACTCCCGTATACATTTCCCGCCTTCACTATACTACTAAGGTGGAGGACATCGTGGAGTACGTGTGCCAGAAGACCAAGTACAGGCTGAGAGTGCAGCAGCTGGAATCGCGCCGCAACGTTTACTTCAATTCGTTTGTAGTGCGAGTACCAACATGTTTTCTGCACATCGTCTTGGCGGAGGACTTCTGGCCGCAAGGGGTGGTGTTCCGACGCTTCCGCGGACAAGTACCACACGACCGCACAAATACAGTGCCCTAGGAAGTGATACTAACATAGTTATAAGTTTATATACTAACATAATCTGTATTATAACGATATGTATGTTAGTCCTTAAGGTATTTATCTATGGGCCAAAGTAGCCTGAGAATAAAGATTTATTATTATTAATATAATTATAGGTACTTATAATTTACTGTACTTACAACCTGATCCTTTTTATTTACTTGCGAGTTAACAATGTATGAGCAGACTGCTACATACATAGAGGAAGATGCGCATTACCTCTGCTGCAGCGGTGTGATATCAGTTTGATCACCGGAACTGTTTCCTCCCCACCTCCTAATTTGTCTGATCATTGAATCACCCCTGAACAGCTGGACCGGTTGTTTGTTGTAGTCAGGAGGTTTATGTGATAAACAAAATGGGGGGGGGGGGTGTTGGGCTGGGCATCAACCAGGTCACCACAGAACATATAAAGGAGGTTAGAAAGGAAATAGTTCCCGATTTGCATTAGAACGCGTGTCGCCGTTTGTCTCCCACTCTTTAACTTCACTGCATGTATGAGTGTAATTCCTACGCGGATTACGCACACAAATAAACAACACGCACTAACATCGTGAGTTTGCTGTTGGTTGTCACACTAGCGCAATCACTGCGTTTGACGTACACTCATACACGCTTAAAAGCTCATGTACGTTAGGGCGAGAAAAAGGTCGAGTATAGATATCGATAACATATATCGATAACTTGTAATCTTGCTACTTACTTTACAAGTATTGTGGACTTCTGTAATGCACGTCGTGAAATAATGTATTCATGCGAATATAGAAAAAATAAATAAAAGTAAACAAATAAAAACAACGTTACTCCATTTTAAAATCATTTTTTTATTCATTTTCTACATACATATCTAATAATTTAAAAAAAATATTTAAATGTTCTGGCAAAAATAAATAATAATATTAAGCTACAATGTGTACTATTGATAATATCACTTGCAGCAGAGTAATTATCGACATTGTTTACAACTCGGCACGTCACTATCGATATGGCTAGATTTCGTGGAATTGAACCATTGGTTCGGTACTCGAGACTCTCGCTGTGTACGTAATACATTGCGCGATCGCTCACGTAGTGCCAATTGGTTCGCATGTATTTCAAGCAATGTATTACTTTTCGTTTGCCTGCGATAATATCGTTATTGTATACAAACTTCATAATGCCAATGGTATAATTACAAATATCACAAGTATTTTAATGTTTTTGGACTTACCGGTGAAAAGAAATCCCGTCTCGTGCTACACTACACACCTGGCTTCTTTTACAACACGTAATAATTGCGTAAGACGGCATAATTTAATATTTTTTCGGAGCGTCGTACGCTGTCACAACAAACGCGCGATTGTATTCAATTTTGCCTGCCTTTGAGAATCTGCTCATAACCGCGGCGCGCGTGCCCCGCCCACAAGGCCCTTCTAACCTCCTTTATATGTTCTGTGCAGGTCACCACTATCCCGGTGTCGGCACGGTGCCGGGACTACGAGCACCACACCGTTTACAATATTCCTACAATTATAAACTAGGGAAGGATAAGCCTATTATTGTGTAAAACTTATTCATACTTTTAGGATATAAATTACATTTACGACGTGACGATAATCGGATAATCAATGGGTAGTATTATTTGCTACGCTTCTTCTGAAATACGGAAATGTCCAACAAAATGAAATAGAAATCGGAAATGTTATAGAATAAATATGTATGATTCATATAAATCATTTGAAAATTATGTCCATCGGGTCGATACATCGCTACTAGAGCGCGCATTTCGTTAACAACAAAAATTCACATCAAAACACCCGCCGTGACACTCCCTGGTGAGAATGTGAGGGTTTTGGTTGAACTAAACCTGCTTGAACAGCCAACTACAAGCTATTTCGAGACAAATTTCATCAAAATTGCGTTATAGACAATATGACCTTGAGGCAAAGTTTACCTGCCCTGTACACAGCGGGTGGGTGGGCGGGCATTTTTTTGACGTTTCGTAAAATATATCGAGACGAGAGTGGTGTCAAAAGAAGCGTCTTGGCGAGAGCTATCCAATAGTATATAAATAAAATATAAGTATAGGACATTTTTTAAAAGTTTTGGTCGAAAAACCGTTTTTATCTTGAAGTGACAAAACTTTGTACACAGTGACGATTAAATTGCCGAAACTAAAGCGTTGAAGTCTCAAAATGCTAGCCTCATACAAAAAAAACAACAGGAAAAACACGTTAAAACATTAATAGCTATCATTAAGTAATTACTAGAACAGTTATAACGGAATTTTCAGACAAATCAGTTTGGCAAAAATTAGGGACAGGTAAATAGCATATTAATTTCAAATCAATATAAACTGCAGAAGTTAATCTTATCTTGTTATAATCGAAATAAGGATGTCAAAAACCCAATGATACCAAACCTAGAACACAAAACTCTAAATTCATTAAAGGACGATGGGCACTTTTGTATGAGCATTGTACCCACTTTTCAACATTCCTCAACAGTGATGAAACCTATGTCATATGAAAGCTCTTGATGAGCACATTATTTCATTGTATGGCAGCCAAGTCCGAATCCGGCGCCAACACGGTGTTTTCGACCATTTAAGAAAGTTATGTTTCTGACTGTACAACGTGCAACAGTGATGTGACCTATGTCAAATGAAAGCTCTTGATGAGCACTTTATTTCATTGTATGGCAGCCAAGTCCGAATCCGGCGCCAACATGGTGTTTTCGACCATTTAAGAAAGTTATGTTTTTGACTGTACAACGTGCAACAGTGATGAAACTCATGTCAAATGAAAGCTCTTGATGAGGACTTTATTTCATTGTATGGCAGCAAAGTCCGAATCCAGCGCCAACATGGTGTTTTTGACCATTTAAGAAAGTTATGTTT
>NWSH02000437.1:601688-630161 GCA_002382865.2 Heliothis virescens | reverse complement strand
GTGTGTTAGGAGATATATCTAGAATAAAAAAAGGTAGGCATATATCCCGGACTTACCCTACAGACCTTCATATTAGCTGACTTTGCTTGGTGACATTGAAAGCCTACTTGCTGAACTTAAATAACACTATTTAAGTTCAATTTACTCCATTTATTTAGGAAGACATCAGGTTAGGCTTCACTTAACTTCAGGAATTTTGTATCCACCTTAAAATTAAAGCAAATACTTCATTATTCCCTCTTAATATTCCCTCCATAAGTCCATAAACGTGTTGCCTTGTGTAATTTAAACTCAAACTCAACTTTTTTTTTTTACTTTTTTCAAAAACGCATGTAAAAGCTCTTCCATAACGTCAAGCCAGTTGCAATTGAGTCTAGAGTCTTAATCAATTCTAGAATCTTCACCTAATTCCAATACGCATATTCACGTAAGCACGACAAACGAACGCACGACTATAACCTCTGTTCTAACAGTTTAAACACAGCTCGCGCTTTGATGCTAATTCTAATTAATAAAGCTCTTTGTAACCGGTTCAAGAATGTTATTTGGTTATTAACATTTGGGATTAAATGGCGACGCGTAAAGTGCATGACATATGTGATATGAAGGCATTTTTGAGATATGAAGACACAGGTTTAATAAGAAGATACCTAGTTGAAAATTCATAAAAATCTAGTCTTGTGCATGTTTGCAGGGAGACACAATATTGCGCACAAATAATACGGTTATTGACTTTTGTAATCTATCTAAAGAAACAACAATAAATCTTGGAAAAATAGGAAGAGAAAAGATTTAGAATGTCACTGACTCAATCACCCAAAGGGCAGTTTGCAATAATCACAAAAATGCGTAGAAAATTGTCCGTCTTACAAAAACATAAAAATGCAACCTACTACCATTTCACGCGTCTAAGTGCATAAGGTCACATCTCATTGGTCACAACTGCGAAACTTCCACGTAACAACATTCCTAATCGATGATAATTCGATCCACTAATCGATTCCCAATCGATTCGTGATCGAGAAATATTCGGTAAGTATAATCGATACGGGTCATCTTGTTCCCTTGTCGTAAATAATTTTGGTGTCATTATATTGATTACTTTATCTGTTTTGAAAAGGTCATCGCTACTTATTTCTCGAAGTTTCTTTGACAGTTCGTTAGGCTAAAGATTCAGGCATTGGGTCATGTGTTACTTTCAGTTGACATTTCAATTATTTCTCCACTACGTAATGATCTTTTGTCATACATGAAATGTCAGATTTCGGATATCATTTCAAACTGGTGATTTAATATATCTGATATAAATAGGAAAGTTGAGTCTCTATAGTTTGATGCAATGTTTGTTGTTGCGTATCATCATCATCTGCCTAGTCTTCTCCCTACCATGTTGGCAGCAGTTTCCAGTCTAATCGGATGCACTTGAGTATCATTGTTTGACAGGGAGCGACTGCCTATCTGACCTCCTCGACCCAGTTACCCGCGCAACCCGATATCCCTTGGCAAGATTGGTTGTTTCTGGCTTCTAACTACCCATAACAACTACCGACTTGATTTTATCGGCATACGCATTTCAATCAGACCTTCGATTTCGTTCAATGAAAAGTTTCTAAAGTCAATGAACCAAATAACGTTGACAAATTGTCCACACCTGTTTTTATTTTAAACATTATTTGCTAAACATAAGGAAAAAAGTATAAACTTTTTCAACTCTTGACACTTTTGCTGACCCTGTCAACTCTCAAGGTCACTTGTGAATAAATTAATAATTATGTAAACAACGTCTATCTACGTGTATTTTTAAATATGAACGTGACATCAGATTAAAAAATTACTGTAAATATTAAAATTTAAATTAATACAAAGGACAAAAATGAAAGGAGAATTCTCCTTTCATTTTTTGTCCTTTTTCATTCATAATCTTGCATTTTTTAATAAATGCATCCTTTCGAACTTTGGAGCCGGCTTCCAGACTAACCAGATGCAGCTGAGTACCAGTGTTTTACATGAAGCGACTGTCTATCCTGACCTTCTCAACCCAGTTACCCGGACCATCCTTTCGAAAATATTGTTCTATGAAATATAAAAAATTAATGCGAGCGTTTATTTTGTAGCTGAAACCTGTAGGAGTGTAGGTAGACGCTTTTATTTCATTCAGGAACAAGAAAGAGTTCCCATAAAACGCGGACAAAACCGTATGAGACAGCTAGTATATCATAAAACGATGCTTACGTTAAGTTGTACAAGAGACAGGTTTACTAATTTATTTCATTTTTTTTGGTTAAACACGTGATGCTCAAGCTCACATGACTTAATATTTTGAGGTCAGATAGATACCAGTATTGATTATAACATGAATACCTAAGGCTTTTTTGTTGTTTGGTGACTTATTAAATAAATAAATAATAATATTATTTGTGCTTTTGTTATTTTTATTAGGCCTGTAGCCGTTACAATAAAAAGTAAGTGATGTGTGTAATATTTGTTACATCCACAAAAAGTGGAATAGCCAACGAACCCATCACCAAAAGGTTTTCATTTATTTGCCTGAACCGAACCTTCACTTTCTTTGGACACATACGATTTAAGAAGGGCACAACTTTTTAGGGATCCGTACCCAAAGGGACGGGCCCCTTTTATCTATTACTAGACTATTATCTACTACTAAGACATCGCTGTCCGTCTTTCATGGTATGAACCAATGGTAGCTAGACAGTTGAAATTTTCACTAATGACGCATTTCTGCTGCTTCTTTTACGCTGATAAATACTGAAAACTTTAAAAGTATCAATATATTGGGGAGCATATATTGGTTTTAGATGGAGATAATTCTAGCAGTCAGTGAAGCCGGTTTGACAGATGAGACAAAAAAACAAACAGTAATGAGACATTAACTATGGAAATATGGTAATTTATGCTTGATCTATCTATTGGTGTTTTAATATGACATAATAACAAAACTATAATTTTTCGCACTTAAGGCCAAACCTAAACCTTTTACAGTAATTAGCGAATTAGATTCACAATGTTGGCATGTTTCACTGACGAATTAGACAATAGACATGGGTTTGATTCCCGCTATTTCTATAACAACTTATCAGAAAAAAGTTCAATTTTACGAATATGTGTCCGATAAATTACATATTGTGGTAAAATCTAAAATAGGAAAATAAAGCAACTCAAGTTGATATTATAAAATGTAAAGAAATCCAAAAAACAATTCAAAATGCGTCAGAAGCTCATTTGCAATCGTACAGACGACAGCAGGTCACAGTACCCGAATCTGTCAAATTTTACCAATTTAACATTAAGCTTCTACTATTGTTATAAGGATGAAAATCTTTTGCAGAAATTTGTCAGATTGTGGTAACTTGATATGCTGTCGTCTGTACCTGCATTAAGACAGTGATAGATGCTAATCGTGACACAAACACACATTAAGAAATGCGTGCGCGCATCTCCAGTCAAATATGACTAGAATTCACGCAAACATGTTTATGTTTAAATGACAAGTACTTGTGCCAATTAAATTAATCAACATTATTATGGAGTGGAGTCGGGGGATATAGTACAGGGTTATCACGGTAAGGGCCTTAATTAGTAGTGTTAGGCTTGCTTAAAATAAAAGAAATACAAGGATTTAATTAATGGATTTTGGATTTG
The DNA here is from genome assembly GCA_002382865.2 of Heliothis virescens. Lineage (NCBI taxonomy): Eukaryota > Metazoa > Arthropoda > Insecta > Lepidoptera > Noctuidae > Heliothis > Heliothis virescens. The sequence continues at coordinate 626,498 of NWSH02000437.1, read as the reverse complement.
ATTATAGGATTGTCATACTCTTTTAATGTCTTCTGGTTTTGATAACTTATATTCTCAAAAGTGTACTTCTATCTTAAGCCTTAGAGGTTAAGAAGCTGAATCACTAATACGATTCACTAGTAAATATATAAGCTAATAGAGTTTCTAAAGTTACCATTTGGTAACATTACACGAGTAACATCATCATCATTATCATCAGCCCACTACTGGGCAAAGACTTCCTCCCACACGGAGAGGGATTGAGCGTTAATCACTACGCCTGCTCTATGTGGGTTAGCGATCTAAGCCTTTATAGTCCAGATTTTCTCAAGATGTCTTCCTTCACCTTTTTAATCATTGATGTCCAAGATATACTTAGAAAGTACTATAATTCTAAAAGTTTCATTGGTACTTGCCTGTCCTGGAATGGAACCTGCACACTCGTATCTGAGAGGCTGGTTCTTTAACCTCTAGGTTACCACTTACCTCCACGAGCAACTTGCTGTGAAGAATCTCGCACATACAACAAAATTCCATTTTGACAATACAACCTAAAAGCTCTATAGTAATAGAGCTTTTAGTCCATCGCACATAATTCAAGGTGCACACTTGCGATATAAAATTAGCATCTAAATGATGCAACACTTAAAATATCAACGGATATAAACACTTGCACTCAAAACATGATTATCCACATGTAAACACATTTTACTGGACAACTTGGCACCTCGGCACCTTGGCACCTTGGCACCTTGATAAGTCATTATTACATGCTTGAATAAAATGGTGATTGACACACATCATGTATCATTGCCTTTATAAAAAGATAGGTAACTATGGCTATTAGTTTTTTTATTCATGTTTCTTTGCTGAACTTTGACCTGTGGGTATTAAATATGCGACTGCGCTTATAATTAATAGCATTAGTGATAGATGCAGGTGGTGCAATATGATAATTTGTGTTAAAAAATATAGTGAGTTGCCTATGTTTGTGGGGCAGAATGAAACGTAAAGTATCTTTTTACTGTAATTTATAAAATGCAGTGGATGAATTTGGGAATCGATGTTCGCATTTCAAAAGATTGCTTAACAAAGGAATGGGGAAGACTGGGAATAAGCCTCTATGACGGCATCCTAGCCGATTGCCGGCCACGGCGGCTGTTCTCATATAAGGAGATCAGCCAGCTGCGCAGGACATATTATAGTGCACAAGCATTTGCTGTGACACAGGTTCCCTATTCCCTCACTCTCATAACCCGATGGGACGGCAATCCGACACGACCGGAGAGAGATCAGGCGCAGGACCGACATTAACGTGCTCTCCGATGCACGCCTCTATACATACGGTTTTAATCAGAAAGAAAATTAAAGATCCAATTTTTGTGACCAAAACCTTACAGCATTCAAATGTTTTTACAAAATAAAAGTAAAATAACAAATATCTATGGTTTTTACAAAATAAAGGCTTATAATAATCGGTAACTGACTGGCAATATACTCCGAAAATTCCTTTTTCAGTCGGAACAAAATTATGACCAGTTCACAACTACCATTTATAAAACTAAACAGAAACTCTTGACGTAGGTACAACATGGCTAATATAGAATACTATAATAAATGCAAATTATGAATCAAAGACTAGTCTTCTATTATAATTACTTAAAACTGGTTTTCAAATGGTGGTCAAATGGTCGCACGAGTCTAATTAATTCGTTTTACGTTGATTCTAAATAGCTACCTATATATGGATATGACTAACGTGTAGACATAGACTATGCCTAGAACTATTGTTAATAAAGTTAATCTATTACACGAAATTTACAATACTGCGAGCCCCCACAAACAAGGTAAACTTGCCCCAACAACCCGCCGATTTTTGGCTTATATTTGTTTTAATCGGCTGATACCTAATTAATGTAATGTGCAACATCTCATGGATGTAGTCCAGCAGAAAGGACTCGGTCTAAGTTTGAGCTTGAATCTACCGGCCGACTTAAAGTTCGCGGTTTATGGAGGGTCTTAGACAGGGGTTACACGATCAGTCTGGCGTCATTCTAGCATCAGTCACAGACTGATGAAAGACTGACGGGCAAAAAACACGGTACATTTTGGACCATTAGTCCGTCAGTCACCCGGTTTACACGATCATTCATGACCAGACTGATGGAATTGACTGACGCCAGACTGATCGTGTAACCCCTGTCTTAGGAAGTAGCCGTTTCTTGTACAGTAATTAGTTAAAAAAAACCTTTTTGGCAGTCGGGTAAAATGGGCCAAGTACTGTGAAACACGTTTTTAGAGATTTTTTCCATATGAAGGCAAGCCCTTAGATACTCATACAAATATTGCTGAGGCATGACTTCTTAGTTCCATAATAGGTAGAATATTAAGAAATTATATTTTCTTAGAAACTATGACATATATGCGGGAACTTTTATCTTCTTTGTCGGTTTGTATGTGAATCATAAGAGAATGAAGGTTGGTGGTTGGGTTTCTACAATCGAGATGTCGACCAGATAAGCTTATTTCTATCTTAGTTTTACTCAGAATTTGTAAATTTAGGTACCTATGTACCTAATGATGCCTCCTATATGCTTATCTGTAACTTATAGGCACTTAAAACAATACTCATAATAGATTTAGCTTATTTGGATGTGTAGACCAAAATATAGTCGGTATAGACAAAAGTAGGTCTTTTGTCTATACCGACTATATTTTGGTCTTTTGGTGCATGACTGTGTATCAAGTATTTTTGTTAAGGAAAGACTCAAAGAACTCGTAGTAGTGTGTAGTTCGAGTCTTTTCACACTGGTGGATTTTCCTCGCGGTTTTTCCGCGCAACGCTGCTCGTTATTAGGGTTCCGTATCCAAAGGATAAAACGGGACCCTATTACTAAGACTTCGTTGTCTGTCTGTCTCCGGGCTATATATCAAATCGTGATAGATAGAAAGCTGAAATATTCACAAATTATGTATTTCCGTTGCCGTTATAACAACAAACACTAAAAATCTAAAAAGATAAAATATTACACAGAACCCTTTGTGCGCTAGTCCAACTCGCACTTGGCCGGTTTTTTAACGTACTGGCATCGGCAGTTGTCAATTGTTTGCTGTTGCGCGCATACGCACAATGGCACCGCCCGTATCTACGAGCTCGGCGATGTCACTCGGTTCGAAAAATCCGTCAATGTGAAGAGTCTAAAAAAATAATAATTTATTACAGATTAATTCACATTTTTAAGTATGTAAACCAGGAACACTAGCTATTTAAAATATGCGGTACTCACACAGGAATCTTCTAATGATTGTTATTAAACTTAGTCATCTTCACACAAGCTGTCATAAATTATAAAATAATTATAAAATAAACCAGTTCCCTTTATATTAATTGCGTATGCACATACATATGTAATGTTATTATGTAACTACATAATTAGTAATTATAAATAATTACAAAATTAATGTGTGACAAGTCTGAAGTGTTCAGCATTCCTTTAGATTTAATTTATAGGAATCGTGAAGTTTGTGAGCAGATAGTTTATTTATTAAAGTAAAAGAGTATATAAAGTTATTCAGAGCTAAGTAAACAATGGCCTTTTATAAAATCTATGTTCCTTGCACAAAAAAGAACATAATCAGGTACTCTTCAGTCTTTTGAGAAGTGTCAATTAAAAGCTTGCAACATTAAACAACTGAAAAAAGAAAACAACAAAAAGTTATATCTAAATAGTACAGACAACAGCACATTAAGTTACCACAATCTGTCAAATTTCTGCAATAGATTTTCAACCTTATCACAATGGAGGTAGGTTATTGTTTGACTGGTTAAATTTGACAGATTCGTTTACGTTGACCTGCTGTCGTCTGTACATACACACCGAGAGTTTTCTGTGATGGAGACATTATTTAAAAGCAGGTGGTTCTCAACTTGCCTGTTGTTTTTGTCTTTGTTACTCGATTTTGTATAAATATTATTTGTCAAATAATTTTTCTATACAAAATAAACTCATCAACCAAATTCAAGTAAGTATGACGAGCGTCAATTGGACCATAAGCCCATCGTCCAACGAAGATTAACCTTTAGCCCAGTCTATGATCACAATATAATGAACAGTTATTTGTGTTCCTTTGGGTAATTCAATGAATTGACCTGTCTTCATTATGTACTGATGTCTCATTTGTTAAAGTACATTGTTTTAAGTACCTAGCTTTGAGGGATTTCGTACCGTCACTCGTGTTTATATCAAAACAAATAACATTATGAATGCAGAAGTTTTTAAGGATGTATATGTATGTATGTTTATTACTCTGCAACTGTAGACTTGATTTTGATGAAACTTATCAATAATATGGATTTGTATCAGAATATAGTTTTCACGGGGCCTGGTTAAACCGCTGGCGAAAGTTAGTGTTTAAAAGCTAATTTATTAGGAAGTATGAAAGCTTCCCTCTATGCTTGCAATTGCTTTTTTCAAAACGGTGATAAAAAATATATCTAAGAAACAGCCAACAACAGCAAAAAAAAACATGTGTTATATGTAACTACATATATTAAGTATACCAAAAATAGGTATAGTATTACAATAAAATAAAAAACAATAATGTCGGCCAACTAACCTTAAGTTTTTAATCAGAATACCATCAAACAAGATTGATTGTAATACTGATTAGAAAAATGACATTTAGTTTCTTTTTCTTTTAGACTATGACTTTGCATAGCTTTTAATTACTAAGCTATAAATATAAACCAGTTTTACCGTACAGAACTACAGACATAGATTGTGATGGAAAACATTTGGTATTTTTGTATTTTTCATTAGTAATAGCTTGACATTACTAGTTAAAATTAGGTACACTTTAGTAACACACGGCCTTACATAATTAATTTCAATTTAAACCGTTTTCACACTAGTGAATATTTTACGGGTTCGCTTTGCCTCCGCAATCCGCTTTTGTGATAGACCCTTTACATTCAGTTTTTCTAACGTCACGGCAAAAAACCTATTGCGCGATATCAGGTGTCATCGTTTGTACCGGTGCGGTGGTTGTCGATAGTTTTATGTCGATCTTCTATACACAGAAAAAGATGGGGATACCTCAAAAATATGGGATTTAAGCTATCATCACTATCATAATGTCAGCGTATTGCCTTCCACTGATGAACATAGGCCTCGCCCAGTGAACATCAACCATCCCAGTCTTTGGCACCCCACATCCAGCGCTCGCCATCTTTTTCAATCCACCTTTTTTTATGACCTCCTGCTGTGCTTTTACACTCCCTCATGTTGCTCCATGCAGCTGAAACTCATACTGATAAAACCCACCATGTTACTTCTAGAACCCTTTGTATACCAGGGCCGTAACGTGGTAACCCTTTCGAACAATCCCGAAGGCCAAGTCGGTCCGCCTTACAGCAGGACATCTTACACTACATTTTAATCCAACATGATAAAAAGTAACACGTTGAACGCCAAGTGTCCGGCAAACAATAGATTTTCTATTATGTCTGGGCGTTTAATGCGGTAACATATTATAGAGTACTCATTTTACGTCACTCGCTGATCTGAGATTAAAACAGTTAATCTGGATTGAAGCTGTATCCGCGCAGCAACTTGTTATCTCTAGTGAGACAATTGAGGGAAATTCTCTCATTAGTAAGTCTGTCGGTTACTATGATTGGACAACGATAGGGAAAGACTGCATATATTTTATCTCTTGTTGGGCAGAGGGTTTCTCTTATTTTAGTGTTGGATTTTTCGAACATAATTCAGAGACTGTAATTAGTGTCTCTGATTTCTCGTATCGTAAATCACCATAATGAACCCACTTTTTAGTAGACTGATAAGAGTGTCAGACTTTTCCATGTTCCTTATCAATCATCGTTCATGAAGTCCCTATAACCTGGTGACAGACGAATAGCGGAGTCTTAGTAATAGTAGTAATAAGTCGTATAGGTATATATAGGTAAGTAGTATAGTAAGGCTCCCTTAATGGTAAGGGTAATTTTCTCTTTGGGAACGTTACCCTAAAAAATCTGTGTTCTTTGCCTGAATTATGTCATGTCTGGCCTTCAAATACTTGATATTTAGGTAAAACTACGTTCTTCTGTAACCCCTTAAGCATTAATAAAGTACATACCTGCAAGATCAGGAAGCAATTAAACTTCCAACCAATTAACAATTTACGTATTATTTTGGTAAAACGGCGTTTGCCATAAAATATGTTGTTAATTTGTCTTTTGGCATTTTGAGTGACCCATGACGTGTTATTAATTAATTAGTCGCAAATCCATTATTTTAGATTCGATTTTTTTGTCCTGACATTTGTTATATGTTTTGACATCTGAGATGTTTATGTATATTTTTCAAGATTAGTGGATTATTAGCTAGCTGCTACTAATAGCTATCTGCCAAATATTGCCATTGAAATGCTATCTAGAACTTTATCTAGAACCTATGAAATTGGCGCTGGAGCTACTATTATTCTTCCTCTACAATCTTAAGTATAACTTTTGACCATTTTTTCATTGATGACTTTCTCCTTCATACAATCCATCCATCTTCTTTCCTTTCAAAAATTTTATTGTTCTTCATACTGGCCTACATTATTAAAACGAAAACAAAAAAGAGTTCATAACTCATAGTTTTTATACCAGTAACATTACCTTTTTGAACGCTGGTCCCATTAAGTCCCACTGTCATGTTATGCCTAAATTGTATCGTCCTTGGAATGTCTGTTTGTCTGTCCGGTGGTTTCTGACGGCTATATTCGGAGCTGTGTAGGTAACTAATGACAATTTGACAATATTAGTTATGTCATGCCTCTAGGCAAAATAATGATGTGATTCACAGCGCTAGGTACAAAAGAGTCGTTGTATGGTGAATTTATTGGGTGATAAAAAGTTTTTGTAGTGTATAAAGATTCTGATTTATGTAGTTAAATATAAACTTAAGTGGCTGTCAGCTTTGTTAATTGAGACCTGTCTCATTAACACGCCTTTATTACTAACCAATGAAGAGAAAAAATATGTACACCTTCTCAAAAACTGCAACTAAAACAACGTTTTTATTAGTACTTACATTCAAATAAAACTAGATATAGTGACACGATAATTGCACGTTTAACTGTTGATAGACAGATTGTTGCAACTTGTTAATAATTTTAGCGATGCCCATGGTTACATATATTTTTAGAAATGAGTTAATGTGTACCTACTGCAGCGCTTGCAACCGCATCTTTAAATCTAAACTCGGTCTAGCCAATCAAAACATTAGGGCTCACGCTAGGAGGTGAATTGTCATTATCGAAATTGATAGGGAGGACCATACTCGTATAATATAAAACATTTTAAATTATACTATTAGGTATGAACTTTTGACGATATGCTCTATAACTGCTTGGATGTAAATAAATTATTATTGCAGCTAAAAGATTGATAAAGAAACCGTATACTCCATCAATTATGATTCATTGTTACTAGCCGTAAGAACAATCCTTTAAGGTGAATGCGACCACTAGAAGCGGGAAATTCAAATATAAAATGGTTTTTTCATGTTTTACCTAAGTTACCATTCAATATGAGGCGTGATCTTATGATTGGCGGTTATAATATCCCACAAAGTAATTTCTGATGTCCTTGTTTAACTCCGAAACTTTTTACAATTTAAATGTAACTGTAAAAAACTTTTTATTGCGAAATGTCATAGTTTATACAGTTACATTTGAATTGTAAGAAGTTTCGGAGTTAAACAAGGACATCAGAAATTACTTTGTGGGATATTATGTATAACCGCCAATCATAAGATCACGCCTCATATTGATGTTAACTTAGGTAAAACATGAAAAAACTATTTTATATTTGAATTTCCCGCTTCTAGTGGTCGCATTCACCTTTAAGTGACTTAACTTTCCAAGAGATACCCTAATTCATTCACTTGGCCTACAACAACTTACATTTCAACAAATTCCTAAACTTTCTAATCCTTGATTTAATCACACTGCATATTCACACAATAACTAACTAGTTTCCATGCAACAGTGCAAGTTTTTGTTGCAACTGTCGATAAGCTATCGAAAACTCATAGTTTTCACACAACATGTCGGAAGATGGAGTGGTTTCGCTAATTACGCGAGTGTGAAATTTCACACAGGCTCATTTAGCAACCTTCTAATTAATTTATCGAGTGTGACAAACCTAATCACTTTAAATCCTATCACATACACTTTATGGTATTCTAACGAATCCCAAAAAATTTAACCCAGCCACTGTCCACAAAATAGACAAAATAGTTAAAAAATTGGTGTGTATCACATATGATTCATAGAACAAGGCACAGGTTAAACCAAGCTGTATTCCTAACGTTGATTTCTTTAGGAGTAAGTATTATTTGCTGGCATGGAAATCAAACCTACGACATATGTCAGTAGAATAGTTACAGACGTGTCTTGATTGCTCGTAAAATTAAATTACGTTCTCAAAACTGCAGTGCCAAATATGGTCATCTTAGATTTAGTTATAACCAGCAACATTCTTGGCTAAACATAGCCATTATCACGTGTTAACTACTATTTACACACGCCTTATTAATATGTGATTAGCACTTAAAGGTCGGTTGTGGGGAAATATGTATGGGTACACTGACCAGTAACATTTCTGTAACTAAAGTGTCAGCAATGATGGGAATTGGAACTTGCTCTGCTACTGACATTAGAAAGGTCTTAAATGGAAATACTCTTAATGACAGTATTATAAAATTAAAGTGAGTCTTTGTAGGCGTGTCTTGTCTTATAAGGCTGCCCGTCCACTTCAGACTTTCTGTAGGACAGGTAATCGGGCCGATTTTTTGTGGGAGGTTCTGACTAAGATTTTCTGACCGACTTTTTGTAGGCCGTCTGCGTTGGTGTACCATTGCTTAAAGTGTGTTCTATTTTCTTCCTACAAATTCGGTCACCGATTACGGTGTACGGGCGGGCAGCATAAAGGTGAAATTCTAGGAATGTGTGTATGCCTGTAACTCTTTGACGTAAAAACTGCTGAATGGATGTTGAAAATTAAATTCAAAAGCGAATATAATCAAGAATCTGTCTGATACCTCACCTAAGATTACTTTACGAAAGCCTAGAACTTATAATATATAGGTAAAACTAGGCCAATGAATCCGCTTTATTACCCACAGAAATATACCGTAAACGCAATTTCTATAAATAATGCCATTCACATACAAAAGAGAGTTCAAATGTCGCAATGCAATTTCTTACATGATTACATTTCGACATTGTGGTGAATATCTACTTGAATAAGAGCAAGTGACATAATGCTGGGCTTTGTAATCTTCAGTACTTCTGGCAGCATATTTTTAGAGTTACCATACTCATCATTATCCTCCTGTCATCATCGATGGGAAATCATCAGATGGCCCCTCCCGCTGTGGGTGACAGCGGTAGGGATCATCTGGAGTGTCAGACTTTTACTGACTAAAAGCCATCGTGTTCCTTCGGGAGCCCTTTGTGTGTCAGGGCCGCGGTAACACGCGCGAACAACTCGCAGTCCCGGCAAATCCTCTCCCAATTTTTTTTGTGATCGGCACAGCATGTTTCCTCCTTCCATACTCTTCCATCTGCCGTCATCTCACAAGTGACATTCTTTCTAGCCATATCGGCTTTCACACAATCCATCCATCGTTTATGAGCTACCATACTATACTTTCAAAATCTTAATCGCATCCCAAGTTTGGCGTAAAAGTACATTCCGATCTAAATATGAATACCAAGTAACACGCGGACATTATGACGTCACAATACAAAGGTATGTGTCTCGAAACAAAACTTCCTATAAAGTTCTTAGACTTTGTTAATCACCGGATAATCCGGAGAAGAGTGGAAAGAATATTACTTGTGAGATAACGCTAGACGTGATAAGAATTGGTATTGGATGTAAGAAGAGAATGGATGAATGATCATTCACAAGTACTTATAAAGGCAGAATAGAATATAATAGCATTTATTTCTTAGTATATGGTAATTACATTCAGGTCTTACAATACTAAACAGTTCCACATAATAATATACTACCGTTCCCGGTGTAGAAATATTGAATTGAGTTTTACAAGCAAAAAGCTATAAATTAACTATTCGACTACTATACAAAATGTCAAAAATTAAATGTACTATCTATGTTTTATTATTATACAGTCAAGATATATAAGTGAAGAAAGGCAGTGAAGTAAATGATAAGGATGACGAATCCGGACCGGTTAGCTGTTAGGTTCAGGTTTCATAACGATATTTTCTTCACCTCTTGTCAACTATTCGTAACTTAGACACACGTAGAAAGAACATATTTTTAAATTATAATTTAAAAGTCAGCCTTAGCGATATTAACAGCCAGTTTCACAGGTACCTACCTAGATAGAGTTCTAGATAGCTATATGAAAGTTAGGGCCATAGTTTTTAATTTTGACTACTTTTCTTTGGCATGATATGTCAGCTATCTAGAACCTTATCGGGAACCTGTGAAACTGACCGTAAATCTGACAGAATATTATCACTAACAGACTACTTTCTTTGCCAACTATACCTCGTAGTAAATAGCGATAACGACCACTTTATTGGCGCTACCATAAAATAATACCTACGTGAGTTAACTACCGAATCATAGCAACAGATCTTACTGGCCAGTAGCAGCTACTAGTTAGGTAACCTAAACCTGCAATATATCTAACTTGAGTCACGGGTTATGTAAGGTAAGAATATAAGTCTGTCAGTATGTTCGTGAGGCCATTTTTAGTCTATTGTCTGTGGTTGCGGAGCTTTTAGAATGGTGATTAATTGTATGGGATTTGGGAACTGTTTTGTAATATTTTTGTGTTCGAACTAGATATAGACGTCAGTACATCAGCCTTCCTTAGTCTGTCAATTTCTTCAATAGATTTTCAACTCTATCACAATAGTGCAAGGTTAGTGTTCGATTGGTCAGATTCGGGTATTGACCTGCTGACGTCTTTACCTATATATTTTCATGTTTCGTCGAAAATGTATTTTGAATTTAGGAGGAAAACGTTTTTAAACATTTATGCTACCCAGAACTACGACTGGTAAATTAAATAAAGCTTTTGTAATAAAACTAAACAAATTCTTTAACGACTCTGAAATTATTTACTTAAAATAAATAGCCATGTTTATTTAAAATGTATAATATGTTTTAATACATGTAATTTATACTGTTTCAATGTCATAAGTCAGCTGATCTGTCGGTTTAGTGAGGGGAAGTTTCGTAATATTTGTATTGTTTTTAGTCAATGTTTTGTTTAAGTTAATCTTTGTTAACAGTTTTACTGTTTACATAACACACTATGCTGCGATTACTACACACGCTAAAGTTAATGTTTTTCTTAAACTGAATCTATACTTAATATTATAAAGCTGAAGAGTTTGTTTGTTTGAACGCGCTAATCTCAGGAACTACTGGTCCGATTTGAAAAAATCTTTCAGCGTTAGTTAGTTTATCCAGGTGCGCCGAGTAGTTCCCAGAAGCTAGTAATTGATATTATGAATCGTCGTCATCGTCACAGGTCAAAAACGTCTATTGCTGGACAAAGGCCTGTGCAATCCGGGAGGTTTTACCCATACTCACCGCGCTAAGCATGCGTTTTGGCGAGGTATATTATGAATACGACGATATGATAAATAAGATTTAATTTGTAGGAATTTCAAAAAATATACTTGATATCTTCAGTAACGAAGCTTATTGAAAAACTCGGCCAGCTAATTTTTATCACCGCAAGAATCGTTCCAGGCCCAATTAACTAACTTTGTCACCTCCTTATGCTGTTAATAACATGTAACCTCCTCAATTTCCAGCAAAATTCCTCATCAACCTTTTTAAAGCTCTCTTTAAACTTATTCAATGGTCAAAAGACTCCAAGCTACAGAATTACCGAACAAACAAACTCTTCTCCCATTTCTCTCGATCTAAATCTTGTCAGATGTCTTATTACATGAATTGGTAGCAATTTGTAGTTCAATTACACACAGCGAGCGTACCGTCGCGAGCGAACCCTTCCGCGTGATGTAACTAGCTAGACCATTGTCTTACGAGTTGTGGCCGTATCTTGATCGAGCTAATTTTTAGGTTTAGGTTTAAGAAAGATGNATATACTACCGTTCCCGGTGTAGAAATATTGAATTGAGTTTTACAAGCAAAAAGCTATAAATTAACTATTCGACTACTATACAAAATGTCAAAAATTAAATGTACTATCTATGTTTTATTATTATACAGTCAAGATATATAAGTGAAGAAAGGCAGTGAAGTAAATGATAAGGATGACGAATCCGGACCGGTTAGCTGTTAGGTTCAGGTTTCATAACGATATTTTCTTCACCTCTTGTCAACTATTCGTAACTTAGACACACGTAGAAAGAACATATTTTTAAATTATAATTTAAAAGTCAGCCTTAGCGATATTAACAGCCAGTTTCACAGGTACCTACCTAGATAGAGTTCTAGATAGCTATATGAAAGTTAGGGCCATAGTTTTTAATTTTGACTACTTTTCTTTGGCATGATATGTCAGCTATCTAGAACCTTATCGGGAACCTGTGAAACTGACCGTAAATCTGACAGAATATTATCACTAACAGACTACTTTCTTTGCCAACTATACCTCGTAGTAAATAGCGATAACGACCACTTTATTGGCGCTACCATAAAATAATACCTACGTGAGTTAACTACCGAATCATAGCAACAGATCTTACTGGCCAGTAGCAGCTACTAGTTAGGTAACCTAAACCTGCAATATATCTAACTTGAGTCACGGGTTATGTAAGGTAAGAATATAAGTCTGTCAGTATGTTCGTGAGGCCATTTTTAGTCTATTGTCTGTGGTTGCGGAGCTTTTAGAATGGTGATTAATTGTATGGGATTTGGGAACTGTTTTGTAATATTTTTGTGTTCGAACTAGATATAGACGTCAGTACATCAGCCTTCCTTAGTCTGTCAATTTCTTCAATAGATTTTCAACTCTATCACAATAGTGCAAGGTTAGTGTTCGATTGGTCAGATTCGGGTATTGACCTGCTGACGTCTTTACCTATATATTTTCATGTTTCGTCGAAAATGTATTTTGAATTTAGGAGGAAAACGTTTTTAAACATTTATGCTACCCAGAACTACGACTGGTAAATTAAATAAAGCTTTTGTAATAAAACTAAACAAATTCTTTAACGACTCTGAAATTATTTACTTAAAATAAATAGCCATGTTTATTTAAAATGTATAATATGTTTTAATACATGTAATTTATACTGTTTCAATGTCATAAGTCAGCTGATCTGTCGGTTTAGTGAGGGGAAGTTTCGTAATATTTGTATTGTTTTTAGTCAATGTTTTGTTTAAGTTAATCTTTGTTAACAGTTTTACTGTTTACATAACACACTATGCTGCGATTACTACACACGCTAAAGTTAATGTTTTTCTTAAACTGAATCTATACTTAATATTATAAAGCTGAAGAGTTTGTTTGTTTGAACGCGCTAATCTCAGGAACTACTGGTCCGATTTGAAAAAATCTTTCAGCGTTAGTTAGTTTATCCAGGTGCGCCGAGTAGTTCCCAGAAGCTAGTAATTGATATTATGAATCGTCGTCATCGTCACAGGTCAAAAACGTCTATTGCTGGACAAAGGCCTGTGCAATCCGGGAGGTTTTACCCATACTCACCGCGCTAAGCATGCGTTTTGGCGAGGTATATTATGAATACGACGATATGATAAATAAGATTTAATTTGTAGGAATTTCAAAAAATATACTTGATATCTTCAGTAACGAAGCTTATTGAAAAACTCGGCCAGCTAATTTTTATCACCGCAAGAATCGTTCCAGGCCCAATTAACTAACTTTGTCACCTCCTTATGCTGTTAATAACATGTAACCTCCTCAATTTCCAGCAAAATTCCTCATCAACCTTTTTAAAGCTCTCTTTAAACTTATTCAATGGTCAAAAGACTCCAAGCTACAGAATTACCGAACAAACAAACTCTTCTCCCATTTCTCTCGATCTAAATCTTGTCAGATGTCTTATTACATGAATTGGTAGCAATTTGTAGTTCAATTACACACAGCGAGCGTACCGTCGCGAGCGAACCCTTCCGCGTGATGTAACTAGCTAGACCATTGTCTTACGAGTTGTGGCCGTATCTTGATCGAGCTAATTTTTAGGTTTAGGTTTAAGAAAGATGGGTGAAAATTATTTGTTGTTTTTTTTTTAAGAATGGAGCCGCCATTGATTTGCTGCCAGTAACGACTGAAACTTGATTATCAGCAATGCTTTTGGAATAAGTGATCAGATTTTTTTACGCAGTATTGGTTAATTTTAAAAGTTGAAGAAAATACATGAAAACCTGTGAAAAGACGTGGGAAAAGTTCTTATTTAGGTACAGAAAAGATAGGACTGTGTTACGTTTACAGTCGAAAAAGGTTCAATTTTAGTTATTTCCCACTTACAGAAATAAAAAAGCTACATCACTTCCTATACACCAGGCTATTGTCCCAGTTATCTGAAGTCTAGATCTAATACAAATTACTTTATTTAGCTATCTCGATCTACATCTGAACGCTCTCTGAACGTGCGCTCGTTGACTCGTTAAGTATTTCCGAAACCTTTAATTTGTGAGAGTTAAGCTTATCTTTTAAATTATAGATTAGTTTTCACTAGTAGATAAAGTACCTACGAGGAAGGGAAAGATGGATAGATTGACGGTTTCTTGTGCGAAGTTCACTCAGTTTTCCTCGCGGCACGGAACCTATCCCGCGTTTCATCATCATTTAAGATTGAACATCTTATGTAGCTCTGGTTTGTATCATACATCCGTGTTTTTACAAAAATAAATTATCCTTTATCTTTTAACTGGTGATTGTTTTCGCGTTGTGTGAAAAACTGCGCGGGCAATCCGCTAGTGTGTTAGTGCTATACGTTTAGTTTAGGAATGACTTCAAATTGCTTTGTTTATACTTCAGTTCATATTCTGAATTACAATTAATACATATATTAAAAAAATATCAACTTAATACCTAGCACAAACAACAGCGCTATCAATCAAACACCTTTCTACATTACCCCTGCTGATTTAAAATCTCCTACTGGAGCTAAACTTACTCTTTCCTTACTAATTGGAGCAAAACCAGATCAAACAAAGTAACCGCATAAAGATGTACTCAATTTACGAAACAACGGACAGTACAGTTAGCAAAAATTCCCAAGCAAGCCTCACTGAAATCAAAACCATGATAACTTTGCGGTTCACTCAACAAAACGCTGAACATTTCTTGTATGAAACACAATAGAAATGTGTGGAACAGTCAGCTGCAAGACTAAGTTGGTATTTTGTAGACTTGGACAATGGTAGTGGTATAATCATGACAATAGGATTTTATCAGGACATCTTTATGAGGAGTGCGCGTCAGTAAGTCAATGGGATGGTGCAATATACTGTACAATGAATAGAAATGAATACGTACATGACAATGGACGTTTTACATTGTTTTATCTTAAAAGTAAGATAAAACAATTGAACTTCGAAGTTAATTGAAATTGTGTTCCAATTAAGGAACCATAAAGTAGGACGTTTTAATTTTATTGTAGTAAGTACTTTAGGAGAACAAAAAAATTGGTGACCTTAATATGGTCACTTATTACAGAAAATATTACGTAAAGCATTTTAGTCTTTGTACCGTTGACATTTAAAGAAGATGAAGTGATTATATACAGTTCAGTTCACATCAACCGTAATATTGAGCTAAAGCCTTCGTCAATTTCAAGTGTTATGTTTCGAATAGCTTCCTACAATTTGTTACACATCGTTTCGTTATTCATATACTGGCTGGTTCCCTCAAATCCGCCTGAGTCCAAAATGTACCATGTCTAGATAAATAGTCTACAAAAGCCTAAAAGCTGTCTCCAGAGAAGGTTCCACCACAATATCTGATGATGTCTCACTAAACATTGCTATTTAACCTTTCATTTATTGCATACGATGTTGTAGCTAGAAATAGTAGATAATATTTTAGTGATGATTATGTAAAGTTACTAGTATCTTCAATAGAGATGCTGGTTTTATTCCAAGTTAGGAACCAAATGACTTTAAGCCATTTAAGTTTACTACATGAATTGGTAAGCATCGTTCTAGAGGTGACTGTTTTACTAACGTATTACTTGAATTCTGTATATTATAGCTATTTTAACGTAGTAAATAATGCTTTAAACAGCTCTTTGTGAGTATTGAACCTTGAGAATTGTATGATAGTTTGAATATTGCGCTTTTTGGTAAAACAAAAGACAGTGTGAACGATATGGCTATAAAGAATACCTTTTATGAAATTATGGCCCAGTTTTAGAAGTTTCAGATAAAATTCTAGTTCATTATCTGAGAGATAACGCTATAGAAATGTTTTAATTCTGACTTATTTTCTATGGCTTTATCTGTCAGATAGCTAACTAGGACTTCATCTAGTACCTTTGAAACTGATTCCAGGTCAGATAGGAAGTATGTAAGCAGAAGGAAAGCTGCACTTACCCTTTGTTATTGGGAGTAGAACAGGAGGTTTATGGAGAACACCATTTTTTTCAACTTATCTGATAACTCCTTTTGGAGAAATAAGTATATGAAATATATTTTTACGCAATTCTGTTTACTTGTTACTTCATTTAAAAATGTATTAAGCACGCATAATAATTAATATAAAAATTGATATCACACGATTTAGATAACGTACCTTTCACTCATTAGCGAAACAATTATGAAATGATTGGTTTTCATAATATCAATTAAAATTCACGCAATAATTTTCATTACTTACATTTTATTGGTTTATTTCGTAATAATATTGCAGCTTACAATAAATGCCCATAGAGCATTAGTGATTAAATTCATGTTTGTACAAGTAGAGACATATTTTAGGGTTGCGTAGGGAAAGATCAGAAAGTGCTTGCATGTTTTTAAATGAAATAAATATAATTTTATCTTCTGAGTCAAAGTTTTTTTTTATATCTAAAATAGAGTCATTACAGACTTTTATGAAAAGTCAAACTAGTTCCAAGGAATAGTTCTCATAGACAAAAACCCGAAAAAAAGTCCTCAGACTTTTAAAATAACTTTCGTGTTACAATACATTTTGTAATGTGAGGATCACGAAAGTCAATGAATTGTCAGATGATACTCACATTTAACAAATGTTTTTTTTTTTCTACAGATCAAGTTAAAATTCTCTAGAGGGGCGTTCCTTCTTTTGGTCTTTATTTCAATAGTAATGTGCGACAAATCAGATATTAATGGCCTTACTACTAGAGGTTTACATTTCGTGAACAAAGAGTTAAAATTCTTGCAAAATATTCTGTTATCTGGCGGCATGCGTAGAATATATTTTTTTATTGTATGCGGAACCTCCGTCCTTCAATCAAGCCTAACATTAATGTGTTACTGCAATAAAAGATGTTTCAATTAAGTACATTCGAAGGTGTTTCTCTAATGCATCCATTTGCTATCTCACGAACCTGTCAATACATTAACGTGTTAAAAAAATATTTATTTTGATAGCTTCCCTTTTGTAATTGGTACTTATTTCATATTTTATTTATGTGTTCGTCATAATAGTGAATCACAAATTACTTTACAGTTAAAGTTAATATTTGTAATTTCGTCACTGTAATCCGTCTTGAGCAAGCGTAATCGTCTTTTGATTTATTTATATGGGAAAACGTATAAAAAGGCTTAGTTATGGTACTTTTAGTTTTATACGTAGTTGATTTAATATTATGGAGATTCTGAGAGTAAAATTCAGCGGAGACGTTGTACTCTACTTATTATTTAAACTTGTGTCTGCGTAAATGCTTGCGTGGATTACAATGTCCTGCGCAGCTGGCTGACCCCCTTATATAAGAACAGCCACCGTGGCCGACAATCGGCCAGGGCGCCATTACTATCAAACTGAATTACGGACATACTTTATGATTATATCTCCGATTGTAAAAATTGTTTTCTTGATCTAAAATTAATTTCCTTCCTTTTTTGTTCCAGGGCAATCAAAAGCCTAAAGTTCCTCTGACGAGGTTCACATGCCAAGGAAGAGGCTCGGGATACTATGCTGATGTCGACACTGGTTGTCAGGTAAGAATTGAAAAGTGCTATATTTATAGTAATTCATATCTAGGATGATATTATAGGTTTACTTATTCAATTGGAAGGACGAAAGTTTTATTATTAGTTTGGTTCACTTTAAACAAGCAGTTGAATGCTTCATGCTTTTACATATTTGAATTGAAGAATATAGGTGCCTATTAATAAATTTTATGTAGCAATGCTATCAGTAGGAAAAATCTTGAAACTGCATAAATAAAATAAAATACGATTTACTAACTTATTTGACATGCATAATTTTCATAAAGTATTTATAACTTCCTTTAGTAATATTAATTTTAGAAAGTTTAGTAAGTATCTTTAATACTTTATACACATTTTATAAATCAACATGTTTCTTAAACATAGCCTTGTCTGAAAACTCTCAGGCAACTCATTATTTTTTTAAATCAATCAAATTATTGCCCTCTAGATACCCACAAACCAGCATACAGCAGGTTATCATATAAATGTATATTACCATAGATTAATTAACAAACCTTGATTAAGATCTTGGACTAATTAATTTACGAACTAAATCTAAACCAATTCTATGCCTAGGCCAAAACGTCGATAAAAATAGTTCTCAAATCGATAACAACCGACCTTATACAACGAGTATCCGAGTCACGAAGTCAATCGATTACCCGCGGTCATTATGCGAAATGGCATTAGATATGGTAATTGTTAGAATTAGCTACCGGATGAGCGTGTTGATTCACACATGCACTTTTATGGGCTTTTGATGTAAGTGGTTACTGTAATTAAATACAATGATCGGGTAGATTATGCAGTATCATCATTAGACTGCTGCCCTTATCCTGAATTGATTATGATCTCTTAATTAACCTTCTACTCTTCTCAAGTGGAGACCATGAACGGGTCCGGAGCTGCGGTTTTGTTCCGGGGCTGCGAGAGTGTTCGAAAGAGTTACCTCCGCCCAGATACACAAAGGGCTCAAGCAGATACGCGGAGGGTTCTAGTCAGTAAAAGTCTGACGCTCCCTCACACTGCACCCACAGTGATTGGGGTCATCTGACGACTTCCCGCCGAAAAAACAGACCATAAACGGGCAAAGGAAGCATTCTAGATCTTATAGTAAAATCCTCACATTACTACACAAGACTTGCATACAAATAAAGCTGCAACAACATAGTTGTGTGCAAAAAGTGTGAATTCTCTTTGTCATCAACGTGCCGCCCATACAACTCACATAAGCCGTTTAATTTTACAAGCCAATCCATCCATTCCGTTGTGCGTACATGGAAAAGTATGTAGTCTCGGAGACAGATACTTAGAATGTTCGATGTTTTTACGGCGCTTCCCAGTATTCCACCTATCTGATTTACTTACTAGCAATATAATTGTGACATTAGCCACATACAAGTAATGACAAATTTCTATCTTTAGTAACCAAAACAATAGATAGATAGGTTATTGGGGACGGCAGATAAGGAACATGGGCATTTGTGTATGTACACTGTAACCACTTTTTTAACATGGTTGGACAGTGTTGAATCCTGTGTCATATGACAGGTCTTGAAGAATATTGTATTTCATTCTAAAGCAGTCGAGTTCGCTTCCAGCGCAAACGTGGTGTTTTGGACCATTGAAAAATAGTAGTTATTAAACTTGTTTTAGTTCTAGTTCAAAAACAGATTTTCATTATAAAAAAATCAACTAAACATTTCCCTCATAAACGTATTTTTATACTAATTTTTTCACTATCTTTCGTCGCCATCTCTTAGCCTACCAGTATGCGCCCACGGCTAAAAATGTCCACTCCATATAAGGGCACTTCTTATGATACCTTAATATCTGTTACGTAAGTTCTTACCTTTAAGTTCTTCGAGATGACTCAACTTCATATGAGAGCTCACGTGATTGGTCAAGATTTATAAGTCAGGGAAGATTTTAAGCTGTTGATTTATAGGCCTTGTCGACTTGAAGATAATTATGGCAGTCCTTGGGTATGCAGATTCAATTTCTGGGATATATTAAATTCTGATTGGTAAGGGATAGCGATAAAATATAAATGTGTAATTTTTATAGAAGTTAAAGTCTTCCTTTATTTTTTGTTAAGAAGTTGCCATTATTCACGAGTTTTATTTTTAAATAAATTTTTGTTTGTAAGCTTAACTTTTGCCATTTAAATGTAACCGAAAATATTTAATAATTCCAATAATTTTGAATACTATTTTTAATAGCATCTAGAATTAATTAAATCAGCTGCCAAAATATGACTTAACAAAGTATTCAAATGTCGCAATATTAACGGCATATAATTACCAGAGCTTCGTTTTAAGGCTTAAAATCACGAGTGCGACCTCAGAAACCTCTGAATTTAAGAGATTTATAGCTTTTGATAAATTATTTTTCGCAACGTCAAGGCTCGTTAATAAGCGCCCCTTGAAAAATGGCTTATTTATGGGAGTTTAAGCGTGACATTATTTGTACAATGATGAAATGTTCGGCCATCGAAAATGTCATATTTTACATCATTCACCTTTGATGATCGGCGGCTTTCGATAGTGCATAATTATATCGATGTTTGCAGTTGAATATTGTGCATATTCCTTTTTATGTTATTTGAAAAAATATAATTGTTAAAACTTAGCTAAATTGCTTCATGTAGCAGCAATTTACGAGGCAGATGATAAATGACTACATATATGCTTAAGTTGGCGATTAACTGGCCATTTCACAATTTGATTGATTAATTTATAATTTATTAGCTTCTGTCTGTGATTCCCTGAGGGCATTTGGTTATTGGCCAGCTCTAAATATGGTTAATACTCAACTCTCTGTGGTTATTGCCTATATTTTTATATGTATAACGTATGTAGATTAGAAATATGTAGTGTTAAATAGAATTATTTTTTTATTTAAAATAACTATTTGAAAATAATTAAGTTCTAAAACATAATTAATTGTTTGTCATAAATAAATGTTGCCACAAGATTTAATTTCATATTTTTTATACCTTAAAATTGGCATTGGGACAAATTAATACATTACCTACCTCGTTAATATTTTAATACTTGAATATTTCTCGTGAATAAGTTTAATTGTCTCGTTATTATATTATTATCCTTCATAGCTATCTTGGTAATAAGAATATAATTAAAATATTACGTTATAAAATTCTTACTGTGTGTACCTTTCAAAACTGTCAACTTATTAATTGGTAATGTAAAATAGCCGTAAGCTACTTAAGTTATTAACGTGTTTTAATTGAGGATTTGTTATTTATTTAATTACTTTTGTGTTTTTGAAAATATAATAGTATATAACATACATTGACTTCCCGGTAAGTGGGTATCTCTTTTTACTTTCAACGCTGAAGTAATTTTTATTTTCTGCTATGGCTAATCTCTGGAACAGTGGGGCCGAATATTATTTTGGTGACCGTACCTTCCAGACTTTGATAAAAAAAATATAATTCAATTACCTGTATAGGAAAGTGGCTTAAGCCCCCAGTTGTCGAGACCCCCGATTGGATTAATTTAATTTAAAGCATTTTTTGATAAAGTGTACAAAAATATTGAATGTATACTGATTGTTATATGGTGACAGACAAGTATAAGTTCTCCAAATCCAATGGCTAAAGTTAATATAGTATAATATAATTTTAATCTAAATAAAATTTGTATTGTCTATCCACAGTGAAGTAACTTAAACATTTACATAACTTACTTAGATTAAATAGGAAAATAACGTTTGCGGGAAAAATCTAGCCATTATAAGCTACGTCAAAGCTATATTTTACGCATTTATATTACTTAGTTAATATTTGATTCTAGTTTTATTTTAGTCTCCACAATCAGAAGGCCACGTGTTAGTTATTCATAGATAGTCCGTGATTTATGCGGCACATCAAAATACGTGTTCTGTGTTTGCCAAAATTAACTCATTAGCATCAACTTATTATACCGATAGATCTTTTATATCGATTTCCAGTTTTTCTGATAATTCTCACATTATAATAGTGTTCGATATTAATAGTAAGAGATATATTAATTATAGAAATAGATTGCCGGGTGGCCTGGTGGGTAAAAGCACCAACCTCTCAAGTATGAGTGTGTGTGTGTGGCTTCAAATCCAGGTCAGGCAAGTATCAATGTTCATCAATCAATCAATTTTCTAAGTTTGTATGTACTTCCTAAGTATGTCTTAGACACCAATGGCTGATAAAAGGTGAAGGAAAACATCTTGAGGAAACCTGGACTATAAAATCTGAAATCACCAACCCGCATTGAGCAAGCGTGGTGATTAACGCTCAATCCTTCTCAATTTGAGAGGAGGCCTGTGCCTAGCAGTGGGACAATAAAACGGCTACAAAAAAATGCCGGTTAAGAAGAATTGCAACAGAAGTTTTTGTTTTTGATCTAATTACAACATTATAAAGAGGATTTTTGTTTCGAACTGTAAAGACTCCAAAGAAATTCTTTCACTTTTGGGAAGCTATATTATCCCAAGGTGACACTAGCTATATTTTATCCCGGTGATTCAAGAAGTTTCCTTGGATGCAGGTGAAAGAGCTTGTTACTTATAAAACTTTTGAATAGATTTGGCTGAACTAGCACGCACGTAGTCTATTTTCAGCTTTCGACTTAATTCGTTTTTTCTCAAAAGTCTACATGCAAGTTCCGCTATGATTATGTAAATAAGTATTTAATTTAAATAAATTAACCAGTTTTGGGCAATATTGAAGCCATTCATGAAAAACTAGTTATTCACGTGGTATATGATAAAACGTTCTAGATAGGTCGTATTGGCTGTTTCGATAAGCACAGGTGCTGGTTTTCGATTGGATAATAATACGATGTTTAGTTTATTTTAGTACTTGGTATAGGTCGAAAACCATTACAAATATGGTCATCATCTGCCTAGTCTTTTCTCAACAAATTTGGGGTCAGCTCCAGTCTAACCGACTATGAAACGACTGCCTATCTGACTTCCACAACCCAGTTACCCGGATAAACCGGTACCCGGTAACACTGGTTGTCAGGCTTTCTGGCTTCTGACTACCCGTAGCGACTGCCAGGCTACCACAACATAATTGGGAAAAGGCTAGGCAGGTGATGATCAAGACTGCATACAGAGATGTTATGATGAGCATTAATTACCTAGTTTGAGACAGACAGAAACGTGTTTGACACACCTAGTTAATTATTACATCGTCAAATAAAACCGGTGTGCTTTGTTATGAAGTCTGATAATTAAGTTTTATGGTCCATTACTTTAATTATCACCCGTTTATTAAGTTTAATTATGAAGTAAATGAACTGGATGAATGCTTATCTTTTTTTTTATTACCATACGAGTACCTAGTGTGTTACATTATTATAATTAGTTGCCTGCTTGTGATTGTTTGAGGAACTTATAAATATTTTGTAGGTACAATTTTTTATTCAGGTATTTTTGCACAGCTTTATAGTCAGATTGAAACAGAGATTCATGCGAAATATAATAAGGCTCAAGTACACTGACAATAATAAACGCCAGTTTTTTTTAAACAACTGTTTATTACGAATTTACATTATTTTCTATTAAATTGCGGTTTACGCAAAACAGTTTAGGTTATCGATGGATAGACCTAAGACATTAACAAAAATTCATATCATTATACATCGATGTACAACACAAAACAATGACGTCACAATCTTCCGAAACTTGCAAAAGGTACTAACAACCAAATTAATGAATTACCACATTGTGCTAAGAAGTACATCAGATAGAACACCTAAAGCTTAATGTTCAAACAATAGGGTTCTCACGCCACTGTTACACGGGGACAAGCAAATGGGTCCAGTGACAACCCTGACCTGTCCGTACTGAGTAGGGTGACCAAGATTTTGTGGGCGAAAAAGGAATAAGTGTCCTTATTTAATAATGCTGAAAAAAAATTAATGCTTCCTTATAGTTTTTTTGAGTAGGGTGTCCAAGATTTTGTTGACGAGACAGATATAGAGTCCTTATTTTTTTATAAGGTCGAAGAAAAATAAAGGGTTTAATCCCGCAGAGATATTTTGTACAGTTTTCAAAAGGCATGTATGTAGTGTCTATAAAACATAAATCTATACATATAAAAATCAAAGTTCGTACTCATTCACTGACTCATCAACGCAGGGCCCAAACCTGTGAACCTATGAAGCTGAAATTTTGCACAAGCTAATAAAAAATAAAAATATTCTTATCTGTAATGAAAAAATAAAAAATAAATAAATATTTTATTCAATTTACACTTTTTCCATGGAAATACAAAAGATAAAACATGGTCGGCATTTCAAAAAGTCATTAAAGAAATATTATTTTTATAAAAGTGAGATATTTTGATAGTAAGTACACAGGCATGGTGGCAAACCTTGCCTTGTGCTCGTGCGCATACCTCTCACTGACTGAGTGTGTCACTGACGTTCAAAGATCGATGGGTGTAAAAGTAAATGTTTTATCCTTGTTTGGTAGTCATGTTTGACATTTGGCTATTGTAATTAATGCAGACAGTATTACCCACCAAAAACATAAATGTAAAAAAGGAAAGCCAAGTTCAATACAAAACCTATGCTTGGTTGTGGGCTTCGCCGCAAAAAGAATGGAGATCTAAATGAGTACCAAGTTCTGTACAAAATCCAAATATGTATTTATAGGAACAAGAT
>NWSH02000437.1:576527-598922 GCA_002382865.2 Heliothis virescens | reverse complement strand
TAAGAAAGCCAAAGTTTTAATTCACAAAACCTTATGCTTGTTGTGGGCTTTCGACCAGCCCAAAAAGAATGGAGATTTTAAATGAGTATCCCAAGTTCCTGTTATAACAAATCCAAATATGTTTTAAGAACAAGATTGACTGGCCAGTTTTCAGTTACCTCAGTTATCGGTGGTAATAAAAAATTATATATCAAAACCATCTTTTTTAATCTTGATAAAAACTGGCCAAGATCATATCTTGTTCTATTAAAAGCATATTTTGGGACTTTTGTACAGAACTTGGTACTCATTTAGACTCCATCTTTTTGCGGGCGAAGCCCACAACCAAGCATAGCGTTTTTATTGAACTTGGCTTCGACCCTTTATTTAAACATTTTATGTTTTTGGTGTGAATATTTATTACTATTTTGGAAAGTAAGCAGGGTTATAGATTTTAATGTTCTTTTCTCTGCGTCTTCCGCTGAAGAGGAAAGTTTTTCTTTTGTGTAGGAATTTGCTACCCAAAGGTATAAAATGGACAGTCCCCTTCCCCTCCTCCCCATTACTAAGCCTATCTATTTAAACCGTTGATATGCTAGGAAGCTGAAATTGTTCACAAATGGCGTGTATTTCCGTTGTCGCTACAACAAGAAAACATAAATTTAAAAAATATTAAAATTAGGGGGGGTCCCCATACAATAAACGTGTGACGTTGTATGGGGACCCCCTATTTTTTAACTTTTTTCTATTTTCAGATTTTTTCCTACGCTTACACACAATTACCGAGCTAGGTTCCAAATTTCATATTTCTAGGTTATCTGGAAGTAGGTTAGGTTTAGGTACTATAAGTCAGTCAGTCAGTGGGAATTTTACGACTTTTGGACCTTCATATCTTTATAACCGTTTGAGCTAGCTTCATGAAATTTGGGCTTCTAGGTGTCCTTATGGACATAATGAAACACGCGTAGTTTCACGTGTTTACGTTTAATAGGTTCTGAGTTATGGAGGGGTAAAAAGTGGCACCAAATGGTTCGTGTAAATATACACGTGGCGCTTGCCAGCCAGTCTTTGCTTGAACTTGGCTTGACACGCTGCCGCGTGTCTAGATTTTACTTATTCTCTCTTTGTACTGTAGGTAATAATGTTAAAATATTTCAAGTTTGATCTCAACTGTGCTAATGTAGGTTTTCTCTGACAGATCAGACCGTTAGACTTAAATAGATAGTAGGTACATAAATGTAAATAAATAATAGTTATAGTTAATCTTTTATTTGCATTTTTTTTTCCGAAAACATCTTAAGTATTTTATTAAGGTTAGGTAAGTTAGGTAAGGTAAGGAGAAAGAAAACGAAGTAACCAACAAACATTGCCCAAAACACCTTACGATGACCAACCACAATTATATGAACAATCGGGGTCATTCAATGTTTTTGCAAGTTGCAAGCAAACGTTATCTCCATCGGCTTCTGTTTGATAGTCAACGTCACGCGAACCCATTGTTTTGAGTTTATTGTGGTAACAGTTTAGCAATGGCGTATGAAATGAGTGACACTCGAGTTCTTGTGTGCTGCGGAAACAATGAGCTTGATACAAGTTACCAGGTTATGAGAGTCAGGCGTGTGATAGTCCGTCGGCCAATAATTTGCCTGGTTAATATTGTTATTGACCTAGGTGTAGAATGGATATTTTGAAGTTGTTATTCATACGCATGACGATATTCAAAATTATTTTTTTACGAAAATAACAAGTGCCATGATAGTATAAGCTTTTTATCAATTGACGTCTCCTAATGACTCAAAACAACGCTAGTTCACCCATTTAGGTTGTCATTTCGTCAAAGGCATAAAAATTTCAAAACCGCTACCTCTTATACGCTAGAAACAAAATAATTATACTCAATGTACTGTGAGAGTATTTTTTCATACATAATAATCCTAATGTCAGTTCGGTTACCAAATATCTTTGCGTAGGAATGAAATATGAATTGCAAAATGTATTTTATGACTACTTAAAGTAATGTTGTGGGAGTCGCCACCTAAAATAAACATCTCTAATGGTTTGGACAAATCTGTTTGTTCAGAACGCCTGGGGGACCTACGAGGGTATACTGTATGCTTAGAAGTAGGTTGTTGTATTAGTATTTGTTGATCAATTCTGTGTTTAAGGTTGTCTTGAGGTGATGGGAGAACTTGACACTTAATATACAGTTTTATTACGAGACAAAAGCGTTTAGATTGACAGTAATAATACATGTTCGGATATCAGTGATAACTTATTTATACAACCCATTTTACTATATCTTTACTAGGGCCCATTATTTTCAGTGACAACATACCGTCTGTGTTTTTTTAACAACTGCTTACTTTGAAAAGTGACGTCAAAATAAATAGTGGACAGTTGTTTTGAGTAAACTGACGTTTATGTTGTCGGTTGACTTGGGCCTAAAACCAAGGGTCTTATTTTCCGTTTTCCAGACAGTAATTTACAGTTTTTTTTATAAAGAAATAATTGTTAAGGAAATGTGCACTGCAAAATAAAACAACCAGCTTCCACTCTACTCTGGTAAAAAATAAATGAAAATAAACACCACATATTACATTACACTGGCAAATCGGTTACCGCATAAAATCTGTCACGATGAGTGCACCGATCCACTCTCATTCACGAGAGCGAACCAGTTCGTCACCTTGAACTTTATGAATATTTGTCTGTACAACGGTAATCGCAGCTGTGATTATAACGCTCTCTCTCCATAATCTGATTGAATTTGCATGGTTAAAATAATACGCTAGAATTGATTCTGTTGTAGTGCTGTGATAATTTGATTTGGAGCTACCTACTTTGAGTAGTTTGGCTAGCGATTTCTTTTGATGAGTTTGCATATTCTGACGAAAATGGATCCTGTTTGAGTTCATCTCTGAATGTAAATAGTGTACGTTTTTAAATTTAATAAAATTCAGTTTGAAGAGAATAATAACAAAATTGATCAACAAATGATAGCAAAAATAACAAAAAAAAGACAATCATTAAAATCTACCAATAGTCACTGAATATTTGACGAACATAATGAAGTTCATTCAGTTTAAATAAATACCTAATGTTTTTTTAGAAGTTGATAGGAATTCGTTGTCTTAAATGCACATTGGATTATTTTTATTTTGTAAGTTATAATCCCCTGCACCATAACTATAAAGTCACTTGAAATCAACCCGTCTGTCGTACCAGTCGTCAGTACCATCAGACGACCCGCATCAGATTTAAAGCGACAGTGATCTACTGAACCAGTTCATCTACCTTGACCTTTCTCATAAACTCGTTGATAGGCAGCGACCACCGTGAAGAGCGTAGCGAGTTTAGGACTTACTTTGAGCGAAGCAAGTTTAAGATTTTTGTACAGACAACAGCACATCAAGTTACCGCAATCTGTCAAATTTCTGCACTCGATTTTCAACCTTATCACAATGGAGGTAAATTAACATTTGATTGGTCAAATTTGACAGATTCGTATATGTTGATACATTCGTATACTGTTGTCTGTATAATAAATAGCAGTAGATGTTTGCCTTAGTTTCGTCAAAAGAAAGACAGAAAAAAAAAACGATAACGACTCTCCTCGAAGATTGGATGATACCATTCAATGTCTTTGATATAATTATTGAACACTTGACAGGAATACGTGCGGTATAATTATAAAACAAAATGTTATTTTGCTTAAGAAACATAGACTCAATAATACAAGATTCCAATAAAACACGTAAGACGCTATCGCTGCATTCGTGAACGTAAACTCATCTTGACATTTGAAAGCGAAAGTCCAACTTGCACTTTCGTGAATGACTTTCCAGTTATGAGCATAATGCCTTTTTAGATAAACAGGTTTTAATCTGTTTGACCGGTTTTTAGATGCGGACTCCACTTTTTATTGAGGCCACAAATGCAGACGAGCGCAATAATTATACTTTATGTAGGTAGCAACTTGATTTATACTTTTTTAATCATTTTTGTTTTATAAAGTCTTAGATAGATCTTAAAGTTATTGGAAAAAGTGACATAGGTATGGAAATTCAAAAATAACTTTATATTAAAGTATTATTTTTGACGTTATGATTTTGGTATTGAAAATGAAACTTCCATTTTATTAATAACATTTTCTACGTTACTACTGTAGAAAAAAAAACTTTTAGTAGGTACGCACTAATATTGTGATAAAACTGACAATGAAATACGATTTCAGTTACAATAACAAAAACTATAGTGCTTTTATTTTAGCATGAGTTCCCTGGCAGTTCATATCTGACAGTTAGAGTGATGTAACCTAACGAAACTTAATCGATTATTTTATTAAATCGAATCGGTTGACAAAGAAAATGGAATCGGAATTTAAAATTTTTCATAATGGCCACTACTATACATCGTTTTTTTTTCGATTCAGTAACTTGCGTCAATCTCTATTGACGCAAGTCACATTCCGTTTCGTTTATCTGTCATTTTCGACATTGTTTTAACTCATATTTTTTTACATCGATTATTTAATTTATTAGCCATTAATATTTATTTAGTTCATTTAAAAAATTGAAAAAATATCGTTTACTGGGTAATTAACAAAGATACAATATTTTAAAATAACTTTATTTTTTTGGTTTGTTGTTATAGCTTTATAGCAGTTTGCGTGTGATGGAAAAATTTTAACTGTCAGGGAACTCATCATAACGCGAAAATGGTATAATTAAAACTATAAAACGTGTCTGTTCAATAATAGTTGTCCCAAAAAATGTCAGCAACCATGGACACCCTATGCGTTGGGCCAAAGTTACACAACGCATTAAAATGCTGCTTTTACAGCAGCACAAGAGCTCTAAAAGGACGCTTGAAATATATTATAGTAAAATTGTTTATGTGAGTAGTCTGATTTAAATAAAAAATATTTTTATTGACTTTTTTCTAAACTTAATTATTTAAGGCGCCTTCCTGGACAAACAAATGAAAATAGCAACAATTAAGTAATTGTTTAGTGATTAAACTTTGTGTTAATATAATACGACTGAATATAAATGATGGGTCAAATTAAATGGACCATGACTGATTGTTAATAGTCACCTTTTAGCCATAAACACGTTTTTTTATTTACAGTTTTATATTTATTTAAAATACTGATATATAGAATCTCTACAACGATATCAAAGTAAACAGACAGACATACAAAGAAAAAATAAGTAAATGACTCATTACAAGTAACATGAAATATATGTAGTAGTATGTATTAGCGATTTGACCAAATCCCTATTTTTATCGTATCCCTGCGACATATATACTTACCTATTTATTTTTCAATCCGAATGTAATTAAATAAAAATCAATAAATTAATGCCGCTTCAAATAACACATTTAAGAATAATTTAAATCTTATGCTCATGACATCTAGTTCTATTAATTATCGAATGAACGAATTAATTAACAAATATTATATTTAAATTGGTACACAAAATTTTACCTAATTTAAATAATGCATTCGTGCAGTTTCATTTCTTTCAATATTCTAGACTTCTGTTTATTTGTTCGTTTGTACCCTAAAGGCTCCGCAACTACTAACCGGTTTGAAAAATTCTTTCAATTTTGGAAACTAATTTTATCCCCGAGGAGGATATAGGCTATATTCTATTCGGGAGCGGGTAGTAGGCACGGAACGCGCGTAAAAAAAACTGGTAAAATATAAAAAAACCTGTGCCAAAATAATTCAATAATAATTTCCAATATGGCCATTCGTCAGACGCAATAAATAAATTACAGCAAGGTGATCTAGACGTTCAAAATTATCATACTGGAGCGAAAACAGTCGTTTGTCAAAAATATTACCAGTCTTCCAACGTATAAGGAAGTAAACTAGAATAAGATTGTAAACTAAAATATGCAGGTCTGAATATAATACTTTTTTTCTTATTTTTGAGCTTACATCCGCGTGTAAAAACGCATTTTAATATCGGTATCAATAGGTATATTTTCGAACCGTTATTTTAAAGAAGCAGACCTAACTATACAAATATAGGTAAAGAACGATTTTTTTAATTATGATCAATTATGTTTTTTATCCAATCAATCACCTATGTAAAACTGTCTACCCTGTGTCTGGTCCTCAGAACAATAGTGAAACAGACGGCACTATACTGACGTAAGTGGATAGAGGGACAATTTTATTTGACTAATATTAAATTTGTTTCTTTGAGCTTAGACTAATTCAAAGGGCGTCAAATGAGTCTACTGACATTATGACGGTAACTCTAGGTGCTGTTTTGCTCAAAAGAAATAGTAATTTAACATTACTTGTATCAAAAAACTATTTCTAGTTACCAGATCTTATAGATAGATAGAACATTGGGAATGGTAATTAATAGAATATTGAACAATCGGAAAGACACAATAGTCCTCTTCAAATACTGTTTACACTCTGATATCCGCGAAGCAATCGTGACAATACATTTAACCAGGCTCGGAATGAGGAAGACTGCAAACCTTGACCCTACCATTGTTACCACCGTGACTGACAAACTGTTTGATCTCATCTCCAGCAAGTATTTTATAAAGTACTCAATTTGTGCTCTATTGGTTTGACGGTTACATATCACGATCACATCTAGTTAAATAAAGTTTGATACTTTGAGACGGATTGCAAAAAATACAATCGCAACGTCAGCATTTTGAAGAAGTAGATTTTAAATTGACTGGAGTCTTTTTCTAATTTGTGAAAATGTACTTAACCTAAATCTGCTAATAAACGCTATTTATATATTCTATGCTTTGTGCTTACGTTTGCCTAATTTTCAAGAGCTCTTTCTATTTTGTACATTATGCTTTTTGATCGAAATATGAGCTTATTTATCAATATAAAATTTAACTATTATCATGAGCCCTGTATTTCTAAGTTCATAATCACTAAGGGCCAAGGTGCATAGATACTCATTTATCATAGTTTTTACGTTAACATAATTATCCTACACATAATTGTGTAACCTTCAGTCACTGATAAACGTGTTAACGTTATTATACAGTTCTTTTGTACTTACAATGTATGTTATAATGAGGAGTTTGTATGCAAGAATGTTGAAAAAACTTTTGAAGGCGATTCTGATAGCTCTTAATACAAATATTCTTAATAAAAACCAAGTATTTTTTCTACTTACGATTGAATCGTCAATTTGAATAATTATGCCGATTTTTCCGCATTGATACTTCTTTTGCAGAAGTAATACTGAGTAGGTCTGAAGATATTACCCTGCGGAAGCCCAAGTTAATAAAACATTTATTTCATAATTATGCCATAATTGCTATGATAATTATTCTGGCTTGTATGAACGTCAGTAGATTCGATTCTTAAGCTTTTAATGTTATTGATATTGCTACTTCTACAATATTAATCTAACAAAATATCCAACAAGACAGTGTCAAAAGCTTGCTGTGGGTCGATCAAAGTTAAACAATAAAATCTTCTTTACATTTTTTTTTAATATCAACAATATAATTATAATTGCTGTAATAATAACTGACATAACAATTACATAAGAATACTATTTATGCAATTTATGATTACGACACTTTAATAACATATCAATCAAAACAGAAAAATCGTGAGGCTACCTAACAATTGGGTATTTATCTTTATTGTTTTAAACTTAAATGAGCAGAAACCATAACCTATAAACATTATAACAAAAGCCATAATTATTGATGAATGAAGGAAATTGTTCAATCGTGTTTGCTTTGCGTGAGCGCATGTAATTATATCAATAGTTAAATTAACGCATTGTTTAACTCTCAACTACACGTTTAGGAGTTATTACAATGCTCATAATAGATATGCAGGTATTCTTACATTATTTGTTTTTGTTAGTCCTCCTTTATCATTATTGCTCTTATTCCAAGGTTTATGTTTTGCTTAATTGACTTCCCAAATATAACTTTAAAATACTTACTATTAGAAGAATGCTTAAAGCTTTATAACTCTTTAGCATTAAGTTATTGCTTAAAAGCTCTTCGCTCAATCTAACTTTGTACTACTAATCTTGCCAGATTTAGATGTAGGTAGGTACTGAAACATAATTTGAAGACATAGTTATACTGCATTTAAATCAAACGGGTGCCAACACACTGGAAGGTTAAAGGACCTGCATCAATAAGCCTCTTTAGACGTTACCTCTAAATAATTGGCTATTGTGGCTGATGTCCATGCACATACAAGATTCATTAGGCCTTTGTGTAGCGTGGTATTGACATGACAAGGAGCTTCACTTGTTAAGGCCGAATTATTATATAACTGTTTCACACATATAGGTAGCTGGTGCTTAAAAAATCGCAAGGAACTGTCTGATCACGTTATTGTGTTTGGCAAGTGTGGTGGTCAATGCTGTTTCCTTTTCTGTATTACTTTTGATAGCTTCCAAAGTTTTCGATGATCCTACAAATATTATAAATGCGAAACTTTGTATGTTTGTTTTGCTACTTCTTCACGTAACTGCTGGACGGATTTTGATAAATCCTGGCAGTGACATAGCTAATGTATAAAAAAAGCTACTTTTAATCCGGGTGCGAAAAGTAGTTCCCTGAAGAATCTAGTAGGATCTAAATCTGTATGTGATGATGATCTATTGACAATCAAACAAAGCTTGGCTTTACGTTCCAGAAGGATGACTAGGACTTAATCTATCTTAATTTGCATTACGTCAATAACAAGACAAAACATGCAGTAATGATCGCGGCAGACATAAACTAAGATCTTGACACATTAGCCTAGCACACTGACCTGACAGCCTAGATCAAAACATTGGTATTACAATAGTCGACATTAGCCGATGAAACATTATCTGAAGAGCAATAATTACTGCGAATTATAACATGAACAAAAACGTTTGTACAACGCAATCATGCAGACGATAGTGATTAGCTTGTTTCACAATCTGAGATGCAAGGCTTTGCGAAATAATTAGTGTCTTTAATATCTTACATGACTTGTGTTACCTT
Source organism: Heliothis virescens (assembly GCA_002382865.2). Classification (NCBI taxonomy): domain Eukaryota; kingdom Metazoa; phylum Arthropoda; class Insecta; order Lepidoptera; family Noctuidae; genus Heliothis; species Heliothis virescens. The sequence continues at coordinate 589,934 of NWSH02000437.1, read as the reverse complement.
ACGTTTCTTTTCATGTTAGGTGTTAGATTTAAGACAAGGTTGATTGATGAATTGATCGCGTCGAGAACCTGGTTAAGACCAGTCCTTGGTTAAATGTTTGTGCCTATGTCTTGGATTTTTGGAGATATTTTCCTTTCAAGCCTCAGAAACTTAAACATTTTGACAACTTTTTATACTACATAGTCTAAGTACTTTACGGTTTGACTTCAAATTAAAAATATTTCTTCGTGTTTCCGAGAACTTTGTGGCTAAAACACAATTCATCGTGTTTAATAACAAAATCAACAATTCTATATTTACGTTACATATAATTGTTATCTTAATAGGTCTTCTTAGAATTGTTATTGTTTTGTTTTGCGATGTATTACTTTTTTATAAAAGGTTACAAAAAACTTGTTCAGTCAATTGCCGTTGAAGATCGCAAATTACAATTTTGGCGCCGTAAGGCAAAGCTTCATTGGTAGCTTATGTAGAAATCAAGAAATAATTACGTAGTTTTCACGATTTTACATACGACAAACCTTCATTGTCAATGTAACTAATTAATCTTCATCATCAACTTGTCTCTAATTACGTCCTGAAGATAGAGTTTTTCTAAATAATTTCTTACCAACATTTTTATCCTACCTAGGATATATCTATCCAATTTGTATTTAAAAAACCACTCAGTAAATAACACATTATATATACATTTCTCTGAAAATTCCCCATTTACATAAACTTATCTACTAAAGTACTTAATGATTGATGCAACTTACAACTTACTTATCATGAAACGTATATGCGGAAGATCCATAACATACCAATCAACATACCAATCAAAGGAATGTGGATCAATATGTTAATCTTAACAAAAAACGCTAAACTCCATCAATAAGACCTTGTCTTATTTTTTGCTTACTTTTTTTTGTACCATCGCCGACAAATTGCCAAAAAACTCGTACATCATTTCCCTTAGATATTGTTCTATTGATTTCCGTATGTGGATACTGTTTGCATTCATGTGTTATGTTTGTATGACCATGAGTCATCTCCAAAACATTTTAGCTACGGTTGAACTTCACGTAATATGTTACTTCATTGTTATGTCAGTTTGTACAATTATGTCTATCAAGTAACGTATGATCGTGTGTTTTAACTAGAGGTTCTTCGAAGTCACTGTAATTTAGTCGTGGAACAGTCAAATTACGTTTGGCACAGTTATTGAAAACCCTGTTTTGAGGTGGTACTAGATCTAAAATACTATCTTCAATATTTATAACATCAGCAGTATTTATTACGATACTACTACTATAAAATGGTAATGTAAACACATAGGGTGTATTAATTAATCATTCTTATAGAGAAGATATGTTTTTAGTCATCATCATTATCATCTTCCTGCCCTTATCCCAATTTATTTGGGGTCGGCGAAGCATGTGTTTTAGATTGGAAGGTCAAAACCAGTTCGAATAACCATTTCGAGTATAGACCTGTGAATAACTGCTAAAAGGAAGACATTGACGAAGCTCATGTCTACCAGTAGCTTAAAATAAGGCGCTTATAATAAAGATTATTATTTAAATCTAGAAGTCGTATTCAATCATGAAGATATTTTCTCAAGAAAAAATATAATACACTTATTATAATTAAGCTAAATGGCCGTGGTCTAGCTTCAATAAAGGTAGCACAAAGAATCTAAAATCGCTATATAAACTTCCTGATGAGTTGGTTTGTCGGAAGCAACCGTATGTGTAATGTATTGTGTACGAATATAACTAAATTGAAATATAATTGTCGCTTCCTAAGTTTTTATACGAGACGTGTTAATTATATTAAGAGCCAAAATGTTTTGTTGAGCTTTGTTGATTAAATTTAAATTGCTCACACAATGGATGGAGGTGATGACCTATTTTTATTGCTCTTTGTGGTTTATCGTTTGGTTCAATTAGAGTGTATACGATATCTGCTATTTTAACTGTCTAAAAGTCAGTTTGTTACTTTACATTCAGTCTTAGGATTATACATACACTAGCTTTCGCCAGCGGCTGCGCCCGCGTAAAACTTAAAATCCCGTTTTTCCGTTCCCGTGGGAATTTCGGGAAAATTTCAGCAAAATTTCAGCTTTATAGATTAGCGGGTTTGGGCCCTGCTTTGATGAGTCAGTGAATGACTTAGATCTTTGATTTTCATACATACCTATGAATAGAAGAAGATTTGAGAAGCCAATCCTCTAAAAATCTAGACCCTTTTAAAAGTTTGATCAGGTTTACCAATTCTTCTTATCTTTCTTAAGCCCTATTTAATCTACTGGACCCATAGCAAGCGTTTACATACTTATACCTTGAATAACAAAATACGGATATAACTATTTACATATAACGACCAAACGCTAAGTGGACTCAAATGATGTGGGCAGATAACTCGGTGATAATTGCTAGTCTCACAAGCATTGTCGTGTCTGTCTGTATTTGGAGTTTCTGTTTGATATGGATATTTGAGAAACCAAATTCTTGCTGATTAACAAGTCTGAACTAAAGAAGTTTATTGACAGTCACATGATTTGGCTTATGGTATTTGGATTACTTCATGTTTTTTATATGGTTTGACTACCTTTTAGGGACCATGTAGGTGTTGCTAAATGAATGTTGATCTTAAAATTCTCAGTTTTACAAAAGATTAAGTAGTTAGTGTAATTAGGTATCTTTAAATTCATTTTACGTTGAAGATGAAATTTGTCATACTAAGAGTTGTCGCACACTACAGATTTTCGAGTCGCCCGACAGTTTGATCGAGCGCTTGATAAGCACGGAGAGTATGGGAGCGCGCACATTGAGCAGACTGGTATCGGCAGACTAAAATTGACGGGCTGGTCATTCAAACAGATAATTTGAACACTTAGACTTAACTCACCATAATTATTATCAGTTTTGGACTAATAACCTAATTCCTTATTTGCAGGTGTACCACATGTGCGACGGGCTGGGGCGTCAGTTCAGCTACAAGTGCCCCAACATGACGCTGTTCCAGCAACGCATGCTCATCTGTGACCATTGGTACATGGTCAACTGCTCCATGTCCGAACGGGATTATACTGCCAACCTGCTTATAGGTGAGTTTTAGTTTATATTATTATTTATTTCTATTGAGGTGGCTGGTTTAGAAACAAGTCATGACTGATGTCTCGTACTGAGTGACTGACTGACAGACAGCGCACAGCCGAAACTACTAGTTATGAGGAGAGTACTAAGAAAGGATTTCTTGAAATTCCAACGGAAATGGGGAAAAAAGCGGGATTTTAAGTTTTGCGCGTACAAAGCCGCTGGCAGTAGCTAGTAACTTACCAAATGATAGTTGATACTCGAAATCTCGAATAGCCGAAGTACATAAAAATCACCAAACTGTGTATCCTTTACAAAAAACAAGAACAATCAAGAACTTAAAAAAGGAACTATAAAATTGCCATTACATATTTCTGACACTTGTGAAACAGAATATCATAAACTGCATATACCTCGGCATTAAATGAGACTGCCATAAAACTCTATACGAAGAACATTCATAGGTTTACAACCCAATAGAATGCATTACTAAAGTGCCATTATTATTCAAACACAACCCATTTATTCGCCACCACTATAACATGTTTCTAAATTAGATGATCAGATATTACATAATAGGCATTTTACATCTTGTAGTTTGGGCCAAGGAGATGATAATCTGAATTGCGAGAACCTTGGTTTGCGAAGAAGCTGTGGGCTTCAAACATGACCAAACAAAGACCTGTAGCTTTCCATCCAATCGTGTAGCTTCTGTAGCCTTATTTAGAGGTATTGTTATCATAATCAAATAGTTAAACATACCAGTAAGACCGTCAATCATTACTATCTCAAATTGATCTACGTTTGAAATAGAATCAAGGATCAAAATCCGTGGTCGTTGTTCATGAATGACAGATGTTCTAAATTCCAATGCTATACTGAATTTGAATGGTATTCAAGTATCGTTTATGTTCGCACTGGTTTTAATACAGCTCGCGGTTCAAGGTCTTTTTGATGTTGAGCTACTTATTTAAGTTATTTGGCTTCTTTCGGAATTCGTTGGAGATCTAAATAATACTAGAGGTACTACTAGTTCCACGGAGTAGAGACCCCTTGATCTACTTTCCTAGCATAAAACCCGTTTCCTTATTGCACCGTCCTTACGTGGGTGCATGCACAAGTACATCTGTCTGTCTGTCTATCCTGTTTTCACGCCGAGACTAATCAACCGATATAAACGAGGATACAAATAGTCTAGCTAGACTATAAGCATGGACAAAGGCTATTTTCTCTATAGGCGCGGGAACTTTTATTAGAAATAGTTCCCTGGGGACGTGGGTGGGACCACGGAGAACATTCAGTTTGAAATACAAGCACAAACTGATTTTAAGATTATACTTAAAATTAGCAGTCCTAGATTTGACACTATACCTTTAGTGGTGCCAAAGTTATGTAGATAATGGATTACATACCTAAGTATTATTTTATGTAGGTACCCATACTTAAGCTGATGTTATTTGGTAAAGCGAGTGTGTTAAGTAAGTTCTATTTATTCCTACATTAGTCTTGGGTGGCAATGGTGGCCGATTATAATAATTAAAGATTGATGATTGAATGATTCCAGTGGGTAATTCTGTCGAAGGTTCTGATGTTTGTAATTACATATTTTTTAACTCCATTCATTATGTTTTATTAGTCGAAGCATGATTAATATAAAACTAATTATTTCGTTTTCTTAAAGTGCTGGTAATTGAAGTTTTTTGCATTTAGATAGAATATTTTTACCGAGGTTGTTGTGGTAGAAATTAATTACGGTAGACTTATAATTTAGGTTGCACTTGTGATTTAGGGGTCAACGTGTTTTAGAAAATAGTTTTTTATGTAAATAAGTGTCTACGGTGTAATTTATTACTCTAAAATTGATTACATAGTGATCAAGTTCATCGTCTTTTAAAACATTGAACCGATCGGCAAAATCGTGATAAACCACGCTTCAAGACTAAGAAAAATTGTAAATAGTGTTACCTATAATAGAGTTCTTAGCAAAAACAAATTATTTGTGATTACAATTTCTCACTGGTTTTATTGGAAACGTGGCCTTGAGATATAAAATAAAACTATAGAAATTGTGAACATTAATGGTGGATGGCTTTCAGTCAGTAACAAAAACAAAAATTGGGAAACTTGGTCAGTCAGTCGAAATCAGGCACTTCTTCCGTTCTTCACGATAATTGATTCATTGAATTCAGAAAAAAAAATAAGCACAATATTATTTAAGCTATAGGTATTCGTGAGTCAGTGTCGGTCTGACAACTCAGAAAGTGTGAGGAAGCAAATGAGCTCGTTAATGTTATATTAATGAACGTAATCACTGAACGACCTTGTCTAGACATTAGTGATGTAGGTACATATGTACCTACTGATGTTCTACATTCATTGAAGCTGAATAGAATAATTTATATTTTATAATTGGATTAAAGGTGAAGAGTTTGTTTGTTTTTTAACGTGCTTATTATCAAAACTACTTGACCGATTTGAAAAATAATTTGAGTGTCAAATAGCGAGTTTATCTAGGAAGGTTCTAGTGTATATTTATATTAAGGTATGCAGCCTAATTCTTAAAAGATTCGGGTGTCACTGCTGGTGGAAGTTAGTTTTACTTTATGTCTTACGGCCGTTCCCAATAACCTATCTATCTCTGGATTTGCTTACTAGAGATAGAATTTTGACGTTAGCCCCATACAAGTAATGTCAAAGTCCTATCTCTGATAAGCAAATCCAGAGATAGACAGAATATTGAATTCCGCAGTTAGTAGGTACCTACCTACCTATGCTATTTTTGTTACTGCGATCGGGATAGAATTACGTGATACGATTAGCAATGTAGATTTATTTTGTGATTATATTGAACTTGTTCAATTTAAATTCAATCAGTCATTGAGAGCTGCATGATACACCTACAAATGAGTAAATTAGGTTTTACCCAAAATATGGGACTTACAGTTATTTAGGTACGTATTATTTTTGTTTAGCTTTAAGAAGAGAATGACAATGTATTGTTATAATAACTAGACATTAAATAAAAATAGAAAAAAAAACCAGATGTAAAGTATTTCTTTTATTGCCAAATTCTTTGAGGCTTGTTTTGTTTTTGCTGAATAAATCTTTTAGCTATCTANTTGAAATAGAATCAAGGATCAAAATCCGTGGTCGTTGTTCATGAATGACAGATGTTCTAAATTCCAATGCTATACTGAATTTGAATGGTATTCAAGTATCGTTTATGTTCGCACTGGTTTTAATACAGCTCGCGGTTCAAGGTCTTTTTGATGTTGAGCTACTTATTTAAGTTATTTGGCTTCTTTCGGAATTCGTTGGAGATCTAAATAATACTAGAGGTACTACTAGTTCCACGGAGTAGAGACCCCTTGATCTACTTTCCTAGCATAAAACCCGTTTCCTTATTGCACCGTCCTTACGTGGGTGCATGCACAAGTACATCTGTCTGTCTGTCTATCCTGTTTTCACGCCGAGACTAATCAACCGATATAAACGAGGATACAAATAGTCTAGCTAGACTATAAGCATGGACAAAGGCTATTTTCTCTATAGGCGCGGGAACTTTTATTAGAAATAGTTCCCTGGGGACGTGGGTGGGACCACGGAGAACATTCAGTTTGAAATACAAGCACAAACTGATTTTAAGATTATACTTAAAATTAGCAGTCCTAGATTTGACACTATACCTTTAGTGGTGCCAAAGTTATGTAGATAATGGATTACATACCTAAGTATTATTTTATGTAGGTACCCATACTTAAGCTGATGTTATTTGGTAAAGCGAGTGTGTTAAGTAAGTTCTATTTATTCCTACATTAGTCTTGGGTGGCAATGGTGGCCGATTATAATAATTAAAGATTGATGATTGAATGATTCCAGTGGGTAATTCTGTCGAAGGTTCTGATGTTTGTAATTACATATTTTTTAACTCCATTCATTATGTTTTATTAGTCGAAGCATGATTAATATAAAACTAATTATTTCGTTTTCTTAAAGTGCTGGTAATTGAAGTTTTTTGCATTTAGATAGAATATTTTTACCGAGGTTGTTGTGGTAGAAATTAATTACGGTAGACTTATAATTTAGGTTGCACTTGTGATTTAGGGGTCAACGTGTTTTAGAAAATAGTTTTTTATGTAAATAAGTGTCTACGGTGTAATTTATTACTCTAAAATTGATTACATAGTGATCAAGTTCATCGTCTTTTAAAACATTGAACCGATCGGCAAAATCGTGATAAACCACGCTTCAAGACTAAGAAAAATTGTAAATAGTGTTACCTATAATAGAGTTCTTAGCAAAAACAAATTATTTGTGATTACAATTTCTCACTGGTTTTATTGGAAACGTGGCCTTGAGATATAAAATAAAACTATAGAAATTGTGAACATTAATGGTGGATGGCTTTCAGTCAGTAACAAAAACAAAAATTGGGAAACTTGGTCAGTCAGTCGAAATCAGGCACTTCTTCCGTTCTTCACGATAATTGATTCATTGAATTCAGAAAAAAAAATAAGCACAATATTATTTAAGCTATAGGTATTCGTGAGTCAGTGTCGGTCTGACAACTCAGAAAGTGTGAGGAAGCAAATGAGCTCGTTAATGTTATATTAATGAACGTAATCACTGAACGACCTTGTCTAGACATTAGTGATGTAGGTACATATGTACCTACTGATGTTCTACATTCATTGAAGCTGAATAGAATAATTTATATTTTATAATTGGATTAAAGGTGAAGAGTTTGTTTGTTTTTTAACGTGCTTATTATCAAAACTACTTGACCGATTTGAAAAATAATTTGAGTGTCAAATAGCGAGTTTATCTAGGAAGGTTCTAGTGTATATTTATATTAAGGTATGCAGCCTAATTCTTAAAAGATTCGGGTGTCACTGCTGGTGGAAGTTAGTTTTACTTTATGTCTTACGGCCGTTCCCAATAACCTATCTATCTCTGGATTTGCTTACTAGAGATAGAATTTTGACGTTAGCCCCATACAAGTAATGTCAAAGTCCTATCTCTGATAAGCAAATCCAGAGATAGACAGAATATTGAATTCCGCAGTTAGTAGGTACCTACCTACCTATGCTATTTTTGTTACTGCGATCGGGATAGAATTACGTGATACGATTAGCAATGTAGATTTATTTTGTGATTATATTGAACTTGTTCAATTTAAATTCAATCAGTCATTGAGAGCTGCATGATACACCTACAAATGAGTAAATTAGGTTTTACCCAAAATATGGGACTTACAGTTATTTAGGTACGTATTATTTTTGTTTAGCTTTAAGAAGAGAATGACAATGTATTGTTATAATAACTAGACATTAAATAAAAATAGAAAAAAAAACCAGATGTAAAGTATTTCTTTTATTGCCAAATTCTTTGAGGCTTGTTTTGTTTTTGCTGAATAAATCTTTTAGCTATCTATCTTACCAGTATAGAAGTTCTAAATTAAAAATATTATAAAATATGTAGGTAACTGTAACGTAATTATGCACATCACTAGATTCACCTTCATAGCCTTGCTACATCAATCTTTTCGTAGGAACCGACATGGCCGCTCTAATTGCTTGTAGTTAATGATCATCTAACGTGTGAAATGATAAATGCTTGACTATGTAGATTACCTAGGCATTAGGTGGGTATTCGACTTTAGAATTTAATATTTCTAGCTCGTATAGACCGTTAATTTCAGTATTTTCTCACCCTGCCTCTACTTATTGAATGATGCTCATTACCGCTATTACTGAATGTCATAGTCTGTACAAAGTAAATGTAAACACAGAAGACTGAATGTAATATTTGCGGCATGCGACCTAAGAGTATTAGGTACCTGTTCGTTTCTATTTTCCATCAGCGGTTTCACCCGCATCCCATGAGAACTACTCCGCGCATCATCATCGTCATCAGCCTTTTTTTTCGTCCCACTGCTGGGCACAGGCCTCCTCTCACACACAAGGTTTGAACGTTGATCACCACCGGTTGCTCAATGCATTGTGGTGATTTATACTCCGCGCACCCGGATAAAAAGTAGCTGATAGCCTTCTTCTATAAATGGGGTATCCCACACTGAAATATTTTTTTAAATCGGACTAGTACTTCCTGAGATTAGCGCGTTTACGCAAGAAGACAAATAAACGAACTCCTTAACTTAACAATATTAAGAATAGATGAGAGAACCCTACAGAACACATCAGTACTCAATAAGAAAAATAAATAATTGATATCCTTAACCTAACTGAAAACCGCAGAATCAAACATCAAACAAACCGGTTTTATGATTGGTTGCGGTCACCACCAGCAACCACAAACAATGGGTGTTTAGCGCACTCATTACATCGTTACTTATAACAGTTATTGTTTCTTATATCATTGTAATCTACTGCATTATAAAAACTACGGCTTGTTCCATTGTTTTAAAGTTAAAGTTGCTAGGTCATTAGGTGTTAGGTAGCCTACTAGAACCTAGATTGACTGAATTAGAATTTATAGGACTTATAACTACAGAATTTATAACTAACTTCTGCCAGCGGCTTCGCCCGCGTAAAACTTAAAATCAGTTTTTTCTCGTTCCCGTGGGAATTTCAGAAAACCCTTTTATAGATTAAGATTTCATGGTTTAAAAGTCCTATGTTGCTTTCCTCGAGCAACACTTATGATCTACTGTTTACAATATTTGTGTAGGCAATCCTTCTCTGTGTGAGAGGAGGCCTGTGCCCAGCAGTGGGACGATAAAAAGGCTAATGAAGGTATGGCAATAAAATAAAGAATTTATCTATTCACCTTACATTAAAGAAAATGGATGCAATTTTATAGCTGGGGTGACCACGCTAGTTTTTCAGTTGAGCTAGTCCTATTTATCTAAGAACGTAATGTATGTATGTGTGTAATCATTAATTACTCAGTTTATTTATTTTTTTATCTGTGCTCTGGTTTTCAGGTCAACGCGACAAGCCCTTCGTGTCTGATGACGAGATGCGTCTGCGCACTCCACGTCCCGACATTCTGTCCGCGCCGCCATACAACCCCTACTACGATGTGCTGAGGGAAGCTGAATCTAAGGTATTACGAAGATATTCATTTATTGGGTAGATTAAGTATCTATACCAATACAGTCTCTTCGTCTCGTCTAAGCCGTACCAGCGAAATAAGTTGTAGTCGTGTCGAGTTTTTGTCCGCTTTTATACCTTTTTTATCAGAGATTATTGAACTACACTAGTGTGGACATTTTTTGTTGTCAATTATGTATTATGTAATGCTGATGCCAACACATTAACCTACCTCAATCTGAGGTAGGCTTAACAAAGGTTCTGCCCTTTGCCAACTTCGCTCCGTAATGTCCTAGGAAAAGCAATTCCGTGGTCCACCTAAGCCAAAGACCTAAGCTCTCTGTGTGGTCATCAACAAATACTTATTTAAGTGTCATAATCATAACTTAGAATGCTGTTTCCGTATAGTGATTGAAGTCTACATGACCTATAGCCTGTGGCATATTAGGTGTCGTCACAATAAATCATTTTGTTCACATATTTTATGTTGGCTTTAAAGAGCTTTAACGATTTATATTTTCACACGTTTGTTTGCCTGTAAGTCTAGCTTTGGTTCCTGGAGCTGTTCGCGTCTTATGCATGAGTACCTAATAGATTCCTAATGGGGGTACTTATGAATTAGGGAATGATAGTTCCATATTATATGTTACACAATCCTACAAATGTTTGTAACGTTGAAGTCGGTAATTCGGTAGGATGTTTAAATTAATTACGAGTTGTCAGTAGGTACATACTTAAATGTGTATTTTATTTACCTACTGAATAGATGATAACATGAAGATAATTAAGGTATAATTAGAGCAGAATTAACACCGACAAGTTTCCAGTGTGTAAAATGGAAAGATATAATCGTATAGGTACCTACTGTCTGTTTATGCTCATTTCCTTATTTTAATAAATTAACGTTTATTATGTTAAAGTCAGTTAATTCGTGCGTGAACTGATGCGATCACTTTAGTTCCTTCTATTAAGTGTATTATCTGATGAAATCATCGTAATAAAACACTCTTCATAATTATGAAGCTAATTAAATATATTATGTTTTTTACTGCTTATAATATAACTTCCTACATAAAAACACTAATTCCTGTTTAGTAGAAAATATTCTAATACAGGCTTTTGTCTCATTTCAGTTCCCCGCGCTCCCAAGCAACAGTATCGTAGGTGTAGCTGACTCCATTTCTGATGGGGACAACAACGACCTGGACAGCGGCAAGCAGAACTACCGCCCCCCAACCGGCTGGTCCACCGGTCGCAAGAACCGTAATCGACCCACCGCCAGCCCCAATACCAACTTCGCATCCAGAGACTTCGATAACCTCGATGAAGCCGCTTCGCAGGAACCAGATGCCACTTTCAGACCAACACCTAGCATTAATTTAACACAAATCAACGCTAGACCGAGTTTGACCCCTCCATCTATTGAGCTAGTACCCCCTCCAGCACCCATAAAGGCGTCAAACACCGAAAACACAAGCGATAACCAACCAGAAGATTCTGTGTTCAAATTCATTAAACGTTTTGATCCAACATCGCCCGATGTTCACCAAACTGCTATGTCTAAATCTGAGATCATTGATTTAAACGGTCATCTACCAGCTGGCCCAGCCAACTCCGAAGAAGATAGAACGCCAAGGAAACATAAAAACTTCGGCAATAGTTTAAATACTTTCGAAACAGATAACGATAAGTCTTTCACTGAAGGATCTAGGTTTGATTCAGTAAATACTAAATCTGGAGTAACTACTGAAGAAGCCATTGCAAAAGATGAAAATGGCAATAACATTTCAGAACCTGAAAGAGTTCTATTACCACCTAAACTAGACACTGCGGCAATCCCATCAACGACTGTAGGCCCACCAATTTATTATGAATGGAAATGGGCAGTCCCGGCCTTCGATCTAGTACCCCCAAAAGAAGGTAACAAAACGAATGGCACAAACATACAGCAGACCAGGTCTATACAAGGGAAGAGTCCGTTCAGCAGCGTGACGAGACCTGAACCAAAGACCACGACTCCTTTACCAAGCAACACGGAGTACAACATCAGTTCATACTTCATTCCTGATTACGTCTTTCCACTTGATAAGGCGCATCCAGGATACGAGAGTGATGATGCTGAGACGTCTTTTCAAGTGAAAGTAGCCAGGCCTGGGAGGCAGAACTTTGGAGAGAATCCAAAATGTCCGCAGTGTCACCCCGCTTACCTCAAAGAAGGGACTTGCGAACCTTGCATAGTAAAACGGTAACCAATTCAGAGTCTTCTAAAATTAATTAAGTATAAGTCCGTTGAACTGTCACCGAAGATAATCTAAATGTATTGTTGTTTCATTTACCTGTTTCGCAATAGGAGAATGATGTTTGCATATTTTGTATATCTTCTTACAATTTAGTAAGTTATTAACTGTTATTTTTAGTTTTAAAAGCCATATTGTTACAAATACTGTTGGTGCTTTATGTGTGACATTATCCAGATTTGTGTTTATGTTAAATACAAATGTATGCTCTGTTAACTTTATAAAATGCTAATTTCTAGAATCTTACATGACGTGTAATCGCCTATTTCGTTAAATTCGAATTTCTGTACTAACTACATTTTGGGTTAGGTACCTACCTACCCCTTCAGTGTAAATATAGGTAATAATAGTAATTTTAAGATTACATTGTTTACCTCCTTTTGTAAAAAAGTAGTGTATAAACTTTTCGGCGTCTCGTTTTACCTAATAGGTATGTACTTAAAAATACAGGAATCTTAGGAATTGAACAGTTGGCTAAAAATTTCTTCGTAAGTCAGTGCCATTGACGAACAAGGGCGCTGCAAAAATACAAAATTATTTTGTTCAATCCTATTCAAAAATATCATAGTTACCACTCATAAAATGTAAAATACTAGAACCTATCTCCTTAAAGTAATATCCCAGTATAGTAGTTTTAGATTAGACAATATTTATAATTTTTATACACGTGCCTATACATACATGCCTAATTTAAGTTAGTTTTATATTAATAAAATATAATTACAAGAAAAAGTGTTTCATTGTTTTATTTAAGTATTGGGCTTTTACGGGTATACCAACCGAAATCCTTAGCCCGCAAAAAAGGTATTTGATTTAAGGTGCATGCGACGACTAGAAGCGGGAAATTCAAATATAAAATGGTTTTTTCATGTTTTACCTAAGTTAACATTCAATATGAGGCGTGATCTTATGATTGGCGGTTATAATATCCCACAAAGTAATTTCTGATGTCCTTGTTTAACTCCGAAACTTCTT
>NWSH02000437.1:547177-559199 GCA_002382865.2 Heliothis virescens | reverse complement strand
CGCGGCGGCCGCGCTGGCGGCGCACGAGGCGCGCGCGGCGCCGCCCGGCTGGAGCGCCGCCTTCCAGAGGTACTACCCCCCGCGCTGCGCCCACATCACAAGCCTCACTGTACGAGGGTTTACTTCGCGTTGCGTTTGATCCCGTTCACTCTCACTTTTGGTTAATTCACTTCAATAAATGAAGACTCACTTGAGACCGTACAATCGACTAGCATTGACATGCTGATGGCACTTACAAGAATTTAGTTCGAATTGCGTTTGAATAAATCGGTATTTTGGTACTAATAGGGGCTAATTATTTTATGTTTGTCAACTCTTCTTTCAAAAATGGTATTTCAGTTGGACACATTTTCTGAAGAGAATCACAAGACTTTTCCGTGAATATACTAAAGATTTATATATTTAAAGACATAGGAAAAAAAACAACTTTAGAAATTTCCCCGTTAAATAACTTGTAGCTTACTTCTTATTGCGGCACATACTAGACACTAAATAGTATAAGATAGCCAATTAATGATAAAACGACAAACTTAACAGCGAAGAAACCCTTTTACATCTTACCCCCTATCAAAAATGGGCTATTTATAGTGGAGTCTTTGTTTTTGGACTATCAGAACTTTGGTGTTTTTGAGAAGGTGCGGACCGAACTCTTATGGACTTGATCTTTTTCGTTATGTATTTATTTTTGTGACTGCAGCCTTGAATTTTGGTCGGCAAACTAAAATTCAAGGTGTTAATATCAATTGGAATTTGGAACATTTAAAGATTTCTTCAGTGTCAATTGTGTTGCATAATTCGCAGTAAAATAATTTCTATATATTTCTTATCTTTTTAAAATGGCGTAGTTCTGAAATTATGCCAAATATTTTTACTGTGGAATTAAGCAACGCAGGATACTGCAAGATTGTGAATGTTTTCGATATCCGATTGTAAATTTTCAACAGAATAACACATTCAGTGGTACGTATGTATTTTGAGTTGATTTGATTGAACTATTTTAATCAAGTCAAGTCAGATATAATTTTCTGTGTATACTGATTATTTCTTACCTTCTTAAATGAGAGGAGAATAAGGACTTCATATTTTCACTGTTTAGAAGCGTTTTCGAAAACTTTATTTTTGTATTAGGAAATTTCATTTGCCTAATCGACTAAATATTATCTTTTATATAGTCTAGCTTTGAAGCTTTCAAAATATTTTTCACTGTTTTTAAATATTCAGATTATTTATTGTTATTTCAAGGTAGGAGAAATGAACCTCAAAATAATACTTTATTTGAAATGTATTTGATTTGGAACTAACTGTGATAATTCTTCTGTGATTAGTTAATTATCTAAGAATAAAAACTTTATTCTAAATATCTAGTTTCTTTAATGTTTTGTTAACCCGAAAACTAAGAATAAAGTACAGCGACATCTTAGCTATAAGTGTGAAGAAGACAGAAGATCGCCGGCGGTTGGACTTCGAGTCATCGCGACTGCGCCGGAGTTGGTGAGAAAACAAAACTCTTTGACAAATATTTTGATATAATTTCGTGAATAATATGCTTTGATCTTTTCTAGAATGCTGATGGCGAGACCGTCGTGTAAAGGATTTTGAGGATTCCTTGTGTCCGCCATTTTGGAAATCAATTTTCTTTTGTTTTTTGCTTTTAATTTTACGGCGGACACAAATCCGGAGCACGGGTTAAAGTATACGGTTTTATTTGTCATTAGATAAGTTCGCCCCATACTTTTAGATAGCGCTGTGGTGATCTTAAGTTTTGTAGAAAAAAAAAAACTATTATTCTATTTCCCCTTCAATAATTATTTGAATTACATTTCCTTCTTTTCGTTGTCAATTTTATATTGACTTTCATGTTTCTCTGGCCCAGCTGGCCCAGCTTCTCCAACATGGCGTTCGTTATTACAACAATTTGTCTTCTCAAAATTGGTATGACCCGCCTGTACTTCAAAATATCCTCTAAGAAGTTTCCATCGTCGCTGAAACCTTACCTATTTCGCTTATACGCTCAGATTTTAATCGCGAAAAAACCCTCATAATATCAATTAATCGTATCGTTAATAGTACATGCTCTTAAATAAATTCAAATATTCTCAAAAAAACTTAAGCTCACCTCCGTATCTAAAGCTACCGGGCTACTCTCCACCTCCATGACCCATACGTGTACTGTGACGTTTGTGCACCACAGGTCCGAGGGCCGCTACTGCTACCGGCGCGAGGCAGACGGGCTGGTACAGTGGGAATACCCCGCCACCACGCACACCGATATGGAGATATGCACCACGCCTCCGCATCCTGGGATTGATGCTAAGGTATTGAGATTTTATGGATAAGTCGGTTATTTTGTGAAAACTAGGAATTTTTGGGGGCGTAAGTGTAAATAAATATAGCAGGAGTAGGTATTTTAACAATGAATGCCAGAAATAATGAGTAGCTGCTCAGTCATTAATGAGTTCTATGCAGTTCTTAGTTGTTACCACGTGGGCTCTTTATAGGAAAGTCAGATAAGTCAGTCCATAAATTGCGAAAGTGTGACTTGAATGTCTTGCAAAAAATGTGATTGAGTGCGCTTAATTTTATTTAAACCTTTATTATCAGGCAACTATGGCCCATAGATAAGTACCTAAAGATATCAAGAATTCGATTTCACGAAACATACAACTTTATAACCAATCAAACCTAATTTTCTTTATTCTAGGACGAAGTACCCCCGCCTTTACCTCCAACTCCGCCACCAGCATTGGCGCCACCACCGCCCACAATCCCTTCCACCTGGTCACGCGCCGTCACGCCGCCGCCACCGTCCTTGTCGGGGACCGTAATCCCGGCGGGTCCCAGTCTGGCGCCCTCAGTTCTGGCGACCCACAGTGCTGGCACCCCGGGGTGGCCGAGAGCTCGCACGCCGCCGCCCCCGGCCTGGGCCGATCCTCCGCCACCAGGATGTGATGATCTACCGCCTTTACCTGCTAACGTAAGTTTAAAGTTCTTTTAATGATGATTGTTTTGATTTTGATTATTAATTGAAACTTTGCCTTCATTCGCTCGCTACGGTTCGGAATTATTTTATAAGATAATATAACTCTGACTTGGAGAAATGATTTGTCACAAAATATTACGACTACAATTTTTTTTCAATCATATTATTAACTATCCATTTTTTAATAACGATATCTTAAAGATAGATACCAAAAAAACAAAATATCATGCCGCTAAAAAATAGTCATAAAAATTCTCGTGTAGGTAGTTAAAGTAATCTGCAGATCACCTTAATATTTGTTGCCCTACTTTACAAAAAAAAATCTCATTGCAGTCTGAACAAAAACAAGAGATAGGCGATGAACTAGCATCGTTCTACAGCGATATCGCGGAACTTGAGAAGCAGACTTCGGGGCCGCACACCGCCTCCAACTCGCCTGAGCCCGTGGACAGCAAGGACAAGCATAGAGATAAGGGAGATAAGGATAAAGACGCTAAAGTTAATAAGAAGAAGTCTAAAGTGAGTAATATAAATATTTTCTTCTCTTAAAACCACCGAGCTTTAAAAAATGTGACTTCTGTTTAACCTCACAACGGGGAACTTTGGAGGATCTAGACTTTCGAATTCTTTCAAACAGATGCCTTGTCTCGTGTTTATGTTTAAACAGTAAGTTACAAATTTGAAGGCATAAATATTTTCATTTCCTTTTAAAGGGCTACGTTGAGTTACATGGATTGTTACCGTGAATGATAAGATCACGCCTCGTGTTTAACAGTCCAATGTAAACTTGGGTATAAAATAATTAGAATGAAATAACAACTTTAATTTCTCGCTGCCGATTCTCGCATTCACCTTAAGGTGAATGGTCCGAAACTTCCTACAATTCAAATGTTCCTTGAAAAAGTTTTTATTGGGAAATATCATAGTATATCGAGGAACATTTGATTTGTAAGAAGTTTCGGAGTTAAACAAGGACATCAGAAATTACCTTGTGGTGTATTATAATCGCGAAACATAAGATCACGTCTCATATTGAATGTTAACTTAGGTAAAAATGAAAAAAACATTTTATGTTTGAATTTCACGCTTCCAGGCGACGCATTCACAATAAAATCAAATTATCTTTGTTCCAGGTAAAAATATCAGCATCAATGGGATTGAAACACAAATCGGTGTCCAACTTAGTGGCAAAATGGCAACAGGTGGCCGATGAGATCAACTCCGATTGATTTACTGACCATTTGACCGTTCAGCCGCTTCAAGCGCTTAACTGTTTGGCTTCGTTAAGCCGAACTAATACTGTGAGACTAATTAATAGGTTTCTAGCTAAATTAATTATCCATAAGACAGATTTTTACACCAATATTCTAAAACATCTGATTCTAAAAATGTATGTTCAATTCATATGACCGCAGATATTTATTTTTGCAAAGACAATAAAGTTATTATATAACGTGAAAATAAGGTTTTTTCTACTTTATAGCATTTAATTTCCTACGTTACTGTAGATGTCACAAGCAGAATTTTAGCTACATATTGTACCTTATATAATACTTAACGAGACTAGCAAATATTGTTGAAAATAATTATGCATTAAATAATTAATATTTTTACACAGGAACGCTTATTCATAATAAAATTTAATTGTCTGGAAAGAGATTTTATTCATAGATTGAACATTATAAACACAAAATGTTTGAAGTATATAAAATATTTTTGTAACCGTAATAATTTTGAGCACATTGTCAGTAGAATAAGTTATGTTTTACGTAAATCGATAGCAACAATTGATTTTTTTTTCTGTAAATATTTTGAGTATTTTGTATATAATAAATTTTGTTAAGATTATTAAGTGTTTTATATTCAATCTTAAAAGTTTATCTTTCAATACACACCATTCAGTAACATTCTTTGCATTTAAATTATCTATCACATACACAACATGAATTTAATACTAATTAATCAGCACATATCTCCCTAAACGAAGCCTATTTACGAACTATCTAATTTAAACCACGATTCTCAGTAAACCTTATTGGAAACCAAATTACAGCTTAATTAGCAGCATTCAAACTCATCACTATCAAATATTTTATTTTAAATATACACGCCAGTCACTGGTTGAGCACTAACAATCCATATTGATCCTTATTACAACAGCAATAAGGTTCATTTTAGGTTGATACTGATAGTAAATTGGGTGGCTACGTGATTGCATTACTGAATGTTATTTAGAATATCTGAATTACATTTTAGTTATTCACAGCGGGTTCTGTTTGTAGCTCAGGTGCGAAATGTATGAAGTGACAGGTATTTCTGCTACGGTATTTTCACGCCTTTTCTAAATTCAACAAGAGGTTCTAAATTCAACCACGTGTACCCCTATTTTTTGCAGGATACAGTATAAGTTTAATCACAATAAGGAATGAATTATGCTAGATTGGCGGGTACGAACCGTGCACCGGGCGAGGCACGGACGAGGCTCGGCTTTAAAACTCTACGAATATTTATATGATGCCGTCCATGCTATGCCGTGCGGCGTCCGCGTCCGTCAGGACACGGCTCGTGCCCGCCACGGTCTAGCATTATTAATCCCTATAAATCGGCCGGATCTTCAAACCGAATGAAATTGTGAACATAATGATGATGATGGCGTCCTAGCCGATTATCGGCCACGATGGCTGTTCTCATGTAAGGAGATCAGCCGGCTGCGCAGGACATATTATAGTGTACAAGCATTTGCGCAGACACAGGTGCACTCCCTATTCCCTCACTCTCATAACCCGATGGGACGGCAATCCGACACGACCGGTGAGAGATTAGGCGCAGGACCGACATTAACGTGCTCTCCGATGCAAGGGTGTATCAATCACTAACTTCCAACTCCGGGCTGCTTTGTGAAAGTTGCTAAAACCCACAAAGCGATTTCGGCCCGACCCGGGAATCGAACCCGAGACCTCGCGTTCAGCAGTCGGCTATGCGATAACTAGACCAACGAGGCAGTCAAAAAAGTTGTGAACATACAAACATAACATATACAAACATACTTACATCGTTATCCTGCAAAAATCTGATTCGGCTTCAAAATTATTCTTCTGGATGTAGTATGGATGTTAGTATGGATTACTATTAATTAGATTCTCAGGAACTTGTAGAAGCGTTACACCCTCGAATTCGGGAGAAAGCGTGGCATATTAAGTTAGATTCCTAGTAAAAAAAAGGGCAATGAAAACATTCAGGAATGCTAATTTACGGTCACAACAATATTATGATCAATAAGTATTTCAAATATGTTTACCACTGCACCTCTCTGAGAGACTTCTGAGCCCAACGAACCAAGAAAACATTGCGAGAAAATAAATCAGTCTTACTTGAAAGCCCTTTCGATTACGCAAGATTCCTTAGCTTGGAGTTTTTTTCTTATTCGTTAAAGGATANTTTTTGCAGGATACAGTATAAGTTTAATCACAATAAGGAATGAATTATGCTAGATTGGCGGGTACGAACCGTGCACCGGGCGAGGCACGGACGAGGCTCGGCTTTAAAACTCTACGAATATTTATATGATGCCGTCCATGCTATGCCGTGCGGCGTCCGCGTCCGTCAGGACACGGCTCGTGCCCGCCACGGTCTAGCATTATTAATCCCTATAAATCGGCCGGATCTTCAAACCGAATGAAATTGTGAACATAATGATGATGATGGCGTCCTAGCCGATTATCGGCCACGATGGCTGTTCTCATGTAAGGAGATCAGCCGGCTGCGCAGGACATATTATAGTGTACAAGCATTTGCGCAGACACAGGTGCACTCCCTATTCCCTCACTCTCATAACCCGATGGGACGGCAATCCGACACGACCGGTGAGAGATTAGGCGCAGGACCGACATTAACGTGCTCTCCGATGCAAGGGTGTATCAATCACTAACTTCCAACTCCGGGCTGCTTTGTGAAAGTTGCTAAAACCCACAAAGCGATTTCGGCCCGACCCGGGAATCGAACCCGAGACCTCGCGTTCAGCAGTCGGCTATGCGATAACTAGACCAACGAGGCAGTCAAAAAAGTTGTGAACATACAAACATAACATATACAAACATACTTACATCGTTATCCTGCAAAAATCTGATTCGGCTTCAAAATTATTCTTCTGGATGTAGTATGGATGTTAGTATGGATTACTATTAATTAGATTCTCAGGAACTTGTAGAAGCGTTACACCCTCGAATTCGGGAGAAAGCGTGGCATATTAAGTTAGATTCCTAGTAAAAAAAAGGGCAATGAAAACATTCAGGAATGCTAATTTACGGTCACAACAATATTATGATCAATAAGTATTTCAAATATGTTTACCACTGCACCTCTCTGAGAGACTTCTGAGCCCAACGAACCAAGAAAACATTGCGAGAAAATAAATCAGTCTTACTTGAAAGCCCTTTCGATTACGCAAGATTCCTTAGCTTGGAGTTTTTTTCTTATTCGTTAAAGGATAATCCGGGAAATCGCTTCAAGAAATCCTAAATTAAATTCCGAGATAAATGGCTTTCCGAACACGTTCGTGTAATAAATTCTTAATGATACATTAAAAGTGGATTGTCTTACGAAAAACCACGTTCTTAGGAGGGCATACCTAGTTCGTGTGTACCTACCTACGTAAAAATAGGTGTCTGTAGGTACATAGTTACACGAATATTATCTGTCACAAGCGGTTTCACTATTTCGCGCACCCGAATAAAAAATAAAGCCTTACGCCGAAGAGCTTACCAGTTGGTAAATAGTATCTAACATAGATGATAGAATTTTTCAAATCGGACCCGTACTTCCTGAGATTCCAAGGCGTTCAAGGATGCAAACTCGTTGGTAAGTAAGAGTGATTTTGTAGGTGGCATAATTTTTTAAGATCTTCAAAAAAGTACAAAGGGTCAGTTACAATGAAAGTGCTGATGATAAAGTTCTTCGTCCCAAAAGTAGGTACCTATCTGAACAGCCCTTAAAAGTACACTGAACGAATTAACTCATGTCCTTTTCAGTTTTCAGGGCTTCAGACCTTCGCCGGTGGGGGCCTGGACGCTATGGACTCCCAGGCCCCAACCACTCAGGCGAGGTCGGGGTGCCGCTGGGTATTTTTAGTGGGTATACCGGGGAGTCCCACATAAACCTCTCCCGTCGCCCGACAAAAAAAAAGGGCTTCAGACCTTATTATGAAAATATCAACTGCAATTTGCAGCATTGATTTTTTTCTCTATTTTTTGTTATTGTTTATTTTTTTTTCCTATTGCATTTTAACAAGTTATTAATATCAACTAAGATTAGGTGGAGCTACGTTCTATTTTATTTTATTCTGATTTTCTGTAACAACTGTTAATAATTAGAAGAACAGGGCCTTGATAGCAAAATAAAGGAAAATAGCTAGACGTTTCTTGTTCGTTTTAAATATTTTGACTAGATACTATATTATCCCTTATACATATTATCTATATATCTTACTTTTTAAGGGAAATCCGAGCAATGACACAAAAAACCCATTAAATCACATTCGTGTCACAAATTCCCGGTACAGCCATCATGTATCGTCGATTCGTCATAAAGGCGGTCGTAACAAGAAGCCTATAAACGCTAGCTATAGCACGCTACAATCAGCTTTATCGCTCGCTCGCGTTTGTGTACGACCGGCCGTAACTCCGCCAGTTAACCTAGATTTTATTTAAAAGGTCACAGGTTATTGTTTTGTATTGGTGTGCGTTTCTGTGGGTTTGTCTGTTTGTCTTTATTTTATTGATGTACTCGTATCTACCTATTAGTTTTCTTCATTCGTCAAATTCTAAACAGTAGTAGAATTTTATGTCTAACAAATTCCTGTTAAAGTCTGTGACCAAACTTTTTTACACACATTTTTTATATAATAATAATAATTCATTTATTTCATGACTACAATGGTCCAATGGTTAGTATCTTACCATCTATAACTTATCGTCTAAGGGTTAGTAATACTTAAAAGCTAACAAGCAATTTTTGCCTAACAAGCAACGCCATCCAGTGCCTAAGCACCGGCGCATCATGCTAATACTTGCAGGATGCTGTTCGCGCTAGTCCTAAACCTGCTTAGCAACGAGGCCGCCTTCTTTCTCATGAGCGCATAAAAATCATATATTATATATTTGGTTTCCAATTTTTTTTAAATTTTCCACCATTACGGTGGAAAATTAACAAACAGTAAAACGACTAAATATGACGCACGGTTTTTTACATTATTTTTGTGCATTTGTTAACAGTTTACGCGTAAGTATAAGCGCGACAACGCCCTTACGAGCTCATCGTTGTCGAACAGAAAACCCGCCTTTGTGAAACCGCTGCAGCTGTATTAAGTTTTTATTCATCTAAACAATACATATTTTACTTATTTTATGTGCCTTCTACAGTGTTATTTTGTAGTTCAGTAGGTGTTCACGTAGCTATGTGATTAGTTTACTCACGCATTACCGACGACCGCGCAATTTCCGATCTCCGACCTGCAGGAAGCGCGCCGTCGATTCTATAAAACAAATAGCTATTTTTTCCTTTCACAATACTTGCCTAGGTATTGTACAGCGCTAGCTCATCAGCGTACCTGAATTTGTCTTTTTTTTCAGTAGATTTTCAACCTTGTAGCAATAGTGGAAGGTTAATGTTCGATTGTTAAAATTTGACAGATTCGGGTAAGTTGACGTGCTGTCTTCACCCACTGGGTATGTAAAAGTTTATCTTTAACTTTTTATAGTTTTATTAATTGTTCACTGTAACATTGTTTTTGATCATCATCATCCTTTCCAAACGTAGTGACGGTCACGTCACGGTGAAATTGTGTAAACAAAAATCTGTAATTTTTTTATCACGAAAGCTTGATAAAAAAGTTATTAATCGCGTTTAAAATATTCAAAAGAAACTTATACTAATACAGCACTCGATGCATTTTAATAGTTCTTTTTTAGATTTAACTTGTAAATATCTTTTTTCTAATTAATATCTTTTTTCTAAAAATCTTGTAAATAAGTGTACATATTTCATTATTGTACAGCACTTAAGTTATCTCAATTCAGGAATATAACCCCGCGATTCACAAAACTTATAAACTCTTTTCCTTTTTGGGAAATGGGCTAAAAATAACACAATCCTACACATAGGTACATCGGTACCTACTTAACGCTATAATTCAACAATGGCAGACATAGACAGAGCCATCACGATTTAAACAGAGCTCAGTAAAACAATCGTAACTCTTTATAGTCTCGCTCCTCGCAATGAATAACTGAGGGAATATCGTTCATAGTTTACACAGTCGAAACTAAATACAGAAGAATCACTACATTCAAAGAGTAAATAAGTAAAAAATAATAATAATAACGGCGTCCAAAGCGTCCATTGCCGTCCATGATGTCTATTCTCTCTTAAGAGATCAGCTAGCTGCGCAGGACATAATATTTATAGTGCATAATTTTGCGCAGAAACAAGTGCATTCTCTATTCATCTCATAGCACGATGGGACAGCAATCCGACACGACCGGATAGATCAGGCGCAGGACCGGCATTTACGTGCTCTCGTGCCGGGCGTACGATGAAGATTATGATGTATCACTAACAACTTTCAGATTTAGGCTGCATTATGAATCTATTGTTTGATGTTCTTTCTCGAGCCTTTTGTGCATACACGCCAGCACATCAACCGACATCAATCTATCTTTATTCAATAGACTAGCTTCTGCCCGCGACTTCGTACGCGGATCATGTCGCTTATGCCAGCGACAACGGGGTCGTCAAAATCAAAGATCTGAAGCATCTGATATCGTATTCTAAGAGCCCGGTAGCGAATGAATATGCGAAGCGATTCAGAACTTTCATTTTTGTAAGTCAACCCACCAGTTATAGTATAGCTGGGCTCTTGAAGTTCCAGATAAGGTGTTCTAGATCTTCAAATTAAATATCTCTGCAGAAAAAATTCATCACGTGGATAAATTTTTACAATGGCACCATTCTTGTATCTCTTATAGTTTAGCTCGTCTGTTGCGGTTCTGCATCAGGTAAACACACCAAAAACATAGGACTTTTATACAAACTACCAACCCCCGTTGTAGGTACTCCCCTAGGAGTATATTTTCGTAAAATGCGATGCGATGTCTACACCCTAAGAGAAACCTATCTTCAAAATTTCATGTCACTTTCTTCAATTACTAAACCCCTATTTACCACCTTCGGGGTGGAATTTCAAAAAAAATGTGAAACACGTGTTTACTTTTTATTTCAAGGAGTAACTTCACGAAGTTTCTTGTCGAAATTCGTAATTAATATTCATTTCCCATACAAAGCTTCAACCCCTATTTCAACCCCTTAGGACACGAATTTCAAAAAGTCGTGAAACACGTGTTTACTTATTTATTTCAAGGAATAACTTCACGAAGTTTTATGTCGAAATTCGTAATTAATATAAGTTCGCCATACAAATTTCAACCCCTATTTCAACCCCTGAGGAGACGAATTTAAAATAATCGTTTCTTATCTCGCGTAAAACTCTTATGATGAACCTCTGTGCAAAATTTCAGCTTTATTGGTTTACGGATTTGGGCCTTGCGTTGATGAGTTCACCATACAAATTGTCAACCCCATTTTAACCGGAAACCCCATTTTAACCCTTTAATGCAGCGGTCGGCAACGCGCGGCCCGCGGGCCGCATGCGGCCCGCGAACGCCTTACTTGCGGCCCGAGAAGGTTTTGTAAATATGTCTTAATAATATCAAAATAAATGGATAAACAAACTGAAAGCAACCGTATCGTCAATACTGTGATATATCAGAGAATTTACTTTAACTAAAGAGCTTAAATCGAATACAGCGCATCAAAAAATTGGTCCTCATCGCTGTCACTCGGTAATGTACTCATGTATCGATGGGAAATCATCAGTATGACCCCTCCCGCTGTGGGTGACAGCGGAAGGGAGTGTCAGACTTTTACTGACTAAAACCCACCGTGTTCCTTCGGGAGCCCTTTTGTGCCAGGGCCGCGGTAACTCTTTCG
>NWSH02000437.1:527120-544495 GCA_002382865.2 Heliothis virescens | reverse complement strand
GCACTCACCCCTTTTCCATACAAATATAGGAACGCGAAATTCTAGCCTAAGCCACTATATTAAAAAACAACAAGCCTTGATAACTTTGCATCCAGGTGAACCGATTTTGAAGCGGTTTTTTTGCGGGTTCTATTATCTACACAGGGTTGTAGACACGCACTAACCCTTCACATTACATATCGCAAGGTGGTCGCAACCCCATTTTTTGACACCCCCACGCCTTTTAACACTGTAAAAAATAGACAAATTAAATTAATTTTTTCAAAATTCTCCAGATAGATTTTTATTTAACAATTGTTTTAGTACTTACCTTACGGCCCTATCTTCCCGAGTGCATTTTGTACCGCGAGGGAGGTTTGGATCGCCTAAATTTAAGCTTTTTCACTATCAAAAACGGTAATTTTCAGTTTTTTTCCGGATAAATCGAAATTTACCACTGTGCTAAATTCTAGATTTCAAGTACATCTAAGCTTTAGGGCTCGTGAAGACGCAGCTTTTGACGTAATTCGCACGACCCTGTAGCTCACACCCAAACGTCAAAAAATTGGCACGTCACCCCTTTCCATACAAATTAGAGACGCGAAATCTACCCTAAGCCCTATATTAAAAACAACAAGCCTGTAACTTTGCATCCAGGTGACGATTTTGAAGCGGTTTTTTTGCGTTATTTATCTACAACAGGTGTAGACACGCACTAAATCCTTCACATTACATATCGAAGTGGTGCAACCACCATTTTTTGAACACCCCCACCCTTTTAACCACTGTAAAAAATAGACAAATTAATTAATTTTTCAACAAATTCTCACGATAGATTTTTAATTTAACATATTGTTTTAGATACTTACTTACCGCCCTATCTTCCCGAGTGCATTTTTGTAACCGCGAGGGTAGGTTGGTCGCCTAAATTTAGCTTTTCTATCAAAAAACGGGTAAATTTTTCAGTTTTTTTCCGGATAAATCGAAATTTTACCACTGTGCTAATTCTAGTTTCAGTACATTCTAGCTAGGGCTCAGTCGAGACGCATACTTTTGAACGTATCGCACCGACCTCTAGGCTCACACCAAACGTCAAAAAATTGGCTCAACCACCGCCCTTTAAGTCCGCGCTTGATCCCTATATAGGAAAGGAGGCAACTTTTAGGGCTCAGGTTATCGAAAAATTATTTTTGCGGGAATCGAATCCCTGGATTTGCACATGGGTCTGACTGATTTCGTTTTAACCGGCCCCTCTAATAACACGCCAACAGGAACGATTTTTATTCTAAAATTTTGTCTTGAAACAAACTCGTATATCTTGAGGCTAATTAAAATCCTTACTGACTTGGCCTGGGCTGTATTGAACACCACTTATCAAGGTTACACAGCCCAGAACCAATAGGACATCATTTTTTCCCAGCACCTAAACTTGACTACACACGAAAGCTAAACTATATTGATCTGTCAATTTTGAAAACCGCTAAATAAAACCAATCAGTACACATTCCCCCTATACAGGAACCAGCAACTGCTCGGGGTTTAGTGGGACCATTGACAATAGCGGAGTGAAAAAACCATATTACGGCTGTGTGTCGTCTTTTTGGACCATTGTACTTAAGTTTTAGATAATTATAACTGTCTGACTTTTAAACCAAAGACTTGGCTATTGCCAAAAAATTCTCGAACATTATTATTGTGTCTTGATTATAATTTACTATCTGTTTTATTTATAACTATATTCTTGCACGACAGCCATGGTGACCGAGGCTGTTGACAGCTTCTCTGCAGTGGCAGCGATGAGGAGAGCAGCAAGGAGCACCCAGATGGAGGCAAACAGCGAGTCTGAAAGTGGTGTCATCAAACATGGTGCCTATGTTTGACGAAGGGAGCGCAAAGAGCCAAAGACCCGACTTCTCGCCCTAGCTCGGTCGTCGAAGGTCGTCTAAGATGGATAATAATTTATGTCGATAATTTTATAAATTTTATCCAAAAGATTGGTGTGCTTCCATAAGTGAGATGCACATAAAACAACAGTAACATTCGGCTTCTGGGGTTAATCTGACAAGTGCGGCCCGCCGTTAGGTTTTTTTGCTACCTAGTGGCCCTTGCCTGCCAAAAGGTTGCCGACCGCTGCTTTAATGGATTTATTAAAAAAATGTGAAACACATGTTTACTTATTTATTTCAAGGAGTAACTTCACCAAGTTTCATGTTGATGAAATTCGTAATTAATATTCATTCGCCATACAAAGTTTCAACCCCTATTTCAACCCCTTAGGACACGAGTTTCAAAAAATCCTTTCTTAACACGCGTCAGTTTCTTAAGATGAACCTCTGTGAAAAAAATCAGCTTTTTAGGTTCACGGGTTTGGGCCCTGCGTGTTGAGTCAGTGAATCAGTCAGGACTTTGAGTTTTATTTATATAGAAGAAGAAGAAAATAGAAGACTACTCGACCAACCCGGATAAAAAGAAACCTACAGCCTTCCTCCATAAATGAGCTATCCAACACTGAAAGAATTTTTCAAATCGGACCAGTAGTTCCTGAGATTAGCGCGTTCAAACAAACAAACTCTTCAGCTTTATAATATTAGTATAGATTAAATACTCTTAACCAACAACAATATTTATTATTTATTTGGATAATAATATTATTTATTACGTTGATACAACTCTTACCAAATAATGCATTCATTTCCACCAAAGATTACCATAAAAACGGTTCTAGAGAGTTACTCTTAAAAGCTAGACATATACTGTCGCGGACTTTTTTTTAGCTCATTTTAAGAGAAATAATTCTTTCGTACATATATTTTTGGTATCTTGAATCGTTTTCGCAGCGCACGCTACGAAAGCCCTCAAGGATGAATAATCTTTCCCGTTTTTCCCACATTTTCCATTATTTCTTCGCTCCTAATAGTTGCAGCGTGATGTTATATAGCCTAAAGCCTTCCTCGATAAATGGGCCATCTAAAACTGAAATAATTTTTCAAATCGGACCAGTAGTTCCTGAGATTAGCGCGTTCAAACAAACAAACAAACTCTTCAGCTTTATAATATTAGTATAGATTTTCAACTTTATTGTGGAAGGTTAATGTTTGATTGGTAAAATTTGACAGATTGAGGTAGGTTGACCTGCCGTCATTTGTAGTAGGGCCGAGGTAGATATTTACCCTAATAATCTATTTATTCAATACTACACAACCGTTCCTTTGGAAACGATAATCCTTCTGCATATCATTTGTCTAGTGAAACACATCTGTTTGGCAGCTATAAAGTGTTTTGCGTGGGCGTTAGGTGTTCAGCAGTAGGTAAGGTTTATGTTTTGTTTGTATGTTGTGATTTCATCCTGTTGAGTATTCTCTATTGGGGTATAAGTAGCGAGTTTATAAGTTGTTGCTTTGCGCTGGTATTTCTAGCTGTGGTTATAACTAGTCTTTGATTCAGTCGTCTAAGATTCATCGTGGAAAAAAATAATAATACTAGTATATTCTACTTTTGGAAAAGTAGTAGATACGTATCTAGGTATAGAGTCTGCTTTCAGGCAATTATCTTTTTTGGAATTTTGGAGTTTTCAATTGTGTTTGTTCGAAAACTTCCCTCCTGGAAAACCACGAAGATATTTTTAATACAACCTATCCTTAACTACCTACAATGTGTTTATCTTATATCCCGTAATTGAAAAGTCCTTTGCATCACAGTGGAAACTTAAAAATAAATTGAATACAAAAAAACCTATTCACTTCTTATTAAAGCACTTTAAAACCACAATTTCGCGACGAACTATATCCCACAGCTGCTTATACTCGACAACTCACAGCCGGCTCTCGATTTCACCAAGTAGGGTAAAGTAACAAATTCTCGTCCTCCCGCTAATTGTGCCCTTCCTTACTTTTTGTTCATCCACCCTTTTAATTTAATTCAGCAATAAATTATATCATTAACTTAATTACTTTTGTCATTACAAAATTCTTTCAAAGTGAAAATGTTAGTGGTAATTTTAAATTGGATACGAACGTGTTAACTAGGGTTGTTATGACTATATAAACTGCAGAATAAAGTAAATAAAACATGTTGTTTCGTCTGTTTTTGAACTGCAGTAAACTAGGAATGTTTGCTACGTTTTGCTGTTGCTTGTTAGTTTGTTTATACAGTTGTATAATTGGCAGTTTGTTGTAGAATATAATTATGATGCATACTAATATAACTTACTAGCGGATTCACCCGCCTCCCGTGGGAACTACTCCGCGCAACCGGAGAATAAATATAACCTTCCTCGATGAATGGGCTATCTAACACTGAAAGACCAGTAGTTCTTGAGATAAGCGTGTTTAACGTCAGTAAATATGTAATAAATATTATAAAGAGGAAAACTTTGTTTGTTTGTTTGGTTGTAATGAATAGGCTCAAAAACTACTGGACCGATTTTAAAAAATCTTTCACCATTCGAAAGCTACATTATCCACGAGTGACATAGTATATAATATTATAAAGAGAAAAACTTTGTTTGTTTGTTTGTTTGGTTGTAATGAATAGGCTCAAAAACTACTGGACCGATTTTCAAAATTCTTTCACCATTCGAAAGCTACATTATCCACGAGTGACATCGGCTATATTTTATCCGGGTACGGGCAGTAATTCCCACGGGATGCGAGTGAAACCGCGGGAAAACGGCTAGTATATAATAAAGAGAGAGAGAGAAAATTAAAAATTATAGTGACTAAACGAGGGTAGTTGTAAAACTCTGCACTTCACAGAGACGCCGCTAGCTGTCATCAGTCCACCCGTGACCATGGCCGGTGCAATTCCGCTGAAACGCTGTCACAATTAAATCCTGTTTGTACATAAATATAATGTGTATTGTGTTATAATAACATAGATACGTACAAGAAAAGTGCTGTATACTACGCGGAACTTTTAGTGCCAACTAGCTGCTAGCTATACTAAATTATATACTTATAGTAGGTAGATGTAAATAGTGTTTTCCTAATGTTCACTTCAAGAAGGTAGTAGTGTCTTCATTACAAAGGCGAAACAAAGTAAATGAGGTAAATTATAATTTTCATGTCATCTTCAAAGAGGGTAAATATTTTTGTGAATACCTTATCTCAACTTAAAACCAGCTACATTACCATGAATAGATCAATGTTCCTAGTAGATACGCCCACTCTTACCTGTCTGAAGCGGTGAGGTGGAGGGAGGAGGGTAGTACAACAAACAAATGGAGTAAACAGCTGCGACCACCAATTTATATTAATATAAACAAGTATCTACTATCTAGTACATTTTGTCGATTTGTTGATGTCAAGAATAAAATAGTAACTATTTAGCTGATAGGAGTAGTGTCATTTGTTTTTGTGTAAAGTAAGTATAGCTTTGTTATTGTTGTGTTGAATATGTAATTTGTTAACAAAATTAAATTGCTGTGTAGTTCATATAATAATAGTTTTAAGTACCTTCGCTACCTTACGTCCCCGCGTGAGCCATGGAAGTGTTCTTAATGAGCTTGCTATGAAATAGCTTTATATCAAAAGAGCTTTAGGGTCTCTCAGAATCACAAAAGCTGCAACTACGGGACAGCAAAATAATTGGGATCAATTATAATCTTAACCAGAACAAAAAACTTTTGCCAAAACTACTGACGATGACAACAGCAATTACCTCTATAAAATTTTTCATTCCGCACCCCAAACCTAGACAGCTACTAAATTCGTCTGATACCCTTTATTCCAGTATAACTGTTATCCAGTCTAGATTCAGTCTAGTCTAGACAACAGATGGAGTCTCCTGGCTAGGAAATATGTCTCTTTAGTCGTGACAAACGACCACTTTTTCAGGCTAATATCTGTGAAAATGCTGCTGTATTGTTTTGGCTGGAAGTTTCATTTGTTTTGTCATATGAAGTATTTTGTTTCTTTGTTGTGACGGACCGGCCAGTTTCACAGGTTTCAAGTTAAGTTCTAGATAACTATCTGACAGATAGAAATGTTTTTAATTTTAATTTTAAAGTGACTATCTATAACTATGGCGATTGTGGCAACATGAATTTTGTGATGTGCCAATATTGAATCAGACTAATTTTAATACAGGTGTACATGATAGGTATCTAAAAAAGATAAAGATAAAAGTCATTTATTCGAAGTAGGCTGAAAATCAGCACTTTTTGAAAACCCCCAAAACACACGCCCTTCACCACTTCCTACGTGTTTTTGCTGGGAAGAAGAAATGGTACTAATATACATTAATTGATATGACTGTAAGCATTTTTTTAGTCATCATATTATTTCGCATACCTCATGACGTAATGACTTGCCAATCAATCACCCAAACTGAACGAATGTCAGAATCGATTAAATTATATCAATATCATCAATCAAATAAATGTATTTGCAAATAAATAATGTCATTTAAAAATCTTCTATTTATGCTCAGAAGAATTGGATTATTTTCAATACCTTTTAATGATTATGTTTGTACCTACTGTTCTCTAACAGTATAGAAAAAAATACAGAACACTATTATCTAATGTTATCACCATTTCCCTACCGGTATCCCAATGTATTTGAGGTCGGCGCAGCATATTTTCTTCCATACTGTAGTATCTGCCGTCATCTCAAAAGTAACATTCTTCCTAGCCATATCGACTTTCACACAATCCATCCATCGTTTCTTTGGTCGTCCCCTTCTACAATATCCATCCACATTTATGCTCTAATCCTTCCTCACAGCATGTTCCTCAATACCTCCGCATCACATGCCCATACCTTGCCAGCCTTATATCTATACTTATTATAAAACAAAGTCCCACGCCGCGTCTGTCTGTCTGTCTGTTCGCGATTTACTCGAAAAGAACAATTCTTGAGGAAGGTTTTAGTGTAGAGTAAGTTTATGTTTTGTACAAACCAACGCCGATCGGAAGCTTTCCAGGAAGCGAAGCGAGGGCGGGCAGCTAGTCTAATGTATAAACGTAATATTTATAAAACCTTTGTTTTGACTCCGAGTCATTCGAATGACATCACTCAGAAATAATAATAGACAGTGTTTTGTTTTTACATGACAAATGACAGTTTTAATGAGCCATAGTGCAAAATGAGTAGGCTGATAACCTATAATACTTTTGCACTGGAGACTAATAAACTAGATATGTTATGAAAGTCATACCATTCATATTTTTTTGGAGAATAATGACTAATTCCCAGTTGATAGAGATATTCACGTGAATTTTATAACTACCAGATCATGATCTAGATTTGTTTATTTACCTATAAACTTGCCTCTATTTTATTAGTCATTTCATGGTCTCACTATAATTCAGGAGCTGCTCTTGTATAGAGAAGGAAGTAAGCTTTAATTATCACGCTAGCTGAAGGCGGAAAGGCGATATCAAACTTCATAGCCCAGGTTTCTTCAAAATGTTTCCTTCGCTAGTATTTGGTATCCAAGATGATATTTGGATAGTACATATAACTCAGAGAAATAACATTTTCACTTGCCTCTCCTGAAATTGAACTCGCATACTCGTACTTGCGGGGCTGGAGTTTTAATTACTAGACCACAATAACTTTTGTCCCTATTAAATAAAGTCATACATAAGGTTTACATACACATAGGTGGTATATGACTTATACATGACTTATGTAACTGCCAAACTCTCTTGGGAAAAATAACCATAATATTATTGTTTACGTCAATACAAGTCGTTTCACAGAAATCTTTAAAGGCTACCTCCCAACGGAGTAGACATTCCTGTAACGTAAATAGCATTAGTTTGACTGTGCTCCACGTGTGAGACGATCCTATAACTGAATACTTGGAATTTCACAGTAACTAGGTATATTTATACAGGTTATTCACGAATAAGCTTAAGACGAACTGTAGGTACATTGTTAATTGTGAATTAAGAAATGTATTTGGTCTTCGTAACGTATATACTTAATTTAATTTGTATACCTAGGCATAGTTTGGTTAAGGTGTTGCTGATTTAAAATTATATCTTTATTTTGATATGTTAAACATGAAATACAAAAGTATCCATTGGATAAGTGATTAACGCAGGAAAATCTTACTGTACCTGTCTGTTCTGTGACTGTGACAGTTTCAGAAAAAATATATGAATACTGTAAAAATACTTTTTAAGTCTATTACTTTATTTGAGTTTGAGAGGAATTGTTTGCAATGCAAGACAAATCTATCAACTATGTAAAACAATTTACACCAGAATGCATCAAATACCGAACTCAACAATATGCTAATTCCATCTCTAAGATTAATTAACGAAGATTTAATTAATATTATTACAAGACACGCCATTTGACCTTGTCTCAGTACTTTAATATTTTAACAAATAGTTCAGTCACAAATTAATAGCTCTTCTCTAATAGCTGGTATTAATCAAAATTGAAACATAATATTATTCGTGAAGAGCCATCGATGCTGAAATAATAAGAGCAGTTTAATTTGTTTTTAATAATAACTTCGTAATCTGTCCACCTGGTGCGAATGAACTAGTACCAATAATCATCGCAAAAAAATTGCTAGATCATTTTGGATTAACGGCCAGTTTCACAGGTTCCTTAACGTTAAACAGTTATCTGACAGGTTAAATAGCTATCTAACAGATCATGTCAAAATTAAAAGAAAAAAAATATATAAAAATAAAACTAAAAAAAATAAAAATTAAAAGCATTTCTATGGTACTATCTGTCAGATAGCTACCTAGAACTGTATCTGGAACCTGTAAAACTGGCTGTTAGTATCCAGAATATATTTCAAAAATAAAACGGAGTCTGTAATAGAGTATAGATTGCAAGGCTTTATTTATTTATTTTTTAAATCTTTCACAATTTGCTTACATAACGCCTAAAGTAAATTACTACTTAGGGCAACTGATATATGGCCTACTTATAAAACAATCGATCGTGCTATATAGACAGAAATAAATGTTGATAGCCATCATAACACCATTTAACATTTCATAACATAATCATAAATTACCGTTTTATTATGTGTGCACTCATAACAGAAATTGATCAAACAATTATGTAGATAGTGTAAAACCGCCTATAATTTACATTAGCATTTTAATATAGTTCAACATTATCGGCACTTGTAAAAGTTCTTATCAATAAGCTGTTAACAGCCTATACCTACCTATGCTACGAACGCGCTACGTAGCGGCCTACGCGGCGTAGCAGTTGCTCCACGGGGTCGGTTTGCTACGGACGTCTACGGCTACGAGCCACGTCCTCGAAAATTCCGAGTATGGACAAATTCGAGTTATTCGAGTTCCTATTATCTTTTGTGCGAAAGTGACTTTAGTTCAGCTGAACAAATATTTGATGAAATTTGTTTTGTCGATCTGTTTAAGGACATTGTGTTAGAATTGGAGAACTTGCCTGTTTTATTTGTTGGAGTGAACTTTTATATCGATTTGTTTGGCCGATTGGAATTCGTTTGATTTGTAAGTAAATTGCTTATTATATTTAGATTTTTAAGGCGTTATTTTTTCTTCTACTTTTTATACAAAAATAATTAAGAAAATTATCCACTTTTTCATAAATTTTGATTTATTTTCTATCAATAAAAAAAAAATCATTATATACCAGATATACACAGATATAATATAGGTAGGGCTATCGGAAGGTCCCGGGTTCGAGTGCGCACTTACCTTCAGCCGAGAAGCCATTGTCCGCTGACCCGTGGAGCCTCCCTGCCGACCGGAAGGATCTATTGACGGATCAAATTCACGGATCGTTTTTCAGCACACGTGAATTCATTTTCAATTTGTACTTAATGTACCGGGGAGGTTTTGGTGTAGGTTCGATTTGAATCGCTGAGTTTTAAGGCAATAGGTATTTAAGTCTGAATTGACTTATTAGTATTATAGTAATGGATTTTTCCTCAGTTATTTTCAAATGAAAGCAGGTGTTTTTACAGTGTTTTCATCGTCAACAGTATTTTTATGTAATTTAATAGAAACTAATTTTATAAATACTTAAAACATACACCTCTAAGGGGTATCGCTAGCCCATGATATAAGTAGGCAGTAAGAAGGTAGTATAGGTTTAAAAATCCAT
Organism: Heliothis virescens; assembly: GCA_002382865.2. Taxonomy (NCBI): domain Eukaryota; kingdom Metazoa; phylum Arthropoda; class Insecta; order Lepidoptera; family Noctuidae; genus Heliothis; species Heliothis virescens. The sequence goes on along the minus strand of NWSH02000437.1, from coordinate 534,443 downwards.
TTCTTAAGATCCGAGGTTCAATAATTAAGGCATTTTCAAAGAAGTAAAATATAATTACGAATTACAAATTACTCCATATTATTATATTCCAAAGCACTGATTCAGAAATTCAATCACATTACGGAAAACATTCATGTCTCCTAACAACGTCTTATTACATAAAATTTTGCCTATATACGACGGAAACAATAGGCTTGCCTTTATAAAATTACTAGCTTCTGCCAGCGGTTTCACCCGCGTCGAGTGGGAACCACTCGGCGCATCCGGATAAAAAGCCTATGGCCTTCCTCGATAAATGGGCTATCTAACACTAAAAGAAATTTCCAAAACGGACCAGTAGTTCCTGAGATTAGCGCGTTCAAACAAACAAACAAACAAACTCTTCAGTTTTATAATATTAGTATAATAATAGATATTATCAAAATTGCACCAGAAGTTCCCCTTTCCTTTACACAAACAAACAGACAAAAACATCCACTTAGGAAAGATTATATTCAAAAAGTAGGCGTGGCTTAAATGTTATGATTCATGTTCGCTTATTATGTTCTTTGAGTTATTGCTGTTAGTAATTTATTATTTAGTAGAAAAACAAAATAATAGGAAAATAATTTTGTAGATAAAAGCCTAATAAATGGTGTAAGTTTATTGACAGCACTTAAATGTCTAAGCGCCAGTTTCACAAGTACCAGATAAAGTTCTGGATAGTTATATTATGACAGATTCTGCAAAAGAAATGTTTTAAATTTTGATTACTCTTCTACGACTGTCTCGTCTCTGGTAGTTTATCTATCAGATAGCCACCTAGAACATTATCTAGAACTTGTGAAATTGGTGAAAATATTTTTTTGAGAAACACAAAAAAAATCCTTATTGTTTAACTTATAATATCATAGAGATTTTAGATTTAATCTTAAAATTTTATTCTTCATCTTAAGGGTTACATTTCAATAATCTATTAGTAAATAACTTAAATACTATTAAAAATGGATGAGCTTGTTCTCAGAAAGTTATTAACCTTTAAGATTTTAGGTACAAAATAAAATAAAAACTAAATGTTTTTTTTTATTTGAGATTACAAAAGTGGAGAATTGGTGTGACAAAGGTAGTCACATTCTTTTGTAGTTAGACAATATTATACGTTTATCATTTTATAACGCCTACAAGGAATTTTCTATGTGTTTTGTAAAAAATAACATAGAGGGGTAATTTTCATTAGGATATAAAAATCCTTGAAAGCTAAAGTTTTTTTATGTGAACGCGCTTATCTCAGAAACTATGTAACGTAACCGTTTTAGAAAAAACATTTTAGTGTGTGATAGCTCATTTATCGAGGAAGTCTATGTGCTACTCATATTTTAATATCAGATAGCCTATTTAACGAGATAGGTTACTTTTAACCGGGGAATATTTTCCACGAAACAATGGGTCCTATACTATACTAATATTATAAAGCTGAAGAGTTTGTTTGTTTGAACGCGCTAATCTCAGGAACTACTGGTCCGATTTGAAAAATTCTTTCAGTGTTAGATAGCCTATTTATCGAGAAAGGTTAAAGGCTACTTTTTATCCGGGTGCGCGCAGTAGTTCCCACAGGAAAGCGGGTGAAACCGCTGGTGGAAGCTAGTATTATTATATAAGTCCAATAATCTACTCATTAATATCCCTTAAACCACGTATAACTCCATCCTACTCCTACCCACTTGTCAGAGATGATATCATCATGTCTGCAGCTCGTTCATAATTACAACATAATAACCCGTCAATCATTAACTGTAGTGATCAATTAAAGCTGCCATTTTCACCAGCCGATGCTAACGACCTGATAAAATTGTATTAAGCCATCTGGTCATTAAATGGTATTATTTGTTATATAAAACCTATTGTCTTGTTTGTTTGAAGAAATGTTTTTTAAGCTGTTCCGTTTTTTTTGGAGATAAGGGGTATAAAGATTGATTTATTACTTGGCTGTGTACTTATATATTGGTGTTATTTAATAACTTTGGCTCAGAATTTATATATATTTCTGAATTTTAGAATTTTGTTTCTTTTACTTTGTATTTCCCTGAATTTAAAGTGGACCGTGCCGTCAATGGAAAAAGCCTTTAGCTGATGATGATGAATATATTTTCATACACATACATATGTTTACATATTTTTTATCCTTAATCGTTCCAATGGCAAGTCTAGCATTACGAAAGTAAATACGTCTAGTGCCTTAAAAATACTTCGATAAACATAAAAAATAAGACAACTACAAACTATATTAATAACAGTACATATTAGATTTTATATAGCTGAATTTAATACTTGTATGCTGAAATATTCGCTGGCATTACAATAAAACATATTTGAGTTTATTTGTTTGCTCTTCAATTTTGTTTCATTAGGTTTCTAAATAATGAAGTTTGTTTATTTTGGAGTTGTTGAAAGAGCTTAAGTTATATTTGTATTTACACATTACTAAGCATAATATTTGCTCACAGAATTATAGTATTGTGAGTTTAATAATACAAGTATCTTTTCAAAAGGGAGAGAGGACTTGTATTTTGGATACTCAAATAATTGTCTTATTTTGGTCTTTCAATAATAAATTTTCGTCTCAAAATATTGAACAATGCTGACAAATAATACTGTGCTGTAAAATAATGTGTTTAAGGAGATTTTTAGTTTCTATGCCTGTTAATAATCCGTTTACATAATATGAAATTGTGTGTTTAGACACATATGTATTACTTTGTAACGTTGTTATGGACAATACATCACTTTGTATGTTTATTACGTACCATTAAAAAATAACGATGAAAAATGCTACGGTTATAAAAATCATAGTGACTAAAAAGTAAAATGATCTAAACCGTAAATACATTTTATATAAACCTACAAAATATTTACTAAACCTTCTTCATGTATCAGTCTATCTATCGCTGTGAATTGCATTGAAATATGTATTTTCAGTAGTTTTTGAGTCACAGTCACACATAGACAGACTGTTTTTTTTTTGTTTTGTACTACATTCAGCAACGACTTTTCATGGAGTAAAATTAACTTGTTCACCTCAGCTAAATACAGTTAACGGTTAAAATTACCAGTGCGAGATGTGGGAATTAAGTGAACTAAAATCTTCTACTTGAAGTTACAAAGTCTGGGAGAATGCTCTCGGAATAAAATTAAAACAGAAGTAGGTACTTATGGAGAGCAAACTTTATCTTCACAACGTGCTTTGGTTTCGGAAAAATTTTTGCTTTTTCAACTTTTGCGGAATTGTTGTTTGGAAATATGTTAATGTTGGTATAATTTTGCTCTATATTTTATAACATACTTTAACTGAGGAGTCTGTTTTGAAGGTGCTTGCCTTGCTCTATCGTTTTTGGAAGTGATACCAATTTTAAATTTGTATGATATTAGCTTATTCAGAATTGGTCCATTTGCAATGGGCAAGATAGGAATTTGAAAAGTTTAACTTGGAAGGAGTTGGTCAAATTGAGTAAATCTCAAGTGTTTAATTTTTTTTTCAAAAGCATATATGTACTTGCATTCGATGTTAACTGGGTTATCGTTGAGTTAAGGTGCGTTGGTCAAGCAATGTTTGATCATTCATTTGATGTTTGAGACCTATTTTCAGAATTAATTAATTTATTTAAATTAGGAACTCACTTAGCCGTCATTCGTATACCTCAAATCATATAAAATAGAAAACTGAGTGCAGGCTGGCCCATTTATTAAAATACTAGAGTAAAATTACAGTGAACACGAGATGGGTACAATTTTATTACTGTACAGCTAATCAGTTTGAAGCCATACAAAGTCCTTTACGAACAATGTATGTACTTGTAATATACTGCTAATTCAACAGTATCTATAGTTACAATAGTGTTTTATAAGTATTGACACGAGCACGCCATACTTTTGTAATTTAAAATTGATTTTATGAGTTGGATGTATGCGTTAGGTATAGCTTGTCGAGGTGGCTCATTGATTTAAGCACCTGAGTACCTCTCAAATATGAGTATGCGGGTTCAATTCCTAACTTTTTAAAGTTATGTATTCTTTCAAGTGGACATTTATCTTCGACATCAATGGCTGATAAAAGGTGAAGATAAACATCTTAAGGAAACCTGGATATTAAACTCCGAAATTGTCAATCTGCTTTTGGTAAGCGTGGCGATTAAAGCTTATTTCTTATCTTTAAGTTAAGAGTCATGTGAATTTCATTGACACAATATAAAGGATAATAAAATTAACGTAAAGTTTTTGTTTGAATTTTCTTAAGTTGCTGCATCTTAATCGTTCAACTCCCAGACGTTCATTATAAACTTAAAACCTCTTCCTAGATAGTTTATACAGCAATTAATGCCTGATCTCTCGAGATTCAAGCAAACCACTTTTAAATCTCGTTGCTGACATAATTGCAAGCAATTTGTTGTCGACCATGGGAGATCAAGCTGCCTTTGTTTATTTATACGATAGTTTTTCCTTGAACCTTGAGTGGGAGTAATGAATATCGATGGGGCTGCCTGGGAATATCAATATTTATTTATGTATCTTTGTATTGTTATATTTATGGGGAATTAATCATACCCTATGGTTATTTTGTTGGTGAGTTGCTAAGTATACTCGAAGTTCTTTGAGTTTGAGATCGAGTAATGATGTTGGGAGTTTGTTGCGTAAAATTCTCGTCAACAGCCTGGGGTATGTATACCATCGATACTAATATTATAAAGCTGTAGAGTTTATTTGTTTGTTTGAATGCGCTAATCTAAGCAACTACTGTTCCGATTTGATAAAATATTTCTTTTTATCTGGGTGCACGGAGTAGTTCCCACGGGATGCGGGTGAAACCGCTGGCAGAAGCTAATTAATAATAAGTAGTAATAAGGTTTACATTTTTGAGACATAATAATCAATTAATATGACCATGCTCTTACTTAATTCGAGTACATAGGGCAAAATTGGCAATATGTCTGTGTGGATATATTTATTAATCACATAAGAATATCTATAAATAAAATAGACTAAAATAATAAATTATTGTGTCCAAATTAGGTTAGAAAGGTTACGCGTTTGTAAAAAATTGACATATAATGGTGTTATTAGTCACCTTCCAATGAAATCACCTAGTGAAATATTGGCAACTTACCAAATTGACAAAATTACTGAAACTTGTATGTAGGTATTGGATGAATCATTGGGGTAGGTCAGTGTTTCGTTTGTTAGGTAATTTAACAAAATAAATAATATGTATCTATAACAGCACTTTATTTTTTTTGGTTGTACCCTAAACTACTCGACTAACCTGAAAAATGATTTCACTGTTGGAAAGCTACGCTATTACCGGCTGATTGGTAGTGAACGACTTAGTATTATCTGGATATGGGAAGAAATTCTTCAGCATGTGGTTTTTTACTTACGTTAAACTACCCATTTATCATGATAAATTAATTGACATAATTTTTTACACGACAAATTACAGTTACTCTTCATTGGCCAATACTCTAATTTCACTAGAATAAAAACAGCGAAATAAACATATAATTCCAAAAAGCCTACTTTTTAACCACCGCCCGGAAATAATTCCTGATACTATCTTATCAGTGATGACCTCGGTCAACCCTTAATTATACGCCCAGCTCATCCCTTTGTAACAAATGACACACGAATTTAATCTCTAATTACAGGGAGACAAGATTGATTTTTCTTTGTTCGTTTCTTTCTAGATAAAAGCGATAGCTTCCATTGCTATTAGTTGTTTTAATTCAATTGTAATAGTAGTATTGATTAAAATATATTTTGGGCGTGAAGTAAAAGAAAAAATGTAGTGCTATTGTTCCAAAAGTCAGCCAAGTCACATTTGACCCGAGGGTTCTGTACTTTGAAAGTTCTAAAGTTAAATTCGCTCTTTTGTAATGTAGGTAACAATAGTAATTTGTAACTTGTATCGAGATGCGTAAAGCCTTCAAATTACTGAATCGCAATAATCAACTCTTGTTACATAACAATAAGGGCGTTTTTAAATTAGCCAAGCAGCAATGTGTTTTGACTAATTTGATAATAGTTTAGATTTTTACATCAGTAAGTATGAAAGTTATATAAAAATTAAGCGTTCCGTTTTTTACTCGAAATCCCTAAAATACCTGAATGTCAGTGATTTATCCAAAAATGCGCATCACTGAGTTCCAATATAATTTTAAATTGCGACCTGATATTGATTCTCAGATCACCGTCTGTGACTGACAGACGTAACGATCCAGGACTTATTTGATTGCGTTTGCCTTTGATGCACACCTGCAGAAAATCTCGACTTTCTACGAATTGTAATACCTATTGAAAATCAAGAGGTTTTTGATTAAATGCGCCGTCTGCAGCTGCAAATCTATTTTGAGTCTCATTCGAAAAGCATGAGGAATTAGTTTAATTGCTATAAATAGGCGTGTTCCTGGTAAGTTTGTTCATCACTGCTTCTTTTCACTGGACCTTGACATAAAAAATTGCAAAATTTCATGTTCAGCCATGCGATGGCTGAACATGAAATTACACAGTAAACAAAATCAGTTTGTTATAAAAATTAAAGGAATTTATTACAAGACCGATTATCAAGATTTATGCCAATTAATTAAATTGGTATCGCATTACCTTTCCACCAATACATTCAAAATTTTAAACCGATTACAAGAATTAATTTACTTCCACAAAAACCCAAATTCAATCACCATTTTTCTAACAAACGAAAAATCTTTTTTCGTCAAAAGGAAAGTCGAAACCTGAAAAATTACAAAGGGTTTCGGCTGTGACCAGTTTCCTCAATTTGAGGACAATACAAACATAATTGGTAGTAGGTATATCCTCCTGGATTCCAGAAAAAAAATTATTCGATTTTCTTTTAAACTTAGGTTATATGGTACATAGGAGGTCTGTACATGTCCAAAAAAATGCAAAAAAAAATATTGTGTTATATACCTAGATTTTACTTATGTCTTTTATATATGACAAAGGTTCTGTACAGGACACTAGAACTTTACTATACGTCATATATTTATGACACTAGAATTCAACTTCAAATAAAAAAACCAAGTGTTTATTAAATTAATATGCATTAATTATTATTATCACCATCGGATCACTCTTTATAATATTTTTTCTCAATTAATATAATTATAATTTTGGTATGCAAAAGAGATTTTTCACATAATATGTTCATCAACTGATTAAAACGTAAATAAGTGAATCAATCTCGATCTCAACTTTTTGTAACTGGGTTGGTAAAACGAGAGTTCTAAAGGGTTCAAACTGACTATTCCATGGGTCAGAGATAGGCGTTATGTACTA
>NWSH02000437.1:505403-524921 GCA_002382865.2 Heliothis virescens | reverse complement strand
GATTAAAACGTAAATAAGTGAATCAATCTCGGTCTCAACTTTTTTGTAACTGGGTTGGTAAAACGAGAGTTCTAAAGGGTTCAAACTGACTATTCCATGGGTCAGAGATAGGCGTTATGTACTATACTTTAACTACTGCATGATGTGAATATCCTCGGGTGCCTCTAGTTGGCCCCCCACGACCAGATGGGCGGGTGGGGTTTCGGCGTCGACTCCTTCTCTCCATTACAGAAGATTGTAGTCTATAGCCTCATCTGAGGAGCTGGAAGACGAAGTACTGAATTCTTCGTCTTCTCCAGGTCTTGGAGTAAGAGTGTCCTCATTCTGATCAGCATCAGTGAGATCTTTGTCCGATTCTTCGAGTCACAATAAAAGTTCTTTATCACGTAAGGCTGTAGAAAGAGGGAACCTATGTCATATATATACGACATAAACAATGAGAAAATTTTCATTTTGAGAACCATTGTAATACCAGTATGACATTAAAAAGTTTCTGATCTCAATGTCCATAATAATTGACTATTTGAAGAAATAATCTATTAATTGGTTCCGTTGGTATGTTATTAGTACAAAACAAGTATAAATATTGTGACAAATAAGTTGATTCAATAATGATTTTCGGATTACCTACCGCGAGCATCTGAACGACGTGTTATCTTCCTCGCCGCTCTTCAAAAAATAAGGTATTTGACGTATCTGTCAAGCTCAAAATGACGTTTGGTGTAGTGTTGCTGGTTTATTAAGGTTACACAAGTATCATAAAATGAGTATTTCCGAAAAACATTCACAGATAACTTTAGAACGAAATTTAAATTCTTTATGTAATATAGGTATGACGCGGGCATCCAGGAGGATATAGCATTGATCCAACTAATTGCTCACAACAGTTGCCGACCCCTGCCGGTCAGTGTATTGAGTTACATACAAATTACATCGGCTATATTATACATGATGTATAACTTGGGTATAGATATGCGTTTTGGACTCAATTATAAATATGTGTTTGTTAATACGTTGTCAGTATCTATTTGAAAGATATTTGTTTCCTATCAGAAAATTATAATAAGTCCTAATATAGTCACTGTGTAATATTTCAATGTTATAGAGAATTGAATTTTGATAGAAGAATGATAGAAGATAAATGACATTGTGACACTTTTTTTTTTTTTTTTTTTTTTATATCGATGGGAAATCATCAGTATGACCCCTCCCGCTGTGGGTGACAGCGGAAGGGAGTGTCAGACTTTTACTGACTAAAACCCACCGTGTTCCTTCGGGAGCCCTTTGTGTGCCAGGGCCGCGGTAACTCTTTCGAACAACCCGCAGCCCCGACGGGCTCTGGCCCTAGTGGGCCCCGCAGGGGTTTGCTGACACTCTCTGAGGAGCGCGTGGAACAACGCGCGCCGCCGACACGGGCCTGTCGTCTCTTAGGAGACGGAAGGACGATGAGCCACCCGAAACTCACCGCCCACAGACCCACGCCTACGGTGGCCGGGAGTCATCTCTCGACACCCGACGCCCGTGGTGTCTACCAGGTCCACGGCAACGGCCGGGATGGCCGGTGCGGACTCGCAGCCGCTCCGCCGCCTCCTTCTCTAGCATAACTGCTTCGCAGAAGGAGGCGACGGCATCCCATTCCCTCTCGCCCCGCACCATGGCTTGAACCAGGGCTGGGCGCGAGAGGTCGCCGCCGCCAATTGCCGCTACGAGGACACGGCGGTGCCCATCCCAGGCAGGACACACCTCGACAGTGTGCTCCACCGTGTCCTCTGGACCGTCCGCGCAGTGGTGACACCCGGGCGCCACCTCCCGCCCAATGCGATGCAGGTACCTCCCGAAACATCCGTGTCCGGTGAGGACCTGCGTCATGCGGAAGGTGAGGGCGCCATGACTCCTCCCGAGCCACTCCTCAAAGAGGGGACTTACCGCCACTATTGTGGCGTGCCCTGGACATTGTGACACTTAGACAGACTTACAAGCTTACAAGTGGCATCAAAATTGACAAATAACTTAGGTATTTATGCACCATCACTACCAAAGTCCTCCTCTACGTCTATTTTCATGTATGTCCATTCGTGATAAACTAGAAAACTACTGCAGCGATTTTCAAGCGATTTTTACCAATCCATAGAACAATTCACGAAAATTTAATTATATACTTATACATATGGACGCTAATAAACCATATTCTACAACCGCAATATAATCATACTTATGTTCATTTAGTTTAATATCTTCAATCTATATCATCATACGAACTACCCAATTACTTAGGTGTATTTTACGAGCTCTAAAATATGAAGTAAAGTTTCACATCATACATCATATGAGTTCCACCTCGGTTGCGAACTTACCTGGTGTCTTCGTTATACTTCGAAGGTATTTTATGCAACACTGTAACGGTCCAGTTCGTTATCCCACTTAGATAGGGTTGCTACATGAAAAATATGTTTAAAAATACGGAAAATAAAATGCCGAGTGGAGGTGTTTATTATATGTATACAGCTAACAATCTAAGCTGTAAAGGTATAAAAACTTAATGTATTTTTTTAGTTTAAATCTATCGGGTCATCTTGTCTACGCTCGGCATAAGTATATTTACTATGTACGTACTTAATCCTTTCTCACGAATCGCTTTATGCATTAGTGAAAACCACGTGAAAATCCTTGCAGTATTTTTTGAATTATCGCAAACATACAGAAGTATTGAGAGGTTTGTTTTATATGCTAATGAAGCGTTCAACATCCACATAGTACATTGTGAAAAAATAAGTACAAAATAATTCAAATTCAACAGTTTTTTTTCCAAAAGAATAGTAACATAATGTAACACTTGCCAACCCTACAGCATTCTCAGTACCAGTACACTCTTGGCAGGCGGAGACCTGAACATTCATGCCGCTATACGTATGTATATAAACATATAATTTTGTGTGTATGTATGTATATTGCATGCAAAGACGGATGGCTTAATTAGGGAGCCGCTTCGGCCTCACTTTATTTAGTTTTGTAAGTGGGATCTCGTAGTTTGGAACGTTTATGGATCTGAATAGTGTTTTTAAGCTATTTGTGAATGAATGGGAAGTAAAATAAAAAGGAGTTTGAGTTTGCTGGGGAAAATATTATGAGCTAGCTGTTCTCTGCCATCCCGAGGGAACTACTTAGCGCACGTGGATAAAAAGTAGTCTACATTCTTTCATAAGGTCTAGTCTCTGTGTGCCTTTCAACTAAATAGGATTAGTCGTTTTGGTCTGGTAGCTAGATAGGTAGACAGACGGGCCTACTTTTGCATTTATAACATTAGTAAGGATTTTCTTCAAGTTGATGAAATGTTTGATTATTCGATAGATTTGATTTGATTGAATGTGTACTGAGGAGCATGATAATAGAAGTTTCTATCGTAAGATAATAAAAAATGTAGAAGGTGGTCAATTCGTCAATTTTTCATTTTTTGTTGCTTTCATAAGAAAAAATCATAATTCAAAATGCAGGCTTTTTCTCATAACGAAGAATGATGAAGGTCGCAAAACTTTACAAAACATTTTCAATGAAACGCATGCCCATAAAAGTAAAAGGTAAATAAATCTCAAGTTACTGAGAAACCTTTTAAATTGAAGTTTTGTGAAAAACAAAGTCCGAAGTACTCGCCTTCACGATCAACAACTTGGAATTAGTTGACAACAAAATACACTCTGTTCTCAGAAAGTTATATATCCAAATATATCGGTAAAGAATTTCGAAAATCATCTCTTCAACTCACTCAACTGAACCTTGTTTAGGAAGTCTAATATAAAGGTATTATAAGTCCAAAATTAAATAATATGTGTGAGCAGAAAAAAATCATTTTTTTTTTATTACAAAGAGTGTTCATTCAACTAATTCCTTTTAACAATCATCATTCTTGTGTCGCTAACTCAATTTTATTTGGGTCGGCCCAGCATGTCTTCTTCCGTGCCTTTCTATCTGCCATCATCTCACTAGTAACATTATTTTAACCTTAATGAAGTAAAATACAATAATTAAATGCTTACGGTGCGTCCTAAGAGTACGTTTGCGCGATTCCTTTGCGAACGCGAACCGGTGCTAATACAACAAATAGTTGATTTCTTATGAAGTGGCCCACGTGACGTTCGAGATATTCTCGGCGTACTTTATATTTGCTTTGGATCGCTTCGCTTCGCAATTCGCCTACGTAGGGCGCACCCTTATACAATCAGCAGGCAATTGAGTCCTGTTTCAATGGTAGATATCTGCAGGTTGAACATACGTAGTATTTCAATATTCTGTAAACCTGAAATATGAACTGAAAATCATGGCAGTATGGCGTATTGAATGGTTCGTAACTGGGATTTAAATTCCATTCGTTCTTATAGTATCTTTGTTTATTTTGAGCTTATACGAAGCCCTCGAAATGTAACCAAATGAATATTGAAAATGAAAATGTATGAATGGACGTGGAATGGAATTCCAAAGCGGTGTTGTATGAACGGCTAAAGGTTTGAGTAAATATCAGAATGGAATTTTACGAATTTGGATTTGGAAAAATATAAATAAATATAAGTCTGTGTTTTGACGTAGGTAGGTCAAAGTAATGTAGAAGTATTCAATGAAATGAGGCCGAGATAACTTAAATATTTGGTGGGTTATCTTCGAAAGTCGCTCCTTTAGTAACGGTTCCACCCGTGCCGAGGAAAGTACTTCCCGTACCCGGATAAAAGTAAGCTATGTCCTCAGGCACTAGACTATCAATGAACCAGATTCTATTTAAATCGGATCAGCAGTTCTTGCATGAAAGGCAAACAGATTTACTTTCACCTCTAAATATAAGTACAGATTTATTTGGATCTACCTACTGCCAGCGACTTCGCACGCTGATTACGTCGCTTATGCCAGCGACAACAGGTCATCATAATCAAAGATCTGAAACTTCACTGCTCTGCTCCTATTAATTTTATCGTGATGAAAAGTATACTATAACCAGCTCAGGAGTGTGAAAAATAATTCTACCAAGTTTCGTAAAAATCTGTCGAGTAGTTTTTGTTTATATAGCGGTTTCACAACCAGAAAGACAGACAGACAAAAAATTTACTGATTGCATTTTGGCATAAGTATCGATCCCTAATCACCCCCTGATAGTTATTTTGGAAATGTATTTCATGTACAGAATTGACCTCTCTACAGATTTATTATAAGTATAGATATAGATAAATTAGTAGGAAAAGCTTAAAACCCAGTAAAGCTTGCCTATCCGAAACGGTTTCTAATTAAATAAACAATACGTAACACTAGATGATTGTTCCGCTATAACAACGAAATTAGCCTTCATTATCTTGTCCCATGCCTTGACCAGCCATTGTGCGACCCTTATTAGGTTCTAACTAAGGGTATATTGTAGGATGTATGTACTAATTGTACAATATGACGCTACCTCAAGCGTGAATACAAGGCAGCCCGCATGAGTTCCGTGCTTGAGGATGTGGGTAGTCAGTAGGTGAGATATTTTTGAATTTGGAACTTTGAATCTGAAATAAATGGTAGTTTAGAATAAATAGTCAAATTTTTCACCTCAGTTCTAAGTTAATTCGTACTCTTCTCATTAGTTTTGGAAGAAGAGTTTGAATATCTTTTCGATAGTTATTTTGAATTTAATTGACTTCGCTCTACTCAAGGATTAAGGAACTTTTCCAAGAAACGTTATCAATAATCCTTACTAATATTACCTATAATAGTAAAAGCACAATAATCTGTCTCCCTCTCTGTTGCGTATTGACTTCAAAAGTACTGAACAGATTTAACTAAAACTTACTTATATAAAATTCATCACATTCACACTATAGACGTAAACCGAGAGACGAATTCCTGAACCAATATTTGTATTACACCCATATTTTATTTAACCAAATTAAACATGAGATTTCAAAGGGCTTCCTTACTCCAAATGTTCAGATCAAAAGGAGGCAATTTCTTCCACTATGTATGTATATGTGTTAACGTTACGTTTCCATCAAATAAAAGAAATGTAAAGTACATTTTGGTACGGTAAGCATTGTAATCGATTTATGAATGGTAACATAACGACGTAATATAGTGGTATTACTTAATGTCATAACGTAATGTACAGACAACAGCACATCAAGTTACTACAATCTGTCAAATTTCTGCAATCGATTTTCGACCTTATCACAACAGTGGGTAGGTTAATGTTTGACTAGTAAAACTTGACAGATTCGTATACGTTGACCTGCTGTCGTCTGTACTTTAGTTCATTTTACTATCTCACCTTGTTCTGTAGTGAGAATCCATTAAAATTGTTCGGGAATAAAAAATGTGTTTTCATGGAATCTCGACTTACGTGTCAATTATCATTTAAAATACTTTTAGGTCCTATTAAAATTAACACAGCGTCAATGCGTCAAACCTATCAAAGTCGTCGAAGCTATCGAAGGAAAACAAAATATAATCAAAGCAAACTATCAACTCGTATTGAAAAATATGTGAATAAAGTTAAAAATACACTAAGGACATTATATACCCAGAACACGGCTAGTAACATAACTTCAAGTGTAATATCATACCAAACATCCAACTAAACAATACCTAAACATAACAAAAGACCTGATTCACCAGCCAATCTCCACAACCACGTCACAGACAGACAGACAGACGAACAGCCAATTAATAATCACAACTCCAACTAGACGTCATAATCCTATTAACTGGCGCCCCAGTGTGTCGTTGAAGGCTTCGAGAATGTTCTATCGAAGTTGTACAGACGACAACACATAAACCTAGCACAATCTAACTCTCTTCAATAGATTTTCAACCTTATCTAAACTACTATTAAAAAGCTGAATTGTTTGTTTGTTTGAACGCGCTAATCTCAGGAACTACTGGTCCGATTTGAAAAATTCTTTCACTGTTAGATAGCCCATTTATTGAGGAAGGCTGTAGGCTACTTTTTATCCGGGTGCGCCGAGTAGTTCCTACGGGAAGTGGGTGAAACTGCTGGCAAAAGCTAGTCACAAGATAAAGATAAAAAGTAATTTATTCAAAGTAGGCTGAAAATCAGCCCTTTTTGAAGGTCCCTGTTTACAAAAAAAAAGCCCCAAAACACCCGCCCTTCACCACTTCCTATGTGTTTTGGCTGGGAAGAAGAAAATGGTGAACAAACTCCCCAGCAACACAAGTCTGTCTGTATGGTTTGAAGAACCGGTTCTATACAAAGTTAAACTAAATTAATACATGAAGTATATAAATTACTTAAATATTTATTTACCCATGTTGGCTAGGACAACATTTCATACCTATACTTTTTACCACAATAGTGGAAGGTTAATGTTCGGTTGGTAAAATTTGTCAGATTCGTGTAGGTGGACCTGCTGTCGCCTGTACAGACTAGACTATAGACTGCTATTTGTTAGCGGACTTATGCCTGTTATCGTACAGGACATTCTCTTTATGGGATTACGTATTAAGAGTGGATTGAATGTACAGTTGAAGGATTCTTAAACGTATAGGTTTGACTATCTTTTTTGACAATTTATTTCGTTGTTTTCGTGCGTTATCGTTTCATTGATTAGAGGCTGTCCTTTAGCGGCCATTCCCAATAACCTATCTATCTCTGGATTTGCTTACTAGGGATAGAATTTTGACATTAGCCCCATACAAGTAATGTCAAATTCCTATCTCTAGTAAGCAAATCTAGAGATAGACAGAATATAGAAATCCGCAATTAGACTTCACTAACAAACGAAATGAATCATTATCACATCCAATCGTCAAGTAACCGTCAATTGACGATAGCATAGACGACGTGCTATCTTCAAGGATTAATCGTGAGTTTCCTTTGTGGTTTAAGTAGAAGTTAGGTCGACTTAACCGAGTCTAGTAGATTACCTATCTAAAGGTCGAGTATCAGATAATGACTGCTCTATCAAGTCGGTCGCTGTCCAATTTCCTTTTTAAAAGACAAGGCTTAATTCACTAGAACTTTGCGGCATAATATGTACGGATAGTTTGACTCCAATCAATGACTAATATTAAAAATGCGAAAGTAATTCTGTTTGTCTGACTGCCCCGTTTTCATGACAAAATTATTGTACTGATTTAAATGAAACGTACACAAATAGCCTAAAAGAAACACACGAGTACACGGGTGGAACGGTTATTGGTTCAATAAGTTTGAAAACAAAATTGTATTGGTCAACAATAACTACAATAGATCCACATAAGCCTTTCTTAAATCAAAATTCTATTTTATCAGAAATATACGTATATACGCGTATAATTTAGAACCTACATCTTTTTTGAGAAGACCGTTAAAACATGAGGTAAATCACAATTGTTTACCTCGTAGAAATAAATATACAACGCCACAGGGAAATGAGTTCGTATGATGAAAACATACTCCCCAATGTGGGAGCTCTCCTCACCTTCAACAAAAAATAAGGAAATTGCACACCGACCTACCTTCGTGATAACAAAACTCCTTTTCTGAGGAAACCGGGGTAAATGGCTAGCGCGTCTTGAAGTTCCGTAGGTGGAACGTAGTTTATTTTAAAAGGCTGAGCTGGAAAAACAAGGTTATTTGATTTTATGAGGTCTCTATCAGACAACTACCTAATAAAAGTTAATTTTATTCAATAATGAGTCAGCAGGTGCATTTTATGAGAACTGCCATGCCATATGTTTATATTATTAGTTTGACGCATTTTGCACGTAAAGCCGACGTCCCCGAACACTACTCAGTAGTAGTCAGTCATTGTTACAATTCCACGTCAGAGGCTGTCAGGCAGATTTAAGAAAAATCTAACGCCAAGGCTTGTTAGGTGATTAATCCACTCACTCGGTAAGATGAAGACCTACATACTGCTAACTGATATTTCGATAAAAGTGACAGTAGCTAAAAATTAATATTATTTGCCCACGGAACCCAAAAAATCCGAGACGTCTAGATAAAGAAGGCATTCAATGGATATCTCTGGAGTCGTTTCCATTATCCTGTGGCCCGGGAGCCCGTTGTCATATCGACACATTGCGAACTGTACCCACGGGCCCTCTTCGGTTATTTTCTCTTGATTTTCTTATCTATATCAACCTTGAACTTTGATACATCATATTTTTTTAAGTTAGTAACATATTGTGTACTATCTTCCGCCATTTTCACCCGTTAAATGGGGTTACTTTTCCCACACCCGAATAAAAAATAGTTTCGTCAAAATCCGTTAAGCCGTTTGCGCGTAAAAAAGTAACATATAATACAGTTTATGTAGGTACATATAATTTTCGCCTTGTATGTGTAGTGTGAATGTTCATCAAAATCTGTTCAGCCGTTTTCGCGTCAAGAAGTAAGTAATATACATACATATTTACAAACTTTCTCCTTAATAATATTAGTGTGATACCTACCTTTTGAATTATCAATGTTTGTAATTGCTGTTATTAGTTTGAATGGTAACTGTACCTGCTATAAAATTTTTAATTTTATAATTATTTTCACTGTCTTTTATAATTGTAGTGTTGTTAGTACATGGCTGTTATGTCCTTGAATTTATAATTACGGTAAAAAGTTTACCAATGGTTTGGGCTTTTTATGCTGTACCTTGTCTGGTTGAAGCATAAGGTACAAGACATTCACCAGTTAACAATAGAATCACTTCTATTTCTTATCGAGTGAGTTGCAGGTTTGATCACCCATCAAGTTCTAATGTCAGAGTTTTGTACTGGGTAGCTTTACGTGTCTTCCTAAGCACGGGCGTGTAACAACGCCAACTTATGGTGTCCGGGCTGTTTCATGAGTTTCTGAAACCCAAAAAGAGATATTGGTCCGACCTAGAATCGAGTGACCACCCACTGATGCGACGGGGCAGTTATAGGAACACAAGATACATTTTTTCTTTTATAAATAAAGGGATTTTAATGAAGCAATTATACTCATTGTATTCATATCTGAAATGCTACCTATTCATATCCTCGGGTTCATTTTCGCTTCAACCAAAGACTTCCTTATCTCAAACTAAGAACGTTGTCATTCTTGGCAACACTCGTAATTGTGTTGCCAGGTATAAAAAGAGCCTCAAACAGGACAAAAGCGCGGTCTCATGATCATTAATTGTCTTTGGAAAGGTCACGGAAAATCAATGGCAAGTCAAGTTCAAGAGCTGCGGTGTTGAATGTTTTATATATTTCACTGTTTTGTGTATATCTGTATATAGGTACTTGTATTTAAAAATTGTTGCTATTGTTCTTTCGGTGCATTATTTAACAAAATCTGCTGGTGTTAGAACCAGCAGATTTTGTTAAATGTATACGCTCGATTTTTATTTTTGCGCGTGGCACATTCAACGCGGAAAAAAAAACCTGTCGCGTGGTCTCAGGTGTTATCGAATGTCCCTTCTTTAACAGCTGGTGAACTACGCTTTCACACTGGTGATTTTTTATCGCACGTAGTACAACCGAGCATGAATGCGCTACACAACACAACAATAACACTCGTCGGGCAGTGTCGCCCTTATATAAATACGCGCGATAATATCCGCTATTGTGAAATCACTGTTATATCGTCAGTTGTAGTTCGTATACGCGTGACATCGCCCGTCAGAAACGAGCGTTGCCTCGTGGAAAAACCTAGCGGAATACCCACTACTAACCTGACCAAGTTGAACTGCAAAGTGCATTCGTCCATTTTTGTTCCAAATGCTAAACTTTAATGGAAGGGCGGCCATCTTTTTTATTTAGTTTTTTTTATTTTGTGCCAGTCATCTAACTTAGCTATATGTATAGGATACGAACATTATGCCAGGTAATGCAGTTCTAACAGGATAATCTCGTTTTTATTGAAGGGAATATTAAAATTCATAGCAGCGTTTTTTCCTTGCACGGCGGTTATTCCAACTAACTTTTTGCTCATTAGGGAATTGTTGCTGTTCTTTTATTTTATTTTTTAACTGGGATGATTTATTTTCTTTATTGTTAGTTGCTAAGAGAGTATTTTTAATTGCCTTTGTTTAGTCTTATTATTCGAGATAAGATAGCTGATATGGGTTGTCCATTAGAGATTCTCAGAAAACGATAGTACTTCTAAACTCTGGTTGGAATTAGGATTTGTTAGGGATATAACTTTTTTTTACTTGACACGTCGACGTTATTAGAAACTAGCTTTCTTCTAAAATCTAAATAACAAATGTAATCGGTTCATCCGATTAAAAGATACGGTGACGGGTGGCACAGGCAGACATACAGACACGCACAGTGGTCAAACATAACACTTCTTTTGCATCGGGTTTTAAACATGGGGGAAGGAAGAAAAAGGGTGGTAATAATATTAATTTGCTACTGAACATTAACTTCTACATATCTATACTAATATTATAAAGCTGAAGAGTTTGTTTGTTTGAACGCGCCAATCTCAGGAACTACTGGTCCGATTTGAAAAATTCTTTCAGTGTTAGATAATCCATTTATTGAGGAAGGCTACTTTTTATACGGGTGTGCGCAGTAGTTCCCACAGGAAAGCGGGTGAAACCGCTGGCAGAAGCTAGTCGGTTACAATACCACAATATTTATGTGTAAATATTAACACTTTCTAATATATACTAGAGCATTTGTCTGTAGACTTAGTTCTTACTGAAAATGGATGGTCCCTATAAATCTGAGGGCTCCTATTTGTAGTCGGGATGTGCCGCGGTTATGTGGCTTGTTACTACAGCTAGTCGGTGGATCTCCGCAAAACCGCAGTTTTAAAGACTGAGAGCTCTTCTGGCCTTTGAGCGTTGCACTTTATATGGAGTGTGGGAAATGTGTTATGCTTGGTTTTTTGATCAGCCATTTTGATGTATGTATTTATGGTCTTACTACGAAAAATTAAACAGATGTTCGTCACATGTTTTTGAAAATTCTCACCACATTGAATTTTCTAAAACTTTTAACTTTTTTGTCGTAAGACCACTAGTGTATGTATTATTTCAAATTTAAATAAGTAATCTATTATAACTCTGAACCAAAGATAAACGAGTATACTAGAGGAATTATTTTCCGAATAAGAAATAGCTTAAAACCATTTCTAAAATATCAACTAAATAATTTATTGCTATGCTAATAATATTATGGGTAAATACATAAAGTTATAAAAACAAACTCACTTTCATCATCTCATACAGAGAAGGATATAACTTATACGCTATTGTGTAAAATATTGTACAGCATCGTGTTACTGACACTATATCAGAAAATTGTAATCCATTTCAAAACTGAAAGCCGTTACGAGCGAACTGTCAAAAATATTCATAGCAATAGTTCCGAGGAGATTAATCTTCCAAAAAGCTGCACCAATTTTACCTAGATTGGTGTATTGTTGGAGGAAGGAAAAATGGTCGTTTATCAGCACGAATATGCAAATGTGAATTGACGTATGACGTAGGAGTAAACTGACTGTCTTGTTGATAGTATTCAACAAGACAGTCAGTTTACTTCTACGCTAATCATTTTTTTTACGGTTTCACATAGTCGTAGATAGGAAAAACCATGTGAGTTTGGTATGTACATATATTTCTCCACGATCCGAAACTAGACTGCTGGAAAGCCCCTCAGGCGTTAAAAGAATATATTTAGGTATTTGTAACGTATGTACACACATTTATAGAAAAACTACATTGTTTTTCTTTGTTTGTTTAGCATTTGTAACGATCTTCTCAAAAATACGGACATACCTAATAGTCAAACAGTATATAATATTGCAGCTACTTTCTATTCAACGTATCATAACAAACTATCCAAAACAACGCAACAGCCAAAACTCGAAAGAAAATCAGAACACGAAAACTCGTCATAACAATAATACAGCGAAAATGAAGCAAAAGCTATTCATCAAATAGGAACCACAGACAAAGTTACGGAACAAAAAGAAGCTAATAAAAAACCGGCTAAGTGCGAGTTGGACTCGCGCACGAAGGGTTCCGTACCATTTATCTACGAAAAATGAACGTATTTATTGCCTACAACTAGCCTAAGTACAAACATTTTTCGGCAACAAAAAATAACTTTGTTTTTAAATACAAATATATTTATAACAAAGTTATAATTTGCGGTTTCACACGTTTATTGTATGGGGACCCCCCTTCATAATATTTTTTATGTATATGTTGTTATAGCGGCAACGGAGCTACATCAGTCGTGAAAATTTCAGCTCTCTAGCTATCACGGTTTATGAGATACAGCCTGTAGATAGACAGACAGCGAAGGCTTAGTATTAGGCTCCCGTTTTTCCCTTTGGGTACGGAACCCAAAAAACAACTTGGTATGCTCCGTGTAGACTTCCACAGCCGACTTGAGACCGCCCCGCTCTAAGGACCATTAATTAAAAAAGTTGCCGGCCGCAATATTGGTGCGTGAACACGAACTGGCAAGCGGATTAAACTGACTCCCAAATAAATATTCAACCTTACCACCAGTTCATAAAGTGCAGATTCAATCAATCCAGGTGGGGTTGCTAAAAGTCGCTAACGTCAATTATACAAGTAACAGCGCTCGCTTCGATCATTAAAACGCTTCGATTGGTTTATTTTGTGAATGAACCGGGTGAGCTGCAGATTACCCGGTTGATTTGCGAACTGGTTAGTTTACATAGTTGCCGATTGCACTTTTTTGCAAAAGATCTATTGGCCATTTCTATGTATTTTTTTTGTCTAAGGAACAGTTTCGGAAGTACCAGATAAAGTTGTAGATAGCTAATACCATAGAAATGTAGTCAGAGTTAAAAACATTTCCATGGCATTATCTGTCAGATAGCTATCTAGAACTTTATCTGGAACCTCTGAAACTGAAACTGGACCTAAGTGTTATAACTAAAACTTGTATAGAAAATGCATAAAATAACTGTATGCGTTAATTACCAACAAAAACATTTACAAATATGTTGGATAGCAAATCTCTTACAGTAGAGTAATTAGTTTAGTTGCACTGACGGAGACGAGGATCCTTTTAATTAAATTAAATCACAAAATGGCGGCATGTAATTACATCTGAACTAAGGCTGCAGCTGCTGCATTGGTCGTCCATCAATTTGTATCTATTCACAGTAAAAGCCCATTTACACATTGCGATTTCATTGCCCGTTGCTTTCCATTTTATTGCATTAATATTTGACAGGCCACCATTTACCTATTGCATGATTACGTTTACACAGTGCAAGTATCATCTTTCTGCAATAAAATGGCAAGCAACGGGCAATGAAATCGCGATGTGTAAACGGACCTTAAGAGTTCTTTCTATCCGCATATCCGAGTCAGAGTACCTCTGGGCAAATCTCTCCAGTCTGGGGAAGGCCTTTGTGCAGCCATGAGCGTTTTTTCTGCAAGCCCATATGAACCAAACCAAGCACTGTTATGCTTGGTTCATATGGGCGGTGACGCGGAAATCGCGTCAGAAAACAATAATTGATAACGACTGATGTCTCTCGGAAAGTATCACGCGTACATGGTTTATTTTCCTGCGCGCGGAAAAACTGACCGCGGAAAAGTAGTAACGAAGATGAAGGGTTCTTTCAAATTGGATATTACGTATTGAAACGATGCAAAAGTGCAGCCGCACTGCTGCCGCACTGCTGCAGAACGGCGCGTTTTGTTTAAAAATAAACGAACATCCAGGCACAGTACGACAAATGCACCGCTGCGGCACCGCACCGACACGAAACATCCAATTTTAAAAGCCCGAATATTCAAAGAATTTGCAGCCAGCTAGACTGGAAACTGACCTCAAAAATGTCGGGAAAAGGCTAGGCAAATACTGAAAATATACTGCGGTACGTGGTAAAAAATATTCGTGCGGGATTTATAGTCCATCTGAAGAACCACATTCATACGTGCTAGTACTAGTACGGTAGGTACGGTACGGTGTTAAGGAACAAAATGATTTTATTTCCACCGTAACACGGTTAGGGATGTCCCCACAAATTGAGAACTACGTCACATAAAGTGCTGACAATGAATATGTTTTATTTTTATATCGACGGTGGAAAGGCTATTTGGTTTAAGCGACATTTTGGGCGATATTGAGTTATATACATATTCGGAATCAGCAATTTTTTCTCCGTCGAATGATACCGGATTCATTTAAATCTGAGCACTTTTTTGGCGCTTGAAACATCTCTATTTTTGGGTGGTTTCCAAAGTGGCAGTGTATTATATGACGTCATTTTTGCATAATTTTTTTACTAATGTACTTGAACTATACAATGATTTAAAGAACCGAGACTTAAATCAGTAGCCCTTTCTCAGATAAAAGATTCAATATCGATTAAAGCGTTTTTCTTGTTTCTATTTCATATTGACATGTGACNTTTTACCAATTGTAGTTAAGAAGTGACTTAAATCTTTTTTCCGTTCCCTGAAAAAAAGTGGCTTAGGGCAATTTGTATTAAGCGACATTTATCTTCTTAATTTAAGGTCCGTTTTATATGGTATAAGCATCAACACCTCGACGTTTTCAAATTCTTTCAAATTAAGTTTACTCCGTTCCAATAGCTGAAGAGGTTTTGTTTTTATGAATTTTTTTCGGAAATTTTAAACTTTAAATGGTTCTCCTGTAAAGTTGCAAAAATGTCGCTTAAACCAAATAGCCTTTCCACCGTCGAATATGTTTTGCGACGAATGGTGTCCCTAGAGTACCTACTCCTAACGAAGGTGGCATCCATGAAAATATTTAGCGAGCTTTATGCATTTGTGTTAAGGATTATTTTTGAATGATAGCTAGTGGTGTTTAGATTGTTTTGGAAATGAATTTTGTAATGCCCTACACGTGTTTGATACGGAATTAAGTGTGTGCGTGTTTTGTGTTACGAAATTATAGAAAAACATGTTACATAAAAAATCTACTAAATTTGAAGGTATACTAAATAAAATGATATTTCAAACGTACATGTTCAAGGGCTTTTGCAGTACCTACATAATAAAAACTAATTCGGTTTTCCCTACATCTGGAAACATCCAATCATTGATGAATATTTTAGAAGTTTCTCGAATGTGGGCACAAGATAAAAAGGTCAACTTAAGTTCCTTCTAGGACCGACTGTTTATTTATTAAAGTATATAGTAATTGTCTTGCTCTTATTAAGAAATAATGGTTTGTAAGCCGATGAGAGGGTATTAAATGGATTTATGCTGGTATAACTGCGAGAAATGTTTTTGTTTATTATTGTTGGATATTATTGTGGAACAATGGACTGCTATGACCCAAATATTAGAGGAATTAGATGTTTCTGTGAAGCGACTGTAATATTGAATTTAGTCCAAAAAAGTATTGGCAGGTAAATCGATGGTCTTTTAAAAAAAAAATTATATGATGCATATAAGGATTATGTATGAACGTGGATGGATGAAGAGGCAGTGGTTGACCAAGGAGAAGATGGATTGATTACCTAAAACAGGATATGAATAAGAAGAATATTATACATATTTCGCCGACCCCAAGTGACTTGAGAATAAGGCAAGAAGAGCATACAAAGATTGTGTGTGTAGATTATATGCAATTAGGGATTGATTAGGACCAGGAAAGAGAAATCCTTACTTATTTGGGTCCGTGAAACTTCTTACAGATTATAACTGTAACCGCAAATTCTTAGAAGTAAACGTAACTGAAACAAGATTACAATTAATATTCTTTGCTATTATATTTCAACATCGTAATAAGGCTTGCCTAAAATAATCTTCAGCTTAAGGGAACAAGCTCAATAATGCAATTACCTACAGCTAATTAACTTAAAGATTAACGACCACGATTGTACACTGTATACAAATACACAGAGTATTTTTATAACACGGATTGAAAAACCAGCCAAGTGTGAGTCATTTGTTGTAATAGTGGCAACAGTATCATCTGAGAAAATTGCAAATAATGTATCACACATCTTGAGATAGCCTACGGAACTCTGAAAATATACTCCAATTTATTAGTTTTTTTAGGCTTTAGCCCTGCATACATGACTCTGTATTTCTTTGTCTGTGTACGCAATATTTATGAAATTTCTAAGGTATTTATGTACACTAACTATGATCTTGAACTGTCAAGTTTAAAGTATGTCTAACATGCCTAGAAAAAAACACATCTGTCGGTCACATGATACCTGTCGCAAGTTCATTATATTTTTTCCCGTACAATAAGTGCTCAGCGCCGCTAAAGAAGTTTTCAATTAAAAAATGTTTTTAAGTTTCAGTATATTAGAGGCGTAAGGACAGTGGTCGATGTAATCTGAATATCTTCCATAATTTCACTAAGAACGGGTTTATTAATAGCAGCGATTAAGATTCAGGTAGCTCGCCCACTTGTCCTACATAATCCATTACTTATCTCAATATTAATACTCCCATAAAGCCCATAAACTCCAGTCAAGTTTTATCTACAAAACCTTTATCATTTAACATGAAACATAAAAAAAGTATACGATCAAGAAGTTGTTTTTATCAATTTCCCAATAACGGCCATTTTGGAAATCGTCACTTTTGCTCGTAAAATATAGGTCGAAGCTAATTTCCCAGAAGGGCGAAGGGTGATTGTCGTTGGTAAATCTATTGGGACGTTGAAGAGGCCATTTTATTATGAAAATATTTCCACTTTAATGGAGTCACGCCCTGGTCGCGACATGAAGACGTTTTTAATCTGTTGGCGAAGGTTTAATTTTTATGCGGAATGGCTCGCCAAATTGGTCCTTTGGTACGGATTGCGGTTTTTATTTTTTTTTAATATTTAAATAAAATTACTTTTTTAATTAGTAAAAGGATTGCACGTTTATGTAGGTAGATTTTTTTTAATTACAGGAAAATACTAGGAGTAAACTTATGTTTTACCTTTATGTACTTTTTAAGTTTAAATTGCCTTTTTTCAATGCAAATTCGCCCGAAATTTATCCTATATCCATGAAATTAATTCAATGTTACCACATGGCCCACATGATTACAAAGCTTTGTGAAATAGTTGAAACTAATAGCTAGAATTCCAATCGATAGGTCAGCCAGTCAGCCAAACTAAATCTCTGGTCGAATTCTAAACTTTAAACTTTGTGGAAATTCTAGTTTTTACAGGCGGCTTGCCTCGTGTTGAGCTCAAAAATGCGAAATAAATCCCCAAAAAATCGGGCATTGGAGTAAAGTGGTTTATTTAGTAAACTCTGATAGAATGCTTTTTTTTAATGTCTTAAAGACTGGAGCTCAGTTATAGAAATAGGTTAATTCGTAAATAACGTATTTTTAAAAAAAACGAAGAGTCTTTTCAGATGCCGGGTAAAGTTCTAAATCTATTTTTCCTTTTATTTTTATTTATTTGTTTATTGAGTCAGACATCTAAGGCCCATAGAAATACTATACATATATATTTGAATTATAAACTAATACATAATTTGTATAAAACCTTAGCAACACTATCCTAGACCGAAAGATAGCCGTATCGGATCTATTTTTAAAACAATTCGATAGTACATATTATACCGCTAAATGTCAAGAATTCTCCTCGCAGCCTGGTATTCGATTAATGTATTTCTAGCTCCGAAGGGCGAGAAAAGGGTTTTTTCCTCAGCCGAGAGGAAATTAAATCGTGACGATATTTACCCGACATCGAGGATTTCTTTGAGATGGGTACGGAATTAACTAATCATTTTATCTGTAGTAACATTTCTTTTTTGGACGTTAATTGGTTTGGCGTTTTGATTTTTGTATTTTTGTAATTGGAAATGAGATGAGATGATCTGTTTTGATGTTAAAGTAGATTTTTCTGTTGTTTTGTTTACTAAGGATAGCCTTCAGTTTTTGAGATTATTTTGGATTTAGACTAGGCTTAAACAAAGTTAATGAACAAATCCTAGCACTAAAGCTATTTCTTTTTAAGATCGTCTCCCTTGAGAAAAATATTAAAGGAAGCTTAGATTTAGAGTCTGGACACCACCATCTCTACCTTATTACTTCCATACAAATCAGCTAAGATTTCAAGTATATTTTTTATTTATAGAAAAGTTTATGTACACAGAAAATAAGACAAGAAGTAACATAGAACAATCAAGTACAAATGCACTGCTTATTTCTTAAGAAATCTCAAGAATATTTTTTCGACGGTACTAATTGTGACAAAGTAATTTTTAATAGTATTTTTGTTTTTAGAAATGCTGCGTATTTAAGTTCGGTGCGTCCTATGCGATCTGGACGCCAATGGTAGACGGCGATGTCAATGCAGTTTCAACTAAACGTCTTTAATTAATTCAAATAAAACAATACAGAGCACGCACACTCGATTCCGTCGTTACGCCATCTTACCTTTTTCAAAATCCCCGTTCCATCATTCCTCTCTTTCACACTCATGTCCTCTCACTCACACTCAGCCATGCTTAGAATTGAACCTCTTTAACAATCCTACAAACTCGGCTGTCCTGATATTTGTCTGCCCTCAGACAACACTAGAACTAGTTACAATCATCAACTACAACAAACATAAGACATCTACTTCTTATTAAGATTATTAAATAATACACAAAATCTTATT
>NWSH02000437.1:481699-495872 GCA_002382865.2 Heliothis virescens | reverse complement strand
TTGCATTGGTACTTGCCTGACCTGGAATCGAACGCACACACTCATACTTGAGAGGTTGGTGCTTTACCCACTAGCCCACCACGACACGATATAAGAATAAGAATAGAAAATTAACAGGTTGTCTGTAGTAGAGGCTAATAAAAATAAAAAAGAAATTTGATGGCATATATTAAAAGTAGAATAAAAAGTGTTGCAGTTTTTATACTACTTTAAAAGTCTTCTTAAAGTACGTAAGACAAGGAAATAAGAACGTCGGAAGACTTACGTAAATAAAATTTCAGGAACTAAGTACTAACTGGATTCTGAAAACTGTTGCTGAAAGTAACTTGCTGTTGCTCACGAGCGAAATAAAACCTACGCATAGTATAGTGACGAGTAAGTAAAGGCAGAAGCAGTTTCTATTTATAAAAAAAAAATTGATCAGCAAAGCCCTTTGTTCACAAATCACCTTTTTTAAAGTAATTATCATAATGCTTCATAAGCAGAGATGACAGCGATGCGGGTGAGTTTTTGATACCTAATATTAATGTTATTTACGTTGGTTTGTATATTATAATTTTAATTTAGTAATTTAAGTTTGTATATAAATTAAGATTGTTATTGAATAAAGATGCTTCATTATATTGTCTTATATGTATAACAAAATAGTTCTAAAAACCTCAAGGAGTAGCTATTTTTAACTGAATGAATGTTTCAGTAATTCCCTAAGGACATATGCGCAGAAACATACGGCAAACAAGTATCTACATATCGAGTAGTCTCCTAAAGATATAAATAATTTAAATTTAAACGTGATCCGATACGCTCTCAACTCAACCATTTACACCGCAATTTAACAAACTTTTCAATATTACATTTTCTGGGAATCACTCGGTGTACACACGTGGGCGAAAACGCCTATCATTCTAACATGAATGAAAATAATATCACTATTATAACATAGTTACTTTGAATGTTTCGCAGAAATAATAATTGTGTAGTTGACGCCAAAGTTGTGAATTTTATGCATAATCAAAACTTCGTTCGTAGAAATATGATGAGTTGGTGCTTTGAGTATTTTTGAATGAAAATTCTTTCAATGGATTTAAAATATACGTCATATTTTGTAATAAAATAATTTATTAGTAAGCAATAAGGTGAATGCGTTTTCTTTACAATACAATATATGTGTGTTACTGCTAACTTACGACTGCTAAGATCAAAAACGTAGTTTAGTTTCCGAAATTTTCATTTCAAATACCATAAAAAGAGAAAAATTTTAACCTGTATGAACAACAAAGAATAAAAAACACGCCTGCATTTTCCTCATAATAACCTGTAGCGTGAGTTAATGAATATTTGATGAGTACGGTCATTCATGTCTATATTGGTGACCCTACGTGGGACCGTTATAGACGCGGTAATTACCGCCCCTGAGGGTCAATCGAGAATATTTCTGGACCATGAATGGCATATTTGGGCCTATCTAAAATTATATGTCAAATGCCAAAACGTATAGTCCAATTACATTTTAAGGACGCAGCGGATATAACACTCAGAATAATACAAATAACTAACGGCCATTTTTACAAGTTTCGGATAAGTTCTAGATAGCTATTTGACAGGTAATTTACATAGAAAAGTAGTCAAATTAATAACATTTCAATGGCTCTTAAAACTGTATTAAAATGCTAATAATATGAAGTAAGGTGTCATTGTGTCTAAAGATACTTTTAAAAAAAATGTAATAGTACTAAATAAATAAATAATAAAAACCAGTAATATGACACTTTATTTACATAATAAAATAAATTAAACTATTTCTTCTTATTGCTATAAACCAGCTAGTCGCACTCAAAGTTCAATTAAATTCTTCTAAGAATGAGTGCTACTAAGAAACTACTAAAAACTAAAGCGGGAAGAATGTCAATTAAATCAAGATTTAGTAGTATAATAAAATTATGCTTACCATCGCGATCAGTGGTAGCGATCCGATGCGGTCGTATTTGCCGACGTGACTAATTATATTAGCGCTAACGTGGCGGCGGAAGCCGCTACTCGACTTCTGATATGAGTCAGACACTCATAGCAAACGAACTGCTGGCGTTCTTGCAGCAAAAACTGGACGTGATGGACGAGGTGTCCGCCATCCAGATCTGCGCAACGAATTTCAATGAAGAAGATGTGGCAGCTGCTAAGCTGCTTTTGTACAAGTCGCTCAACAAATGCGACCAGATGGTGTCCCGCAGGCGTGACGGGACCAAGAAAAGCATACAGGACATCATCACGCTGCTCAAGGAGACCGACCCGGATGACGTGCCGACATTTGTGGCGAGGGACCTCAACAAGCTCCCTCCTGTAACTTTCGACCACGTCGACGTGACCAGCCTTTTGAAGGACATCGTTGTTCTCAAGGCCAGCTTGGTGGACGTGCAGAAAAGGTTAGATGCATCCCAAGTTGCTGTAGCTGATTTGCGTAAGGAACTTAGTGATTTGCGCAACACAGTAACAGTAACTAGGTCACCATCGACATCGAATGTAAACACGCGTCGCGGAGCAGCTGCTGACACATCGGCGGTCAGTTTCGCGTCAGCGGTTTTGTCTACACCGTCGTCGTCACTGAGGACTGCTGAGCGAGCTGAGTGCGCAAGTCACGCACCCCGCCTGCCCGCTACCGTCCCTGCGGGGCCTCCCGCGCCCGCCGATAAACACACCGTACAGCTGACAAGTTGTGCAGCGCCAACAAAAAAGTGTGTCACAACGAGCACTCCCAGTGTTCTTAAAAAGAAGCCCGTTCCCGAGAAGGAAGCGCCAAGGGCTGATGAAGATGGTTTTGTGACGGTGCAAAGGAGGAAGCGCCGTCAAAGAACAAACAAGAACCGCTGCGGCACAGCTCCCATCAAGTGTAACATCCCGATTCGCGTCGCCCAGCCGAATACTCCCGTATACATTTCCCGCCTTCACTATACTACTAAGGTGGAGGATATCGTGGAGTACAGCAGCTGGAATCGCGCCGCAACGTTTACTTCAATTCGTTCGTGGTGCGAGTACCGACGTGTTTTCTGCACAACGTCTTGGCGGAGGACTTCTGGCCGCAAGGGGTGGTGTTCCGACGCTTCCGCGGACAAGTGCCACACGACCGCACAAATAAAGTGCCCTAGGAAGTGATACTAACATAGTTATATGTATGTTAGTCCTTAAGGTATTTATCTATGGGCCAAAGTAGCCTGAAAATAAAGATTTTATTATTATTATTATTTATTTTGTATGTCTCTTCCAGACCACGGGACTATAGAGTCCCGGATTTTTGGAGGGCGAACGTGAACTTTTAAGACAACTTTAATGAGATGGTGGCACAAAATCGACGATTATCCCCGTATACACTATATAAATGTACCCAAGGATAATCCCCGGTTCTGTGCTAAACTATTGCTAAATATGGAATACACTACTTGGGCTATTAGGATGGGATGTTGATGGACTAGGATATGGGAACTATGGGGACTATGGCACCTGCCGATAACAATGTATTATTACATGTAAAAATGGCAGGTGGAGACTCGCCTTATTATTATTATAAAAGAAAAAAATTGAACAAAAAAAATATCGTTCGAAAATAACGAACTCAAAATAATCTCAATATTTTTTTCAAACTTTTCATAAACTTTTCGCAATCTTTCGAAAAATAAAATGATAAGGAATCAACGTAAAAGTTATAGACGAGTTTTTCCAGTGAGGTTATTCTAAAAAAAATCACGAAGCCAGCAACTTTCTAAAGTACTAATTAAAATGAAGACTCATTTCCCGCGGTCTTAGAGATTTTCATAGTTTGAAAAGTTCCTTTTTCAAGTTTGAAGTTTTGAGGGCGTCTATGATTGGTGCAATTTTTAGAAATTACCCTGCTTTTGAGACTGACGGCCTCTGATGTAAATTTATTAGTAGGACTCTTGCTGAGTAGCCTGGGAATCCAGGTAGCAGGCCCGACCCGGGAATCGAACCCAACATCTCAAGCACAGTCACACTATGTGACTACTAGACCAACGAGGGAGTTTTATTTAAGAAATACCTCGGAACATCGAATTCTTCGTAATGGCCATTATTGATGTCTTTGATTTCCATAAAACAATACATATATTGCATTGTTACAGGCACAGAGACATGTACAGACGACAGACGGCAGGTCAATTGCAGAAATTTGACAGATTGTGGTAGCTTGATGTGCTGTCGTCTGTACATTCAGGTCCTTATTGACATCTTAAATCTAATTTACCACACCCGCTACTGTAGTACTTTACATACATATGTAGGTACATCTGTAGGTATAAATACAGTAAATCCAATTCAAGTCAATTGCAGCTAGACTTAAATTGCAGCGACGTGTCTCTCCCTGGGGTACATACACAACTGTCACACAGCTGAAGATGTGGAGATATTAAATGTATATGTTACTTCTTTATAATTAGCTTCAGAGGGAATACTTAGGGTAAATAAGAGAGGCGGTTTAGAGCTGGTCCTTTGAGTCAGAATTAGGACCAAAGGGGGTAAAATTTTATTGCATTTTTCATTACGTTTACGCGGGCAAATAATGACGCTATTGAACTATAGAAAATGTAGAGGATTTTTAAAATTGTGTAAAGTAAGGTGTTAAAGAAGAAGCTATTTTTATCTATTTCAGTCGAATAATAAAATCGTGTCCTATTCCCCGAGATTCTTAATATTCTCTAATTTTCCTGCCGATCGGTTTAACTGCTTTGTCGTAGGGTGGTATCAGATAAATTACACAGAGAAAGACAGCAGACAAACTCCTCATTTGTTTTATTGTTATTACCAAAAATGAATCACATATAACACTGATATTGAAAGTACATATTTCATAATATGACTTTAGAGAAAAATTGTTTAATAAAGACTGAAAATGTCAGCCATTTTCAATATCTTTAATCTTAAAAGGCGTACCTTTTGAAACTGCAGACCAGAATGTAGGTATTCTGTTTGACATGAATGTAATAGTGATGTAAAAGGAATTCTCAGTTTATCGATATCCGCGTATGTATAGA
Organism: Heliothis virescens; assembly: GCA_002382865.2. Lineage (NCBI taxonomy): Eukaryota > Metazoa > Arthropoda > Insecta > Lepidoptera > Noctuidae > Heliothis > Heliothis virescens. Next base: position 490,836 of record NWSH02000437.1, on the reverse strand, counting down.
GAACAGAGAAATGCGTGTTCGAGCTAATATCCTTTGTAGTGCGGACAAACAATGGTGGAATGCATGTGTATTCAATAGAAATTGATTTAGGGCTTTGTTTCATTATTATTGAAGTATGCTATGAAAATAATTTCTACATAACTCGAACACCAGCTCAAAAATTACTTATTTGTTTTAGTCAGGAAATAAATTACGAAGCTGAATGCAAATAGTGTGATTAATAAATTACATTATCTGTATGAAGTCACCTGGTGCATATAAAATTCATAAAACTTTTACAAATACAAAGAGCTAGTTGTACTAGGATGTTTTGCCACACATAATGTACGCTCGGTCTAGACTCCGCCGGAAAATTTCAGGGTTCAACACTTGAATAATCTTACACAAATCAAGAAATATTTAAAATACGATTTTCAACACCACAATTTAACTTTGTGTCTTACGTCCGTTCCCAATACCGTATCTATCTATCTGTTGATTTGCTTACTAGAGATAGAGTACTAACATTAGCCCCATACAAGTAATCTCAAATTGCTATCTCTAGTAACCAAATCGACAGATAGATAGCTTACTGAATTTCACAGTTAACCATCAGTCAAGTAGTTGTCTGTCCAAGTTTCCATAAGATAGTGAGAGCCACCAGGGTTGGTCTCTGAAGAGTACAACGCCATCTTGATGAAGGGACTGACTTGAACTGTCAGGGGAATGACTGACAGTAATGTGATTCGTTCCTTGATTATATTATTTTTTAGGTTATGGGGTTTTTGGTGTTTGGCGGATATTTTAGTTGCAATATACCAGTATCTTCATTTTTATATTACTGTTGGGTAAAATATTTTTTTTCCGGGGCAAAAAAAAATATAGCTCTTGTCATTTTTAAGATTTTAAATGATTTGCTTATAATTTGTAGATTTGTTTTTTTGAAAAATTTGAAAGAAAGTGATTTAACTTTGTCTTAAGAATTTGATAATATAAGAAATAAAAATTGCATATTCTTTTTTCACAGACGTATACACTTAATTATTTGGCTAAAGACTAAATACTGAGTACAACATTTCTTACATCCCTAAAAAACCTAAATAAAATAAATTCAGTATTCTCGCGAACAGTAAAACTTACACGGTTCAATTAAAATATAATTAACTAACAACGAGTCAGCTGCGACCAAACACTACCCAACATCATTCAGAGTTCATTTAATTATTTAAAAACTAATTAAACCGATTCTAAGAACGGTGTTAATTTTGAAACAATGCGACTTTCGCGACCAAGAATGTTATATGAATTTTAATTTCTTGTTAAGAAGTCCCATTTTGTTTTTGGAATATTTTTTGTTTTAAATTACAATATATGAATTTATAATATGTTTTTCTATTAATCAACGCTGATATTTTTGAAAAAGAAGATGGTCGATTCAACTGCATATATTTTACATGAAATTAATCAATATTGTTCTCACCAATTTTTTTGTCGTCACCGAACAATATATAAATGTTACTTATTTTCTTCTTAAAAATGCAAGTCGATGCCTTAGAGTGAAAACCTCGTAAGTGTAAGAGACATGACTTTTCAGGAGGAACATGTACCTAGGAAGTTCTTTGTGAAGTTATCTTCCTAGAAACGAGATAAAAAAAAAATTTGGAAAAAATTGCATTTCCGAGATTTTCACTCTAAGACGACGAAGTCATTAATTCTTTTACTTGCAAATTATAATATCGAAGTTAATTGTCACTTGTGTTTTAGAAAAACAAACTTGATAAAAATATTGAAAAAAAAAATCTTTTTAATCCACAGTGTTCATATGCTTCTGTTTAACAATTGTTATAACAATTAATGGACTGGCTAAGATTTAATGTAATTTAACAAACATTAAATCAAAGTTCATTAACCTCAACCGTACTCTACGGTATAATGGTACCGTAAAATTAAGGTTAAATTAACTCGGAGTATCATTAAGACTATAACAATCAAAATATTACAAAACTACCGCTGGAACTATCCCATTTTGACCCTTTCATGGTCCGAGGGTTAAAATGTTTTGTTATTTCAATAATGTCTGGTATTTCATTTTATATCAGTTGGTTGTAAAATAATTATGAGAGCATAAAACCCATGTTAAAAGAGTTTCTTGATTTAGTTATTATTATTATCAGCAGAATTACGAACTATCATAGCATAATGGCAAATAAACATTTAGTAGTCAGTGCCAGTGAGAACTTTTCCACGCAACCGGGTAAAAAAGAAGCCTATGTCATCTAACATCAATATATTTTTTATAAATCAATCCACTTTTTAATGTCAGCTTTAAAATATAAATTTCTAAATATTATAAAATATTTAATCTATCCATTATCAAGATATGGACCAGTTCAGCCGGTTTACCGTGGAAGCCAATACAGAAGTGGGTACCTACTATCACATGACAATATAACCACTAATTAATAAAATCTGATGAAACTTTACAGTTTAAATATTTGAATAACATATCAAGCTAATGTTATCCTAGTAAGTGAAAAAGTTACTAGATTCTGACGACGGTTTCATCCGTATCGTAAGAGATACGGATAAAACCGTCGTCAGAATCTAGTTTTAAAATTATAATAGCCAGTGAGTCCTATCAATCCTTTCACTCAAAGAAGCCTTTATATTCCACAATATTTAAAACTACGTTGGTAGAAGCATAACAAAGATATTTATAAACATTATTATTTTAGGAGAAATAAGCTTACACATGACTGCACAATTTCTAAATCTATTAATATAAGAGGTGAATGAACCCGTTTTAATAAACAACTTTTGCCATACGACTTAGAAGAACTCAATAAATAAATAATAAACTTATCTGTTGAAAGTTTGTAACTTAAACTTGCAGGGAAGATTGTTTTATTTTTCTTCATAGTGTAAAGCTGAAGTTTTTCATAACTAGCGCGTTCACCTCTAAAATTGTATTTCAAGATAAAATCAGAAATAAAAACCGGCCAAGTGCGAGTCGGACTCGCACGCGAAGGGTTCCGTTCCATTATCTATGAAAAATAAACGTACCTACAAAAAATTACTTTGTTTTTCATACAAATATATGAATAACAAAGTTATAGTTTGCGGTTACTGAAAAAGTGCTATAACTCAAAAACTACTGACTGTATTTCGTTCAAACCAATTTTGGTTGATAGTTTTTATTAAGATCTATAACATATATTTTTTTTAGATTTTTCACTTTGGTAGTTTAGAAATTACAGGGGGGGGGACACACATTTTAGCACTTTGAAAGTGTCTTACTCTGAAATGATTGACTTTGAGGAAAAATGGTTTCAGAAACCTCAATCTGATTTTTAAAGACCTATCTATAGATACCCCACAAGTGTAGGTTAGACGAAAAAAAAATTTTTTTGTTTCAGTTCCATGTATGGGGAGCCCCCTTCTAATATTATTATTTTTTTATTTTTGTATAAAAATCGTGAAGCGGTTAACATAATACATCTACTTACCGAGTTTGAATGGTGTAGTCTTAATAGTTTCGGAATAAACTGGCTGTGACATACGGACAGACAGACAGACAGACAGACAGACATGACGAATCTATAAGGGTTCCGTTTTTTGCCATTCGGCTACGGAACCCTAAAAAGTATTGTCGTTTGTTTGTTTGTTTTAATAAACGTGAAAATATGTTCTAATTAAAGTAAAAAGCCACCTGGGGTTAAACTCATTAAAGTTGTGGTTTAAACTGCGTAGTTTAATTAAAACTGTATTTTTATGTTCGTTTTTATGAGAATGGTGATTGTTGTCTCGCAAAAGCCTAATTTAAAAAAGTTCTAGTTCTTACAAAAATACAATTTGCATTTATTTTGAGTGGCAATATAATTTTTGACGAAAATGATTTTAAAAAATTAAGTATCAAAATAATAACCTAGTCTCTTAAAACCTCAACACACTGTAAACTTTTAGTCGGCCGATAGTTGACTAGCTCAAGCTCACAAATCAGTATGAATATGAATAAGTAGTACACACATTACAACAACCAAGTATCCACCCAATCAGTCCGACTAACACGTTTGATTGGATTCACGATTACTTTCAAATTATACTGTAACCAACTATCAGCCAACAGTTTATTACTTAGCTCTTAAACTGAGAAGCACATGCTCACGACCCGTCAAATAACTTCTGCTCAAAATCACCAAAGAACTACAAATGGAGTCCAAAAGAAAAAGGTTACAAACGACGTTAGAGGTCACGGACTCCGCAAATAGATACTTAATATTAGGACGGCCATTTCAAAGAAACTTGGCGGCGGTTTATCCGAGATCCACGCTTATCGGCTGAGCAATAGTAATGGTAGCAAAAACTAGTAGGTGCTGTAGATGGGTCTCACACTACCAACTAGAATGTCATGGTAGCGTCAGCATGCTAAAATCGAATTACTCTCGATGAGAGCGTTTGAAGCACATATTTTAACTTTGATCTTTTGGAAATCTTATTTTGAACAGTATACTTTAAATTTACTAGTGGAATAATATAATAAGCATGATAACATGATAACAAAACAACTGAAAGTATTTGAATAGAAGAAAAAGGAGAACACAGATAGATAGTCTAGAGTCTTTTTATACGGTTGTGAAAAATAGTTCCCCCGTGACGTGGGTGGAAACATAGGGAACAGTAAGCTCTAGACAACTCCTTATTTTTTATACTAAATTCGCGAGAATTAATAGATGCGTCATCACTCCGCACATAAGAGCGTAGCCCGTGGTAGTGTGTGATCGACTTTACTAAAGTTTTACTGAAATCCTTTCGTCCCTTGGTTCTTTATCGTAATTGAGAGGCGTTAGATTCTATGAAACTTTCGTAACGTAATAGGCGTAGATTTGGAGTTGATTTCATGGCTATAATGTGTGCCCATTGTTCTACCAATGTAAGTTGTATGAGGGACCTAAGACTGTAGTAGTTAAGTATTTTAGATAATTATAGCGTGTTAATCAGGCACTTTTGCACACGAAGTATTTTGTGGCAATTATCAACTTTTTAAAAGGTCCCAATGTGCTTCTGTGATTTAAAGTAGTGTGTGCAATCTCATTTGATAATTATATCAAAATTCTGTTGCCAGTTGCAGTAATTGATCCATATGCAGGATTGATATGCAGGAATTGATCCTGCATATGGATCAATTACTGCAAAGATGCCTTAGAAACAATTATGCATAGGGAATGAAAGTTACTTAAATATACCAGGAATAAATTACTTTGACTGAATAATTACAAATTACAGTCAGTAAATCGTATTTTTTGTCTGTCCCTTTAACAAAACGTGTGACTCATTAGTAATAACAATATTTCTTTTTCAGTTTAGAAATATTTTCATAGAAATACATAAAATACCCTTAATCACAACAATAAATCAAGGTTCAATACATTTAGGTTGTCAAACAAACAAATGCTAGTAAATTAGTCATTCTATAATTTATGATTTTAACCAGTGAAATATTATTTCACTGTCATGTTAACTATTCACACTATTTTGTATATCATACTTAAATTAAAGACTAGGTACATACCGTGGGTGTACCCATTTGTCTAGCTGTAGGTACCTACTAATGTCATTTGCACCCCTTTAGAATAATAAACCTGATATGAAATATTCATGCTTCCTGTGTTACTGCAGAAATTCTACAAATTTTCTTTCTTATATACATTTGGTAAATAGTTTATTTTCATAGTTTTGTGTTCTTCATGCGTGGTTAAAGGTTTTGGTTAGAGGCCGAATGTTTTCAAACCCTGGAATGGTAAAATATGGGAATAAAACATATATTTGTTTATGAAAGGTAAATCACCAATAATTCACAATAAATATTTTCACTGTGTGTCATTAATGTAACCCACTCGTGTGTAGATAGGGTAATCTAGTAGGTTACATAAATACAGCCATGCGATTCTCTAACTGACACATCATAGATGACAACAACGACGACCTCACAAATGACAAGCTTTTCGGTTTGAAGGATAAAATCGAAGGCGAAGTCGTCGTTGTCGTCGAAGGAGAGGTTGATTTTTCATACATTTGGAACCATATTTTAGTTCTATGTCGCGCCGTCAACATCGTTGAAGCGCTGCCATCGCGCACTTATAGATGTTGCAACGATGATTTCTTGGTTGTAAAGATGTTTTGCGTTAGAGAATCACTCCCCAGATCGTAGAGTAATAGTACTCGCACACTACAAACTTAGTCGGCTGACTAAGTTTGATTGAGCTCATAAATCAGTGCATAAATAATATAATTGACAGTGCACAAATTATAACGATCAGGTAAGTATTTACTCGGTATGAAACCGTCTTAAATTTTGATTGGATACGATTTTCAGATGTTTTTTTTTTTGTTTACTACCTGGCCAACTGTCGCCCCACTGTTTAGTCTGCAGTATATAGCAGCGCTAAATAAACCAGGAAATAAAATACCTATATCTTGCTACACTACTGCATATTAATTATGACACTGATATGAATCGTCTTCAGTCTAACATTTATGCTGGCATTTCCTGGCTTTTGAATATTTAACTGTTTTCAAGTACTTAAGTAATTGTAATTTCTAAGAGAGTTTCATAAGTGACTTATATAGGAAAGGGAAAGAATTATCTATATAGGGGCTATATACACATAACATTTTTATTTCGAAACTAGAAATTTTTCGTTTGAATTTATCTTTGCTAAAGATTGATAGACGAAATATAAGCTTGCGGAATTGGAGGTGCCATACTACAGGTATGTGCCCGACCCAGTTCTCGAAAATGGTCATGTCACATTGTACTGGGATCGACCTATCATCACTGATCGGACTGTTATGGCCAACAGACCAGATATAGTGGTGATAGATCGATTAGAGCGCCGCGCAATGATTGTAGACATCTCCGTGCCACATGACGAGAACCTCGTGAAGGCTGAAAAAGATAAACAACTTAAATATCTTGATTTAGCCCATGAGGTTGTCGACATTTGGCATGTGGATTCTGCAGTCATTGTGCCGATAGTCGTTTCGGCCAATGGCTTAATTGCCAAGAGCCTCGACTTACATCTAAGGAGGCTCTCGCTAGACGGTTGGATCAAGCGCTTGATGCAGAAAGCTGTACTTCTGGACACGGCACGCATCGTCAGGAGGTTTCTCTCTATGGAGCCCTGACCGCCGGTAGCTTGGACCATGTTCCCGATGCCGGTGGGAGACTATTTTTGTATTTTTAAATGTTTTGTTTTTTTTTATATGTATTTATAAAATATTTAAAAATATAAAAATATGTGAATAAATGAATGAGAAAAAAAAAAGATAGACGAAATAAACACAAAAATATAATGTAATGTTTCAAGACAGACATTCGGACAACAAAACACATCACTTAAAGTTCCTTTATTTAATGTATCATCCATTATTTATTTTCAAAAACCTAGTCATTATGACTCTAAATCATATACAAACGGACATACATTTTCTGTAAATAAGCATTAAAAACAAGTAATCAGTGTAAGTGCTATATTTCACGTCGTCAATCACAGCGCCCGTTCCTCATAGCTTGGAAACACACCCATCGATCGATCAGACACAAATATTGATAAAAACGTCCGTGTGTGTGTGCGTGTGTGTTTGTGTGCCTTCAGTGTGAGCACTTGTCTGTCGTGTGGGAGTCTAAGAGAATCACTAGTGAGTATTTTTGACTATGAAAGAAGTTTGAGGTATTGTTGATAACTTTGCTTAGCTGTTATTGTCACGTCTATGGGTATATACTCGTATATAGCAATAGAGGTATTTCTTGGCGATTTATAGGAATATCTTGGTTAGTTATGTTTTGTAACTATACTTATATTATAATTCTATGAACGCGCTGATCTTAGGACTATTGGTTCGATTTGAAAAATATGTCCATATGATACTATTACTCTATATATGCTATATAAGTACTCCATATATACTACCATTTATCGAGGAAGGCTAGTCTACTTTTCTTCCAGGCTACACCTGGAGGAAGCTAGTTTTCTGTATAAACACGTATTGTGTTATTGTACCCAGTTATATCACAGTGGACAGAACATTTGCTTAGCTTCAGTTTGGAGTTTGTTGACTCTGGCCATTGGTTCCTATCGATTGGTTCGACCGGGGGTTGCTTGACAACTACTCTTCAAACTAACTCGAGGTACTTCGGTATTTTGGCTTCTAATGTGAAGAACCTTTATTGTAAACTTAATGTGAATTATCATAAAAGACCGCAGTTCAGTTTCCATCCGGGAACTACACCGCGCATCCGGATAAAAAGTAGCCGATTGTTCCTGAACAAATGGGCTATCTTACACTGAAACATTTTTTCATATCAGACTAGCAGTTCCTGAGATAAGTGCGTTCAAATAACAAGGAAACTTTCTAGAATAACTCAAGGTAAGGTCAGTGGGGGCAAGATGAAAAACGGGGTAACACAAAATGTCATCCATAACTCCAGATTTAGTGCAGATTTTGCAGTGATAGCAAAATTATTAGAATCGCCATTTTGTTACGCCAAACTTTCTCATTCAGCGTTTGCCATTTCGAGTGATTGGTCGTGTTAAAAACTTAAATACCCGAGTCGTGACTTTTACGAAGTTAAATCGAGTTTTTTGATCTTCCCCCGAGTTCCATAACTTCACTTATGAGGCAGGTACGAGTGTTTTATTGGAATACATGATCATTATTTTGAATTTTTAGTCGTGTTATTACACCTAAATATGTTTTTATAACGTATTTTAGGAGTTATTACAACTTTCCATCTTCACCCATAAAAAATTGACGGGGTAAGAAGAACATATAAAAATTTCGATCTGACCCCGATTTCAAAACTCATAGTTTCATTTCAAATTGTGTGGATTTTAATTATTATTATTAATAAAAGGATTTATTTGATTGACAGTATTTTTTTAAATTCATTTTTAAGCTGTAGTGAAAAGTTTGGGAACCTCTTCTTCAATCTTTCCCCGGTGGGGTAAGATTGAAATATACAAAACAAATAATTCGTTTTATCTTTGTTATGCCAAGGCATTTTGACACTACTGGTAGTTCCGAGTATTCTAGGCACTTCAAAATAAAGACTAGTGAGCATCAACAGCGTCAGATATTCATTTGAACGATTTTAGAAA
>NWSH02000437.1:451161-475130 GCA_002382865.2 Heliothis virescens | reverse complement strand
ACCCTTTCAAACAAAAAAAGAATTTTGAATATCGGTCCCGCCATCTTCGAGTAATCGGTGAACATACATAAGAAAAAAAAAAAAAAAAAAAAAGATACGGTCGAATTGAGAACCTCCTCCTTTTTGGGAAGTCGGTTAAAAACACTACGCAATAGACACAAATGTACAGACAACAGCACATCAAGTTACCACAATCTGTCAAATTTCTACAATAGATTTTCAACCTTATCGTAATGGGGGTAGGTTAATGTTTGATTGGTAAAATTTGACAGATTGGTATACGTTGACCTGCCGTTGTCTGTACTGTACCAAAATAAATTTTGGTCCATCAATCATGAATATATCAGTATTAATGATGAAAAAACAGGATATTAGACCGTATATTATGTCAAAATACCAATTTTCTATAACATCTCAATACACCTATCGTTGTAAAACTGCGGAGAGGTAATATCTCAATAATATCGCGATAGACACTTAAAGTTCCCCATCCACGGTGCTATCAATCGACCTTTTACAGGCTTATGTCATGACACCGATCTATTTTATGTGCGCTAGTAAATTGGACGGTGAATGGCAAACTTTATTGTTTTTAATCATCATCAGGGTGGCTTCAATTTAGTTATTAGAGGGTAATTGTAACCTGTAATGTAAGCGATGTTTAATGTACAGACAATACATCAAGTTACAACAAGCTGACAAATTTCTGCAATAGATTTTCAACCTTATCACAATAGTAGAAGGTTAATGTTCGATTGGTAAAATTTGTACTGGTCTATAGGTTTTTGCCTGAAATGAGTCAAACGTATACTTTTGTTAACATCATAAAAATATTCATTCCTGAATTAAGTGTAATTTTTGTCTTAAATAATCTGGACAAAGGACACACAAGCCATTTACGCTGCATTTCTATAACCTATCCATGCGATGTTTTGCACTCGGAGATTGAATTTTGACATTGGCTTCATACAAATTACATCTTTTAATCTATAATTACAAAACTACGGATAGTTACATAAATCTGCAGGTAGTTAATTAATCATACATATAAACACTATACTAACACATAGTATACATTAAAATAGCGAGTAACGGCAAATTATTCCATTAAAAATATATACGATCAGAATATAAAACACTGAAAACAATACCAGCATAACAACATCGATAATAATTCTAAAAACAACGACATCAATTAAATTATTCAAACAGAACTCGATCGGAATACATATCGATTTACCGAGTGGACATCTTTCATTAATATTTCATTGGATGTTTGATAAGTGATATACAAGACTTATTGTGACATAAACGATTCTTATTTTTAGCAAATAAGGTAAGTTTCTTTACTTGCAATAAATTATAATGTCTCTACAGGCACTAGCAGGGTAACCTACGCGAATCTGTTAAATTTTACCAATCGAACATTAACCTTCCATTGTTGTGATAAGGTTGAAGTTTGACAGATTGAGGTAGGTTGATGAGCTGGCCACTGTACTAGCTATTACCGATTTCACTAGTGCCCTGAAAAATCTACATGCCTTTCTCTTATAAAAAGCATCTACCTATTATACTTAAATAAGCTGTGTTACCTTAAATATTTAACATTAGTTTATAACTTACAAATTCATCATCTGAAAAACTAGGCAGATGATAAGTTTATACAGTAAAAGCTCCTTATTCGCGCTTCCTTTATTCGCGTTTTCAGTATTCGCGGATTGAAAAAATGCGATCTAATTCCTTTATTCGCGGCCTAAGCTTTCTTTATTCGCGGATCGAATCAGTACAACGGTACATACATACCTCAATACAAAGCATTCTGNTACAGTAAAAGCTCCTTATTCGCGCTTCCTTCATTCGCGTTTTCAGTATTCGCGGATTGAAAAAATGCGATCTAATTCCTTTATTCGCGGCCTAAGATTTCTTTATTCGCGGATCGAATCAGTACAACGGTACATACATACCTCAATACAAAGCATTCTGTATAATATGTCATCGCGACAACAAGTGAACTAATAAAAAAATAGACCTTATTATTACTACGCCTAGATTGTTTTTTCAAAAGCTATCGGCGTTTTTTGTTTGGTTCAGCGGTTCCTTTGTGGTAAGCCGCCGCCGCTGCAAAGGTGGCAAAGACAAACATAATGTTTAGGTAAAATAAACTTATTTGTTATGACATAAAGTATATTATATGCTGTCACAAATGGACGTCCCGTCCTTTGATAAGTGCCGCATTGCGTGTTGTATTGTTTTAATTTTCCACTCATTACAAAAATTGTGATCGAGTAACACGTATCTTTCGCTATCATCCGTCACCTAGGAACGTATCCCCTATAACCCCATATAAATTACCATTCCATATTCACGGTTTCTGTATTCGCGGCATATTTACGGAACATAAACCCCGCGAATGAAGAGCTTTTACTGTAATTACAAAGTAGACGTCTTACGGGTTCTAAATACAAAACAACAATCTTCCTTACTTAGAAGGTAAATAGTTAAACCTTTAATGTACTCAGAAAATAATTTCCTAACAGAAAAATGACGCTAGCACCACATACCTGACATTTAACAAGCTTTGTGCTGGATAAATACCATCGACATTTTATGTGTTAACAAACATATACATTGTAGAGGTTAGCTATAAAGTCCCTTTCACATGTAACGAGTTGCTGCGAATCGCGCCGTGATATATCACTATTTGTCAAGACGGCTCCTCTAACTGAAAAATGAATTTACAACTTAGATATTTTAACAGGTTATAAATCTTTATCGGTGAAATGTGAGTGTCACGTTCTTGTTTCAATATTTAGTTGTGTTATAAAGATCTAGAGTTTGTTTGGTTGTCCGCGAAAATCTCAAGAATTGGTGAAGGGAAGGCGTTTTTGATGACTGTCTCATGTAATTTTGACGTTCGAAAAGTGCTGTTTTTCAGCCTTCTTTCAATAAATGCTTTTTGATTTTGATCTTTTAGTCCAATTTTGAAAAATGTTAGCACCGATAGCATAGCCTATTTATCGAAGTCTATTTATGTAGATAGATCTTTTCATTCGGGTGGGTGAAGAGTTGCGAGTGAAGCTGATATGTATGTATGTATGTTTAAAACCTCAAGCAGCTATCTCGATCTTCGCGAAGTTCAATACTACACGAACGTGTTCAATACTGCTCGTAACATAACCGCGAGAGCAAACCCAAACAGCAGTTACGACTTAAATGTCAGAACACTTACTGCGAATAACTGTGTGTTACGTGACGGTGAAAATGCGGTATTAATGCACTTTACATGCTAGACACCAGCTGTAGTATTCGTTGTTTTAGCGTCTTAAGACAACTGTGTTGATTACAGATGCCAAATATTGACAAACTTCAATAGATTTTCAACCTTATCACAATAGTTAAAGGCTAATGTTCGATTGGTAAAATTTGCCAGATTCGGATAGGACGACCTACTGGCGTCTATTATTACAATTCTTTTTCTTACTTAATAAAAATGAGGAATGCTATGAGACTTAAGGAATATAGAGTGCACCTGTGTCTGCGCAAATGCTTGAATATGTCCTGTGTAGCTGGCTGATTTTCACAGAGAGAATATGCCACCGTGGCGAACAATCGGTTTTTAACTTTTTATCGTTATGATTTAACTTTACAATTTAACTTGTTTTATTTATATTTAGTTTGAATAATTAAAGTTAGCCCGCGTTCACTAGTTTTATTACATGTATGTGATCATAAACTTTATGTACCTTAGTTACAAGTAGTTAGGAAAAAAGGTTAAGTTCATTTTTACGCGCTGTTTTACTCTATTCATGTGAAAGGGCTTTAGATAATTGGTTAATGTAGGTTGATATTATTTTATGCGTCGGCGACGAGGCTTTTTATAAGTCAATTAATTTATAGTTTAGAGGTCGATTCGGTGAGATTGGTCAATTTCATGATGTCTTAAGTAAATTGGGGTTTTAATTATATTAAATTCTAATATTGGAGCTCGAAATGTAGCTCAGGACTTTCAATGATTTTGAAGTTATTTCGAGTCTGGTTCATTATTTCTCTATTTAAGAAAACTTTGGTTTTGATTATAATTTTAACGAGCACCTAATCATTATTAGTTTAATAGTATTAGTGAAGTTGATACCATTATAAATATTTACAATGTTATTACAAATAACTTAAACAGGCATTTAAGACGTTGTGTTAAAAAATGAATTTAAAATTTCCTTAAATACATGTCAAACTTCTGTTTATGAAAATAAGTAGTTAACTTCCATACTAACCTCATTCGAAAATAAAAATTCTCTTTTTTAAGACAACAACAAATTGGAATATGTCAGATTTTCTTTTTATTTTCATCTCCATACATAGCACTAGGAAACTAAATTACGTTTCCGAGAATAACGCCGACATACAAGCTATATGAAACGTGTATGCAATTACCCTTCAGAATATGAAAAATTGTGCAAGAGATAATATTTTGGTCTAGTGAACGAAATAATTAAGTTTCGTCAGCCAAAAATGTTTTGAGTTGATCGAGTGGTGCAATTATGTTGCTGTCAGTTTTTTTTATGTTAAAATGCGAAAGTTTGTATGTTTGTTTAAAACTCCTTCACGCAATAACTACTGGACGGATTAGAATGAGACTTGGCAGTGATATAGCTTATATATTAGAATAACATATACTAGGCTACTTTTTATATAGCAGTTCCCTCGGAAAGCGGGCGGCGCTGCTGGCGGAAGCTAGTTAAAATATATAGATATATTTTCAATTTAATCTTCATGTATGTAATATTTAATGACCACAGGTTTCCAGATTTAGACGATGGGGAATAGTAATTTTTGATTGGTAAAAATGTCCCTCATGGTTTTACCTTTGTTATGAAGGGACTCCATATTTATCATTATATATAAAGAATTACCAAAAGTTTTCCTTTTTCCAGTATATAATCATAACAGAAACTTATAGCTTAATTCGCTTAAGCTTTAATATTATAAATTAATTCTGTCTTTCCTACGTAACAAACCAACTCACACTCTCATTAATATATGTTACAATCAACTATAGTTGTTACATCATTAAATCGAGTAGGTATTAAATTACTAACATTATGGCTAAGTCTAGACCAAAACTTGTTCACCATGTTGCTACGCCGTAGCTGCTACATTAGCTACGCCATAAATAATGCTACGATAGGCGGTCGTAGCTACCCGACTATTATTGTGGTCTAGTTATCCTATGACAGATGGCTTTAAAATGTATTGGATTTTTTTCATGTTGTATTTATTATTATTTCCATTTATTTATTTTTACACACATTTGTTACATTTTTAAATATTAAATAAAGAATATTACAAAAAAAAAAAACAAAAACAGGTGTCCACCAACATCGGGCACAGGGTCCAAGGTACGGTGGTTAAGGTCCCAGAGACAAAAACCTCCTCACAATTCGCGCCGTATCAAGGACCATTGCCTTCCGTATTAGTCCCTTTGACCCAGCCGCCTAACGAGAGCCTCGTGAGGTGTTGGTCGAGGCTCTTGGCTATTAAGCCATTGGCCGTAACGACTATCGGTACAATAACAGCCGTATCGACATTCCACATGGCGACAACGTCGTGCGCTAAGTCGAGGTAGTATGAATTATTAAGTAGGTACAATATTTTTGTAAAACATCGACATCAGAGATAAGAATTACTTGAATACTAATCTCTGAAACTCGATACTCCGTGACAAAAATATGCTAATATTAAACAAACAATTTCAATAATTTGTTAGCAATTTAAATAAAGGTTGTTATAAATAGGCTCAGGATCCCAGCTCGTAGCCTCGAGGTGTAAATAGAGACGAGATAATAAGATTTTATGATCTTAACTGCCGTCTAAGGGGCCATTTCATTTGTTTAATATAACCGACTTTTATGTTGAATTTTTTGAGTGTGAGATATTATTGGTTGAAAAAATTTGATGGTATTATTAACATTTACAATTGATAGTAGTTAATAGAGAAAGATACGACTTCTATCAATAGAAGAAACACATTTATTAAAATTATGGTACGACGCCAGCACATCAACCTATCTCTATCTGTCTTTCTTCAATAGATTTTCAACCTTATAACAATAGTGGAAGTTTCACTTTCAATTGGTAAAATTTGACAGATTCAGGTAGGTTGGCCTGCTGTCGTCTGTACATAACAGACAGTTTCGTTATAATTATGCTAAATGTCAGATTATCAGATTCACACCAAATTTTTTGGGGCGGTTAGAAACACACTAATATATTAAACAAAATAGTTGTTTTATGAGAAAGAATAAGTATAACGATGTATGTTTATTGTTTAGGTGACAATTCCTTATCAGCTAGGTTATCTGTCTGGGAGTTTAGTAGACGTGATCAGAACCTGAATATAAAACTATTTATCAAGTAAAATTGCTTACTGTGACAAACATTATTTGTATTTAATGTGGCACATTACACATAACACATTATTTAGGTGTTAGATATTAAGAGAAGGTAACGACTACATTATTTGTCGATGTAATGTGTGATGTGATGAGATTTAAGAAATAATCTGTAGGCATTACAAATGTGTTTCTGAAGAAGTTTGTTAAAACCTACCATATTACCTAAAAATAACAGAATGTACAGAAAATAAAAAAAGTACACACACACATACAACAAACACTATTTTTATTTTTTAAATGTCCTCTTTTTTTGGGAAATGTTTATAAATATATCAATACGTTGAATAAATGAATAAAGACAGAAAGTAAATTATTAGGGAAAAAAGTTAGCACAATTAAATATTTGGCTATAAGTTAATAACACATTATAAACACATGAATTTTCTCCAATTTAAATATAAAATCATGCACTAGCAAGTGTTTTATGTAAGGGAACGAGATCAACAACGTGACATTCAATTGTTTTCCAACAGTGTCTTCGACATTTTGCAAATCACGTTATTACAAGAACACAATGCATATTGACCTTGTTTGATCCACTGAAGCAAACTAGACAAAGTATATATTTAAAGAAATATAAGAAGGTATTGTAACAATATATCACCCATGACTATATAATTATCCAGAGAGAAATATGCCCTGCACCCGGATTAAAAATAGCCTATCTCCGTATCTAAGGGACTATCTAATTCACTGTTTTAGCATAACGTAAGAAACAAATACAAATCAAAAAGCATTTATTCAAAAAATGCTGAAAACAGCACTTATCGAACGTTAAAATTAGGTACATGAGATAGCCCCAAAAACGCCCGCCCTTCACCACTTCGTATGTGTTTTTGGTGGGAAGAAGAAGTGGCGCAACAAACTCCCCAGCAACCACAAACTTATTTCGCATGTGAAATATTAGCTTCTGCCAGCGGTGTCACCCGCGTCCCGTGGGAACTACTCGGCGCACCCGGATAAAAAGTAGCTTATAACCTTCCTCGATAAATGGGCTATCTAACACTGACATATTTTTTTCAAATTGGACCAGTAGTTCCTGAGATTAGCGCGTTCAAACAAACAAACTCTTATTAATATAGTATAGATTAGTAGTACCCATAGAAACTAAGAAAAAAGTCTGATACGAGCGTGTAAATACAATCTTTAACAATTCGCATGAACAGTCACATAGTTTCGGGATGAATTGACGACTTCGTGTGTATATTTCAGTTGGCAAGGAAAAGGGTTCGTGGAGGCTGTATTCCGAACTAGTGTGTCAAACTAACACGAGTGATCATTCACGTAAAAGGGTTGATTCTGTACGAAATATTGAACTATGTTCGATTTTTGCAGCTGCGGTCTTTTGTTTATTATTTTTGATGCTCAAAATATATCGCAGGGTGCGTCCTATATGGGTGAATCAACGCGAGCACGAAGCGATATTTGCATAGGTATACAATAGTTGTTAGAAAAAAAAATACATCAAGTCAGCCATACTTTTTTCATACATCCATTCGGCATGCAAAAGAAATCGACTGTTTTTTTTTCGCATCGCGTCGCACTGCTTCGTATCAAAATCACTCTTATAGGACGCACCGTCATACGATTTTGTTTGACTATTTTATCTCAGTTGAAATTCCACAAATAAAATAAAAATAGCTCGCACTCTTTGTTTGGAATCTCAGGAATTTTTACTGCAAAGTAAAAGAAAACAGGGAAAGGTACTTAACGTATACATTATTTATATACATAAATAGTATTGGTGTACCTTAAAGGCAGTGCGGCGGTAATCTATTTTTAATCTTATTTCCGTTGTGCTAGGATTAAATTTCCTTTGCAGCTGCCGATGCAGAATCTATTTATGATATTTTTCTTGAAAACGGATATACCTACTATAAATATGGACGAAGCCTACGCTTTTCTATAAATACGGGTTCCGATCGATTTTACCTTGATGTTTTAATGGTGGCTACGGGAAAAGATTTTACTTTGCTATAAATAGCTCTTAGGATGAACAATGTTTACTTATAGAAATGATTTAATATTTTGATGGAGGGTCTTTGGGTTATCAATTATTTCTTTAGGTTATGGAGTTTTGAGTTCCTTTGCTTAAAACTTCAATGAATTCTTTTTTAATAACTTATATTTTATGACATTAAATAATGTAATCTATTTATATATTTACATGAGATATTTATATGTACATTACTAACCTAAAAAAAACTGTACTAAGGACTTAAGTAAAACGCATCAAAAAATTCCTCCCCATCGCTGTCGAAGTTCTTGGTTATTTAGTTATTCAAAATAAAGTATTAAATAGATGTGATTATAAATATTTCCGAGTTGACAATTAGTTAACAGTTTGTTAATGTTGTTTTCTGAGCTTCTTTTGGAAACGTACATATTTCATTAATATAATTTTCTTTGCAGAGATACTTACTGATATGAAAAACTCAATAAAAGAGAGCTATGAAAAAATACAAGTAATAATTTACTTTTGTCTTATTAAAGTGAATCACGTTCTAATTGCTTATAAAAAGTATGTCAACTTGATTGCTATTTGTTAACTTTCATTTTCAGTGGTATTTTACAGTCATTAGTATAAATAACTTTGTATGCAGTCCATGAATAATAAAATGACACTAATTACACGCCGTGTCATGTTACAAGTCATTCCTTCTATGAATAAAAGAGTATAGGTACACAGCTTCGTTTTAGGTCCTCTATTTAAAATCATTTTTAAATTTATGTCATGGTTAAGATAAGATTTGCTAGTGTATTTTATAAAAGAACATTGGTAAGCCTATGTGAAAAAACCCTATGTAGTTTTAAATTAACTGTTTGGTCACTGTCTCCCATGTCCAAAATAAAGAATAACTCAATAATTATGATACTCTTCTTGACAGCAGCATGCTGATGCTCAAATTAGTCCTTCCAAAAACCTTCTCATAATCTGCCCAGCCTTCTTCTTCTTCTTCCTACTGAAGACAAAAAATACCATTATGAAAACAGTTCATTCTACGCTCAATCCACAAGTTATTCAACCATGGACATTTATTTTCGGACTAATAGCAGTTGGTAATAGCCGTATTATATCGATCGTTACAAGTCGATACGCAGCGCCCCACACTATCTCTGTTAAAGAAATAAATTCTCTAGGGAAGCGCTTACTAGGAAGAGCTCGTGGCTAAGTGGAAGCCACGTAAACCAATCGATGAGAAAGTTAAGCAACGCTTGGCGCGGTCGATCCGTGGATGGATGACCATCTTGTCATAACGAGCACGATAAACTGGTGAGTCCCGGCTGTCATTTGACCATCTTTGTCAATCGTTACGGGTAGTCAGAAGCCAGAAAGTCTGACAACCAGTCTTATCGATAGGTATCGGGTTGTCCGGGTAACTGGGTTGTGGAGATCAAACAGGCAGTCACTCCAGGTAAAGCACTGATTCTCAGCTGCATCCCGTTAGACTGAAAGCCGACCCCAACATAATTGGGAAAAGGCTAGGCAGATGATGAAAGTGCTTACTATATTTCTTTTATCGATATTCAAGACTATTTTTTCTCGATTGCGTGATCATGGACTGTTTGGTTTAGTTTATTTGGTTTTGGAAGTAGGTCGTGAACTAATTCTGAGCAATTTGGGTCCTTATGAAGTAGTTAAGTTATTGTTGGTTTATGGTTTACGGTAGTTTGGGTATCGATAGTAAGTTGTTATTGTTTGAGAATGTTGGAGCTTCGGAATATGTTATGTGACAGCTATGTTTATTTATTTAGGTGTAGGACTAGGTTATCTATGTGATATGATAGAGTATAGTAGACTATAGTAGATGGGTTAGCTGTCTGTGTTTATTTTCCGTTGTATTTAGAGCCAACTTTTTACAATATAACTTTTATCAGAAGAATATTTTGACGCCAAACCCCTATAATATTTATTCCTCAAATAGAAGTTAACTGATGACTGAAAAATCAAAGGATTTTATGACAATATATTGTATACTACATACATAATACATGGTAGTTTAAAGCCTTATAAAGTAATATTGATTGGTTCTCAGGTGTAGTTTCTAGATAGAATCTGAAATATATTACTTCACCAAGACTTCAGCAGGTCTCAGCTGGGTAGAAAACGTAGTTTATTATAATTTAGCCAATTTGAGCAAATTGATGCTTCTAATGGCTTATTTTGTAAATAGGTAATTTTATTTAATGGGTACTTTTAAAGTAAGTGAATGGTTAAGTACATTATGGTATTTGTCATGGCCACAGGTGTACCTATAGGTACCGTGTCTATGTCTTTTTATGGAAATATCACTTAGTAGGAGTAATTAATGACCCTGTACTGCATTCTGCACCTGATGTCTCTTTCATAATTGTCATATCTAATAGGTAAATTACTANTTTGCTTAAAACTTCAATGAATTCTTTTTTAATAACTTATATTTTATGACATTAAATAATGTAATCTATTTATATATTTACATGAGATATTTATATGTACATTACTAACCTAAAAAAAACTGTACTAAGGACTTAAGTAAAACGCATCAAAAAATTCCTCCCCATCGCTGTCGAAGTTCTTGGTTATTTAGTTATTCAAAATAAAGTATTAAATAGATGTGATTATAAATATTTCCGAGTTGACAATTAGTTAACAGTTTGTTAATGTTGTTTTCTGAGCTTCTTTTGGAAACGTACATATTTCATTAATATAATTTTCTTTGCAGAGATACTTACTGATATGAAAAACTCAATAAAAGAGAGCTATGAAAAAATACAAGTAATAATTTACTTTTGTCTTATTAAAGTGAATCACGTTCTAATTGCTTATAAAAAGTATGTCAACTTGATTGCTATTTGTTAACTTTCATTTTCAGTGGTATTTTACAGTCATTAGTATAAATAACTTTGTATGCAGTCCATGAATAATAAAATGACACTAATTACACGCCGTGTCATGTTACAAGTCATTCCTTCTATGAATAAAAGAGTATAGGTACACAGCTTCGTTTTAGGTCCTCTATTTAAAATCATTTTTAAATTTATGTCATGGTTAAGATAAGATTTGCTAGTGTATTTTATAAAAGAACATTGGTAAGCCTATGTGAAAAAACCCTATGTAGTTTTAAATTAACTGTTTGGTCACTGTCTCCCATGTCCAAAATAAAGAATAACTCAATAATTATGATACTCTTCTTGACAGCAGCATGCTGATGCTCAAATTAGTCCTTCCAAAAACCTTCTCATAATCTGCCCAGCCTTCTTCTTCTTCTTCCTACTGAAGACAAAAAATACCATTATGAAAACAGTTCATTCTACGCTCAATCCACAAGTTATTCAACCATGGACATTTATTTTCGGACTAATAGCAGTTGGTAATAGCCGTATTATATCGATCGTTACAAGTCGATACGCAGCGCCCCACACTATCTCTGTTAAAGAAATAAATTCTCTAGGGAAGCGCTTACTAGGAAGAGCTCGTGGCTAAGTGGAAGCCACGTAAACCAATCGATGAGAAAGTTAAGCAACGCTTGGCGCGGTCGATCCGTGGATGGATGACCATCTTGTCATAACGAGCACGATAAACTGGTGAGTCCCGGCTGTCATTTGACCATCTTTGTCAATCGTTACGGGTAGTCAGAAGCCAGAAAGTCTGACAACCAGTCTTATCGATAGGTATCGGGTTGTCCGGGTAACTGGGTTGTGGAGATCAAACAGGCAGTCACTCCAGGTAAAGCACTGATTCTCAGCTGCATCCCGTTAGACTGAAAGCCGACCCCAACATAATTGGGAAAAGGCTAGGCAGATGATGAAAGTGCTTACTATATTTCTTTTATCGATATTCAAGACTATTTTTTCTCGATTGCGTGATCATGGACTGTTTGGTTTAGTTTATTTGGTTTTGGAAGTAGGTCGTGAACTAATTCTGAGCAATTTGGGTCCTTATGAAGTAGTTAAGTTATTGTTGGTTTATGGTTTACGGTAGTTTGGGTATCGATAGTAAGTTGTTATTGTTTGAGAATGTTGGAGCTTCGGAATATGTTATGTGACAGCTATGTTTATTTATTTAGGTGTAGGACTAGGTTATCTATGTGATATGATAGAGTATAGTAGACTATAGTAGATGGGTTAGCTGTCTGTGTTTATTTTCCGTTGTATTTAGAGCCAACTTTTTACAATATAACTTTTATCAGAAGAATATTTTGACGCCAAACCCCTATAATATTTATTCCTCAAATAGAAGTTAACTGATGACTGAAAAATCAAAGGATTTTATGACAATATATTGTATACTACATACATAATACATGGTAGTTTAAAGCCTTATAAAGTAATATTGATTGGTTCTCAGGTGTAGTTTCTAGATAGAATCTGAAATATATTACTTCACCAAGACTTCAGCAGGTCTCAGCTGGGTAGAAAACGTAGTTTATTATAATTTAGCCAATTTGAGCAAATTGATGCTTCTAATGGCTTATTTTGTAAATAGGTAATTTTATTTAATGGGTACTTTTAAAGTAAGTGAATGGTTAAGTACATTATGGTATTTGTCATGGCCACAGGTGTACCTATAGGTACCGTGTCTATGTCTTTTTATGGAAATATCACTTAGTAGGAGTAATTAATGACCCTGTACTGCATTCTGCACCTGATGTCTCTTTCATAATTGTCATATCTAATAGGTAAATTACTATAAAGGCCCGTTTACATATTGCGATTTCATTGCCCGTTGCTTGCCATTTTATTGCAGCAAGATGCTACTTGCGCTGTGTAAACGTAATCGTGCAATATGTAAATAGTCACCTGTCAAAAATATTCCTGTAATAAAATAGCAAGCAACGGGCAATGAAATCACAATATGTAAAAGGGCCTTACGGCTCAAGTTCCCATTTTCAGTAGGCCCGAGTTCACCGACAACATGAACGATGGTTTTTCTTAAAACAACCTAATCACTTAACTAGGTCTAATGTTACTCCAGGGGAACGCTAATAGAAAAAGTACCTTCCATTTTTCCCTAACAATATTGAAATTTTGTGACCTTGACCTTGGAAATTAACCTTGACCCTTCTTAAAATTCCACATCACGTTTGATTGCACTGAATTGAATAAGTGCAGACTAGTGTGATTTTAAGTTATTGCGATAAGTCAAGTGAAAAGGTTTGAATAGACGAGCAATTTACGCTAGAACGATCTGGAAATGTTTGACTCAGTTATCTGAGATAAAAAAGGTGGAATAATGAATATTAAATATGCTATTGTATGTATTTCAAAATAATTGGCACCATTATCACTGAGATTGCTTACCAATGTGATAGTTTTTATTCATGCGCGAGTCCAACTCGCACTTGGCCGGTTTTTTAATTAAATTCCATTCTTATTATTACGTTATTTATATTGACCTAACTGAATAAAGAGAAAGTTTACAAGAGATATATTAACTCCGTGCAGACTTTTTAGTTTTTAATGACCTTGAAAAAAAGAAGTTGAAATTGACCTCACTCGATCCTCTTGATTCTTTAGTGAATGCTAGTGGGTTCGTGCAAATACTTAGAATTCTAGATAAATAGCACTTCACATGCGCTTGAACGCTTTAGACGAATTTAAGGGCTGCATAAGTTGACCTTAGGGAGTTGGGAGTTTTATGTCGAATGAGCATGAATGAAGAATAACAATAAATTTTCTACCAGCTTCTTCAAGGCATTTAGGCTGGGTTGTCCGATTTAACGATTTTTCGGTCGTGAAATGTTCGCTTATTTGTCAAGTTTTCGACGTGACAGCTGTGTGACCAATAGACGGCCATTTCCGGGCGGTTAAGGTGAGGTTATAGTTAAAGTTAAATCGAGCAATAACCGCTTAATGCTTTATAGCGAAGCTTTCAACGTTTTTTTCATAATTTACATTAAGACTGCAACACTTAATATTTTGATCCTGAAATTTTTTGTTTTCAAAACAAATTCGTGTAGCATCATAGAAAATCTTTCTTACTCCATCAATACCTACACAAACTACATATTATGGGTATTCTGTAGAACCGTAGTTTCCGAAGCACGTTAACACTTCAAGCCTTAACGCCCGGATAACCCGTAGCCTGCAGAACGGGTCGACTGTACCGATGCGTTGAAGCGATTACAGTTACTAGCAAATCTTCTCTTGGATAATATGGATGAGAAAACAGGGAAAGGATATCAAGCTTATTCTCTGTAGCTTTTATGTGACCTTTGTAGGTATTATTTTTATATGACCTTGGAATATTTAGGGGTGGAATTAGTTCCGTACTTGTTGTTGTCTAAATATCGTTGGTAAATCATTATCAGCCTTTTTAACGCTCAACAGTAGGGTACAGGGTCATCTCATACAGAGATTAATGAATGTAAAATATTAAAATTCTATTAAAAAATGGTTATAAATAAAACTTTTCAAAGCTTTATTTTATTATAAATCATGGGAAGTAAATCAAATGTCACTGGGTATAGCATACCTATTACTAAGTTATTATAGTTCAAGATTGCCCAGGGCAAATAAAAACAACTTACTTGCTTACTTATACTGCTATAATTTTACCAAAAAGCGCAAAAACATGGCACACGATTTTCTAATAATAAAACACGCACATAACCTAACCTAACCTGATGACTTCAAAAGACATTTTGATAAGATTTCCCATCTCCTTTTGAAAACCATTACATACTGTGTTTGATATAAAATTAACGTTGAACGCGCCCACAAAGATGGCGGCGGATATACGCGGGAAATTGATTGGAACCTCTGCCTTTTTAGTGGAGATGAAAAATTATTGATGTATTCTGTATTTGTGGGCAATGTTTGTATGTTATTTCCTAGACTATGCTGTTGGTTTTGGAATTTGGTTTTATGATAGTTTGCTGTTTTTATTTAAGTATAGATATGATGATGTGACGAGTCAAGCGGCTGGTTTGTTAGTGTACCTAACCAAATCCAAAAAAGAGAGGTGTTATGAGTTTGACCGCTTTGTGGGTTTGTCTGTGGTACCATATCACTTAAGTGGATGACCCTGGATGCTATCTTAGTTGAAAGTTGGTGATATTAATTAAATCCTGTATAGTTACCCTAGTTCCCTTAATTACTAATTAAGTTTATTAAAGCACTTAAATATGACTTTATAGAAAGAAAATATTCTAACTGAGAATAAATAATGTAGATTTGCATTTAAATAATAACAAACGGCGCCCACTTAAACAGCAATTATATATTTGTCAAAATTCAAAATGGCGGTGGAATTAGTCGACATGATGTCAGCAATTATCGCGGACCCGTGTCAAGAGTAATTCGTGACGTCACATGTCACAACAATATAGACGATAAGACTGTCTGTATTGTAGGAGATGGCAGAACGTATTATATTTGAGTAGCTATAATTTAGGCTATGTATAGATGACAGCCTAATCTGTCAAATTCCTTCAATAGATTTTCAACCTTATGACAATAGTGGAAGGTTAATGTTCGATTGGTAAAATGTTGGGGGCTGATGATGTCCCATCAAAAAAAGAGAGTGTAGTAGTTATAAGAGAGATATCGTATTCGATCTACAAGTATCGAGACCATCTCTTGTCCCTAAACTTAAGTGGTCCTTAGAGCCACATAAAAAAACGGATACACCATTAGCAAATTCAACGAAAGCTATTTCATATTTTCCTTCAGAATTTAGGATATAAGATACTAATACATGATCAATAATAAATACCCCAAGGTATTTCCTATTTGTATCACTTTTCTTAGTAAATATAAAGTAGGTCTTACATCAAAGTAATACGCTTGTTATAGCCTATTGCCCCATTCGGCCATTTCGTTCGGCTACTACCAACAAATGGGTGGCAAACCAATATTTATGGATCGGACGAGCTTCCTCTGTATTTGGGCCGTGATTCCTACCTAGATATTTATAATGTTTACTTTGCTAAATGACGATAGTTAATTAACTGGGTATCGTGACCTATTGTAAGATTTATAATTATTTAGATGTTCTTCTCGGTTTTAGTCGCGTCCCGAAGAAGTATTTCTTCGAGCATCCGGATAAAAAGTTGCCTATGACCCTTCTCAGGCTTTTGAATATTTGTGAACCTATAATTTCAAATAATTCAGAAATTTTGGCGTGATACTGCAATATATTCATTTATCGAGGTAGGCTATAGGCTACTTTATATCCAGGTACGTGGACTGATTCCTACGTAACGCAGGTGAAACCACTGGCAGAAGCTATAACCAAAACAAAATCCCATTGACAATAACACCAGCTTACGTAAAGATACAAAAATAGCAGTAAAACACATTTAATTCACTTCCTCGATGGCCAAACAACGCGATATATCAATGTAATGCCGTTTTTATTGCGTACCAAGCCATTTGTTTAGTTGCTACTAACAGATTGCTTGCAAACCAATATTTATGGATAGATCGTGTTACCTCGTTCCTGGATTTGGTCTCTACTGGTTTCTGTGTTTAAGTGTGCGTCGGTTTTAGGTTCTGGGAACTGTATGTACATTATGTGAATTGATTTCAGCTTTTAACAAATGGTAGCAGGATGAAAATTGACAGATTCGTTTAAACATCTGACAAGCACGCATTCAATCAGCAGTTTTTGCCAGCGGTTTCATACGAGTACCGTAGAAATTCCTTTGCGCATCCGGTTAAAAAGCATAAGATTTCTCAATAAATGGGCTATCTAAAACTGAAATATTTTTAGTTTTAGTTCAGAAGTAATATGACGGCCTTGTCGCTAAAGAATGCCATCATATTATATTTTCTTACTTATTCTTTTGATGTAGCTACACTTGCAGTGTAGCAATTAATAAATTGCTACAATAAAATTAGTAAACATTATCCACATTAACTGTGTCTACAAAAATTAATTATGTAAGTACATGTCCAAACAAGGTCGTTGTTCAAAGCATCACGGAGGAAAAGTCAGCCATTCCTGCGATCTTATTAGCACACGATTTTCAACAACGTTTGCCGAATTCTCATCAAAATTTAAATCAGGTGTTCTGCGAAACGTTGCGTGCGTTTAAATTAATTATAATTGATTCCTGTTTCCCGATGTAGCTGAAGTTCCGTGATGGCTCGTGTCAAACTTAATTATTTTTGCGCTTGTAAATTTATTTTTGAGAGAAAAGTAACAGGTATGTGTAAAGTTTATCTATGTGTTTGTATGTGGTATCATACCTCTCATCTTCATCATTCTCCTGCTCTTCTATTTTTTCATACTCTTCTATCAACATGATTCTAAATGATAAGATAAGAAAAAACTCTGAAGCAGGTTTTTCATTCCTCAAATGGCATACAAAACACTGGCACTCAGCTTCATCATTCGACACCAAAATTGTTGGGAAAAGGCTAAGTAGATGATGACAGCAATAGATAAACGATACTCTATTGATTTAGCAAGATATGTATATCCTTTCTGTACTAAACCTTTTGACCCATAAAATAACCCGCTATAATATTACCTAGGAATTCTTGGAAAGCCAATATCCAGCACTTCAACAAAGGTTTACACAAACACGTAAGATAATTTAAGCCTTCACAGTATTATAATAGATTCCTGGGAAACGTCGCTGGCCCTGGCTTACTAAAGTTCGGAATAACTTCAATTTGCATACAAGCATTGAATAAATGAAAATACTGGGTATTGGGAGTTGGTCGTTTTTTGTGCACTGACGTGTAAATATTCGAGAGGGGAACAAGGGTACTAGTGCTTTTTTTCTTTTTCAGATTGCTTTGAAATATATTTTTTGATTCAGTCTATTTGAAGCATGAAGCAAAGAGTGTGCCTTTCTTTAATATTACCTATGCGTATATAGTGTTTAGACATTTATAGATATTGAGTGTGAGTTTTAGGTCGGTCGTTAGATGTCAAAAAACCTGACGTTACTTAAAGTTAAATCGCCCCAGCCTAAGAATTTTCAAAGTTAGACAAATACCGTTTATTGAAGTAAGCTAATTAGAAACGGGAGCAGACTATCTGTACCAATTTTGGCGTAAAAGCGCAACATACAAACAGATAAACTTTTCCATTTATAATATTAGACCGGATTCTGCTCTAAAGCATTTACTTGTACAGTAGCAAGGGTGACCTATTTCGCATTAAGCACATTAGTTTCACATGTGTGCGGATGTGTAAATGTCCCGATGTTGCACACTATCTAGCTTCCTCGTTCCTGAGGAAGTGCAGACAAACATACTAGTATATTTTCTACATGTTTAAACGTATATTTTCCACTATATATTTATTGTATAGTTCTATTATGAACACTGCAATAAGAAGTTTTTTAGCACTATTTAGCACGCACACATCAGACTAAACTGTTGTATCAATCGTGATTCCAATCAAACTTTTTAGTTGGATTAATACCAACCGGCAGTTGAAGGCAAAATACCGAGAGGCCGCAGTCCCAAGAGATGGTCCGACCAACTGGGTATACCAGTCAACGTCGCACTACACCGGGCCACTGACCGCAACCAATGGAGACGTGCTGTTGATAAACTGTGGTGTCACGATTCTCAGCAGTAAGGGAACGACTAAGGAGGAGTAATACCGACCGGACATCTGATCGTCGTAATGTGCGCACTACCATCCATCTCCATAGTGATTTATAGAACGATCTAAATATCATCATCCTCCTGCCCTTATCTCAATTTTATTTGAAGTCAGCGTGTTCTTCTTCCATATTCTTCTATCTGCCGTCTTAACACAAGTAACACTATTTCTAACCATATCGATTTTCACACAAATTATTGACAGATTAAAAGTTCACCGTGTGCAGTGGTTCTAATGGTGCATTTCTATAACCATTATTTTATGACTAGACATTGAATTTTGACATTTGCCTCATATAAATTATGTCAAAATCCATCCAATATCCATTGCTAAACAATGGATAGATAATGATAGAAATTCGCAGTAAGATACACTTGTGAAAACTTTGATTGGGTCGTCCGTACATCAACAGCTCTTCACGTCTATGTGTGTACAAATACAAGTAACTGTGTAAGGGCTTGTACACAAAACTGCAATGCAAAGTCGCATCGTAAAAATCTGCGAGCTCGCGTGACACATCGCAAGAACATGCTACCTGATTCCGCAATGTTAGGTCTACACTTGATGAAGACTTCTTTATATTTTCTTTAAGTATCTTCTAATCAATTGTAGTGACAGTGCCGAAAAAATGTATATCATCTGCCTAGCCTTTTCCCAACTACGTTGGGGTCGGCTTCCAGTCTAATCGGATGCAGCTGAGAACCAGTGTTTTACATGGAGCGACTGCCTGATCTGACCCCACAACCCGACCACAGTTGAACCCTTGACCAGAAACACCAGCCAACCGCCCTGGGCAATCCCCCAATCCCATCTTGTGAGACTGGGTTGTACGACTCCTGCTTCTTACATCCCCGTAACGACTTGTTCAAAGATGGTTCCCTTCGAACATGAAACAGACCGGGGATCCCAACTAGTTTATTCCGACGTGACCTTGTCGTCCCTGCGAAAAAAACACGGAAAACCGTTGATGACCAAGATGGTACCATTCACGGAACCCGACCGCGGCCAAGCGTTGACTTAACCTTATGAAAATCTTCAATCGCAACACAATTGCGCATAGAGTTTTCTGCTGCGTACAAACATCGCCCCACTAACGGTTTGTACAAGCCCCAGGACCTAGCCTTCTCAAGCCAATGTAATTGCGTAAAGTAGTTACAAGACCAATGTTTGCGATTCAACGGATAGCATCACTATGGTTCACGCTTCGCCTCTTCCTTTTTGAGAAAGGAGAAGGATTCGACACTGCAGTAAGCAGTAGCAGTAAGTCGTCATGCTCCCTAGACGGTACTGCTTCTTGCGGATAGCAGTCGGGATGGGTCGGTTTTCTCCCTCCCCTCAAAAATGTGCGAGGGGAGGCGATTGGTGATCCTCGCGTTTACTGTCTCAAAGGTGAACGACGAGCCAGGGTCTGCTTCTAAAAAACACACAATCCAAAATCAAGTGAGTACCAGTCATCTAGTCTGCTTCTTGACTACGATATGTTTTATCTCTCTTTCCAACTCGAGCTTAGATTATAATGTGTTTGATTGTATTACCTTTATGTGGTACGAATCTGTGGTCTAGTCGCCGACTCCTCATTGTTAATGTGCGGTCGACGAGTCTGTATACCACAAAAACAGTTCCGCATCGTGGTGGGCAACTTTAACACACCCCAACCTCCATAGCCTATTTTCACCGCCAATGGACGGATCCATTATATATTTTTTCATACAAGTCCTTTTTCCTAATCTTCCCCAAATTACCTCTTACAATCTTTTTCATTTTTTTCATTTCTCTCCTCCTCACTCATCCTTTCTTCATTCTACTCCTATCTCACTATCATTACGATATTATCCCCACCCTATTTGCTTAATTACAACAACACATTTTAATTTTTTTTTTTATATACCTTATTAACACACACAGATACCATTTAACCACACTTTACATTTCAATAGACATACTACAATTTTTTTCATCAAACACATTTATACTTTTTTTTTTTTTTTATTTTTTCTAACCTTTTCCAAATCCTCTTTTTTATTTCCACTGGTACCCAAGATACTACCAAAACACCACAATTAAACTTTTTCTCTCAATTTAAACCGTTAACATAAACACGTATACCCACCCAAATCACTATAATCGCAATCTTTAATAGTAACCATTTTCTTTGTAGGCTGCTTATTTATGGTTATGAACAATGTTACTAAAAACCAGGGTACCAAACATGTGCTAAGCCAACGGCCACTAGCGCTAAATATATCTAATACCAAATACAAAGTATACTTTCATGTACACGAAAACAAATTTCTAATCTAATACTCTCATCTTTGATAAAACCGGTTCTATCAAACACTAACAGAACCAACTTGTGTTTGCTGGAGGATGATTTTGTCTCCACCAATCTTCTTCTATCACCCAGCAAAAACAGCAATGGAAGTGGTGAAGGGCGGGCGTTCGGGGGCTGGAAGTCTTCCTTTGTTCATTAAATTCCCTCCCACAACTAATACTGACAGCACTCTCTCACCAAAGTGTCTGATCACAACCACTAAACCCAGCACAACAAATTTTCCCAGCCTATTTGAATAAAATAACTTTTTATTTTTTAATGAGTGTATCGCGTAATCATTCAACGTCAAATATTCTAAGTTCCCAAAACCACGCCAAAAGACGAATTAAATAGAAAGACTTTTCCTCCTCACAAAACCACCATTACTATGACTCCCCAAACACGGGAAAGATACTGTTACACTTTAATTTAAAATTAAACTACAAACTACCCCCACCCACAACACCACCCCCAACCCCCTCCGATACAATGCCCTCGCGTTTATCTCCGCATGCCCGGGGGAAAAGTCGCCTTGTTCCTGATAAAAATTTACGCCACTCACTCGGAGTTACAATGACGCATTATCATATAATAATGCACAAATCCAATAAAAAAAAAAAAAAAAAAAACAAAATTATACCACCATGTACCATGATAGTAGTTTCACGAGCCACTCACTTAAGCTTCAGAACACTCAGCCCCACACCACGAAAACCCCAACAACAACCCCCAACAACACCATTAACACATACAAAGCAAACGTCACTAACAAAAAACATCTGTCTCATCTCAATCCATATATCAATTTCAATTTCAAAAAAACAAGTCCTATCAACATATAATACAAATACCTAGTACCATTACCGAAAATCACCATTTCTAGACACATATACCACCAAGACCCCAACTGAACAATCCCAAAAAAAAAAAAAAAAAAAAAGACAACTCAAACCAAAAACCAACACAAAAAAAACAAGAACAGAAACAGACGCACACAACAATACGACACACAACCTAACAAGCACCCGCCGCCGACCCTCAATATTCCAACCATTATTTCGGGTAACGTAACGACAAACCCCACATATCGAAAGAGCCCGAAAAAAAGACACAAACACCCGCAGGCATCCACCCACACACGAACCCACCAGGAAACACCACACACGCAACATCATTGCACCCGTTTTTACCTGCAAACAACTAAGCAAGACTGCATAAACAACATAAAACCAAAAAGCCCGAACACACCCAACACAACACCAAACACACAACCAGAAACAAAAAGCAAACCCCCCAAATAAAACCACAACAAAAATGCGCAAAATGGCTGCGCGACAAGCTAGCATACACCATCGAAGGGCAAACTGCGTCCCGCACTTATCTAGGATTTCCCGCTAAACGCGAGACAACGACAAACAGTCCAACCACAACTTCGGATGTTATATGTTGTCGATAAACTAAATGTATTGGTAAGTTCTGGGGTCGTTTGGGTGATTGACTTATTAAAGGAATGCTTTTGTAACTAAGTTATAGATTACAATTTTATTCTCTTAAAGGCTAATCGATGAGTTATTAATCAGATTAGAGATAGAATATTTACGAAGATCCTATTAGGAAAAAACACATCTCTTGGTGGAATGAAATCTCATGAAAATGTGGATATAAGAAAGCTCATATCTGTAAGTTAGCGTTAGGTAGGTATAGATGATTCAATGGGTAATGCTGTTTTTATCTGGCCAAACAGATGAATTAATTGTCACAAACAGATGCCCACTCAGCATCCAAACCCCAACCAAACAACACCAAAAAACACACACTATCCAAACATTTCTTACAAAAGCACTAATTCTCATCAAGACACCACCCACCCAACAACCAAGCAGTCAAAACATATAAACCCGCACAAAAAATCATACCAGACCGTCACCAGTGCCCAAACTGCTTGAAACAAAACCAAACATAGCCCACTAAACACAATTCACTTAAGCCACAACCCTCAGCCCATACACAACCAAATAATTACCAAGCCCTAATTTTGCACCAATCACGACACCAAAACACCCACCCCCACCCATATAACCCCCCCACCCAACCACTCAACACCAACACCACCCCACCACCCACACCGCACCCACCACGGAACAGCCACAACACACCACACCCACACCCCACAAAAAAACCACCACAACCCAAACCCGACCACAACCCTACCTACTAACATCACCACAAAATACAACAGCACCCAATACCCACCACAAATCCACATTACACAATCAACAACATCAAAAGCCCCACAAACCGAGACCGAACACACCTAAACGACCGCCCGCAACGAGTCAACCACTAAACCCAAACTTTCAACCACCCCCCCAAAAACACACGGGCCGACCTATCTAAACAAAATCCGACATCAAAAATTCTGCAACATCCCGAAAACCGCAATCGACTTTTCGAAAACACCGCCAAATGGAATAATCAATTAGTTGGGAACCCTATTTGCCAGGCCATCAGAAATTTGGGCCATGTGGTTGTCAAGCAAAAAAGGACTTTTTGTTTTAAACGTGGAATAAATTGGTTTGCTGTGCCTAGTCATCTAACAGCTATGCCCTTTACTAAGGGGGTCTCGTTTTCAGGTATGACAGGAGAGAAGAAA
>NWSH02000437.1:396052-449477 GCA_002382865.2 Heliothis virescens | reverse complement strand
TTCCGAAACACGGAAGAACTCGTTATGACAAGATGGTCACCCATCCACGGACCGACCGCGCCAAGCGTTGCTTAACCTTATGAAAATCTTAACGCAACAATTTGCGCAGCAGTTTTCTGCGTTGCGGATTCGCAGTTTTGTGTACAAGCCCTAAGACCTAGCCTTCTCAAGCAATAGTATGAGTAGTTACAAGTAACCAATGGTGCGTTTCAACGGATAGATCGATCCTTTCATCTCCTTGAAGGAGAAGGATTCGAATGCAGTAAGCAATAGCAGTAAGTCGTCATGCTCCCTTAGACGGTACTGCTTGCGGTAGCGTCGATGGTCGGGTTGCCTCCCTCCCTCAAAAATGTGCGAGGGGGGCGATGGCTGATCCTCGCGTTATGCTCGTGAACGGGTGCTGCTTGTGGTACCAGGTCGTCTTGCTGACTACATATGCTTTCACTCGTAGCTGATATAATGTTTGATTGATTACTTATGGTACGAATTGTGGTCCTAGTTCGCCGTTTTCATTTGTTAATGTGGCAGATGTATAACCACAAAACAGTTCCGCATGTGGGTGGGCACACTTTAAAGCTATACCTATTTTCACCGAATGGAGGCATTATATATTTTTTTTATCTTTAATAGGTTAACCATTTTTCTTTTGTAGCTGCTTGAGTTATAGGTATGGGTATAAAGGGTTGTGCTAGCCAACATGGGTAAATATCTAATTAAATAGTATACTTCATGTATTAATTTATCTATTTTGTATAAAACCGGTTCTTCAAACCATACAGACAGATTTGTGTTGCTGGGGAGTTTGTTCCACCATTTCTTCTCCCCAGCAAAAACACATAGGAAGTGGTGAAGGGCGGGCGTTTCGGGGGCTGTCTTTTTGTTAAATTGACCTTCAAAAAGTGCTGATTTTCAGCCTACTTTGAATAAATAACTTTTTATTTTTAATGTGTTCGCGTAAGTAACGTCAAATATTCTAAGTCATAAATAGAAGAGCTTTTTTGTACTATGGGTAAAGATATGTCACTTTATAAAATTTTAATACTACCTGATTGTCTCGGTTTTCTCCGCATCCCGGGGGAAGTTTTTCCTGTTCCTGGATAAAATTACGCCACTCACTCGGGGTTAATGAAGCATTTCAATAATGAAAAAAAAAAACAAATTTGTGTAGTAGTTTCGGAGCCTTTAGCCTTTAGCTTACAAGCAAACAAAAAACATGTTTCCCCATTATAATTTCAATTTCAAAAACAGTTTTCAAATTAATAAAATACCTAGTACCATTACCGAAACCTTTTAGACTACACGACGTCCAAAAAAAAATAGACAAAACTACAGCCCTCAATTTTCCAACCATTTTCGGTAACGAGCGTTCGAAAGAAAAAGAAAGGCTTTTACCCGTTTTTACCTGCAACTAACGACTTACAAACAGACAGAATAAACAAACACTGGAGGTGGGACATAGCTAGCTCCATGAAGGCGTCGCACTTATCTAGGATTTCCGTAACGGGAAAACTTCGATGTATATGTTGTCGATAAACTAAATGTATTGGGTAAGTTCGCTCGTTTTGGGTGATTGACTTTTAATGTGAATAAGTTATAAAGATTACAAGTTTTATTCTCTTAAAGGCTAATCTGATGGAAGTTATTAATAGATTAGAGATAGAATATTTACGAAGATCTTAGAAAAAAACACATCGTCTTGGTGGAATGAAAATCGTCATGAAAATGGTGGGATTATAAGAAAGCTCCAATCTTGTAAGTTAGCGTATAGGTAGTATAATGATTCAATGGTAATGCTAGTTTTTTTATCTGGGTGAATTAAATTGTAAATGCATCTAAAAACCATTCATTTTTAGCCACTATTCTCATCAGTACTGTTCAAAATATAAACGAAAAATCATGTGAAAACTAGCATAACCTTCACTTAAGCCTCATCATATCAGCTAATTGCCGTCCACTTCTAAACATAAGCCCCTACGAGCGTCAACCACTAAAACCCAAACTTCAAAAACAACCGCCAGCTTAAACGAAATCCGATCAAACATTTCTGCAAATCCGAAAACCGCAATCGACTTTTCGAAAACACCAAATGGGTACATATCAATTAGTTGGGAACCCTATTTGCCAGACCATTGGGTCCATGTGGTTGTCAAGTCAAAGGACTTTAAACGTGGAATAGATTGGTTTGCTGGGTGCCTAGTCGATCTAACAGCTGGCTTTGATAAGGGTCTCGTTTTCAGGTATGCAGAAACCACTATACTAGGTAAAGTAGAATGTAGTTTTCAGAATTTTGTGGTTTAGGAGTGCGTTTTGCGCGCTGAGTGCGATTGGTCTTCTTAGTAGGCCAATTTCAATGGAATTTCTGAGGAATTGACAGAAAACCAGCTTTATGGACGTTTATTCTCGATAAGCCCCATATAAACAATATCATCATCAGCCTAACTATGGAGCTGAGAGACTGTATTGAAAAATGTATCGTGTAGTAACGGCAAAAAGAAGAACCGACCAGCCTAGTTATCGGCTAACTACAGAGGTCTATGTATATAGGCACTTAAGTGCACACAACGTCTAAGCAAGCCTTATAAACACCATGTGAATCTGAGAAATTCTACAAAAGGTTGCTAAAAGAACCGGATATCTAGAACCGTGTAATATATTGTGACGTACGTAAACTTTAACATAACCGATGAAATGTGGAGTATAGTTTAGATGTATTACCATATTTCACCTCGGCCCTACGGATTAATATATTGGTAGTTGCTACGCCGACCGGTAACCAATTATTCATTTAAGCCTCCCTAACCCTTCGGGGAGATCAGCTTCAACGCTGTGTATTTATTTAAATTGTGATTAGCATTTTAGAATTCGTAAATATTTGGATCTACCTACGCAAAAAATATTTCTTTAGGTCGAAGAACTAATATATAAAAATAGCCTATTAATGTGAAAAAATCAATAAAATTGAAACTGAAATCAGCCACCTGACTAAAGAACATTATTATATTAGGTTTAAAGTCTAGTTCGTTTGTAACGGGAAATCTAAATAACATAAATATGATATTTGACACTGTAAACATTAAGAATGAGTCGCACCGTATAACTATATCGAAACCACAACCAGCCGTGAAATGGCCGGACATTTGGTCAAACCGGCTATTAGACAACTGAAAATAGTCCGCTATCGTTATAGTTAAATGGTGCAACCCACCGTAGCTACACTTTACTAAAAAGTAAAGTCCAAAATATTTTATTTATCGGTTCCTGTATTTGCAAAAATCCGTTCAACTATTACACCAACTGTGCCATTTCAATATTCTCTTTGGGAATTTTGTTCGAAACTTTTTTAACTAAACGACCGATTTTGATTGCGTTTGGCAGACTCAGTTTATGAATATTTATGTAACCATTGTCACGGTTCAACGGGCTTTTGTATACAATTGCATTCAGTTAAATGCACGACAGAAATACGATATGGCTTATGAATAATATATTTTTTCTTCTTTTTTCTTTCAGATTACCTTCTGAGAAACATCCAGGGGAATTATGTGAGTTAATTGTTTATTTGCATGCAATAAATTATTTAGTACGTAATTATGCAATATGTTTTTATGTTTTTTTTTACAGTGAAAGTGCTGGTTCTGTAAATAAAAGAATGTTCTGGAAAATCGAGAAAAAATTGCAATCAATAGCAGATGTAATATTAATTCTGACATTTCACTTGAAAACATGAAGTTTCGTTGCTACCAATTTCATCTTCAAAGGGTTACTAGTCATTCTGATATCAGAATATCTGGTTACTTAATTCAGAGATAAGAAACTATGCAAACGAATTAAGTTTTACCCAACCACCCTTACTGTACTATAGTAATAATATAAACCCCAGAAAATCTTCAAATGTATTGAGTTTCAAATGTGTGTTAAAAGTGTGTGTTAAAAACAAAATCAAAAAGCATTTATTCAAAGTAGGCTAAATAACAGCACTTTTCGAACGTCAAAATTATAAAAGACAGTCCCAAAAAGGCCCACCCTTCACCACGTCCTATGTGTTTTTGCTGGGAAGAAGAAGTGGCGCAACAAGCTCCCCAAATTCTCATTTGCTTAACAGTTGCATTTCAGACTCTGAGCTACACACAAAAGTTTACATATGTATGTGCAAATCTTCTTTGACCAGTCAAAGCTAATCAAGCATAATGACTTAAAGTCATAGCTCAAAGGAGAGATAACGCTAAGGCATTGTTCTACAAAACAAAAGACATTAGATATGCGTCACCGAGTGTGTTCAAAAGCCGACAGGATTACCAGTAATCAAGCGTGTTACCGCACCAATTAATTGTTAACCCATTGTATTTACACGTAATTACAAATTCACGCCTAGGTATTTTAGATAAGAATAATGCGGATCAAACTTAATGGCGGTTTGCAGCTAACTTTCAGGCACAGTTATGCGCCTGTTGCCTATCTCCGTTCTCGCGCATTTCCCCCGATCCACTGATGACTAAAAAACTTGTTGGTTCGTACCTACTGCACCTTGCAATTTCAAATGATTACATTTTCAAATAAAAGCCCCATTTTGTTTTTCTTCTTATCATTGAACAGGTTTCAAAACCCGTACAAGAGTTTTCTTAAATACATTCATATACAGCGTGAAAGTAATAACAACTCTTAGGAAGTAGCCAGGAGTTGACGTGGTCGTCTTCAGCATCATCTGCCTAGCCTTTTCCCAACTACGTTGGGGTCGACTTCCAGTCTAACCGGATGCAGCTGAGAACCAGTGTTTTACATGGAGCGACTGCCTGTCTGACTCCACAACTCAGTTACCCGGGCAACCTGGCACCCCTTGGTAAGACTGGTTGTCAGACTGTCTGGCTTCTGACTACCAACGACTGTCAAAGATGTTCAAATGACAGCCGGGACCCACCAGTTTATCGTGCCTTCCGAACACGGAAGAACTCGTTATAACGACCATCTACGGACCGACCGCGCCAAGCGCTGCTTAACTTATGATCGATCGATCCGCACGGCTTTGATTTAGCCACGAGCTCTTTTTTCTTTTAATACCAAATAAAACATTTTAAAAAGTATAGATAGTAAAATAGCTTTGATAAACTATATAACCAACACAATTCATGAATTATCGTACTTAGTAAGCAGAATACAATTTTAATTAGTTCACTTATAACGCTTGCGTCTATATTTACTGGATGTCAGACTTAATTGGTACAAAATACATTTTACAACACGATGATTGGCACGATCTATTTACATTGTGTTTAATTAATAATCGGTTATTAAACAAAACATTTACTCCAGCGATAATGGTTTCTAATCACGTTTGTTTTAATTAATTGTTTAGCAAAGAACCGATATTGATTTTATATATAAACTTTATGAAGGATAAACGGATTATGTTAGTTTTGTTTAGATAAATGCAGGACTCATTATCTACCTAGCTTTTTCCTAACTATGTTGTGGTCGGCTGCCAGTTTATTAAACACATATGGATATAATTTATCTAAATACTGTAACATAGTTATAGTTTTTTCAGAAATTGAAAGAAAAAGAAGGAAACTGTATGGAAAGTATGCCTACAGCCTACATTTAGTCAGTGATATTAAGTGACTTAATAAAAAAACTCGTATTGCAATTTCTACAATTACGAATAACACAATATTATCTACAGAAAACAAATACCATCATAATCCTTCAGTAAACCAACGAATAACACCATTCTAACCTATTTTTTTCTATAAACCTTCGTACAAAGTTTACAGTTGAATTACACTTACATCTTTATTCCCCTCAGAGTGAACAAAGTCCTAAGTGTAGACAAACTCGCACAGTTCAATTCCCTACGTGGCTGTCGCGTGCAATTGTTATGAAACTAACAGTTTTTGTACACAACTGTGTTTGTGGGCTTTTTTTGTTAAGGGGATATGGGTAGTGGCCAGTAGTGGGTTTATAGAGGAAATTATTCGGTGTTGGAAAATATCAGGGTTAGAAAAGGAATTGGGACTTTGATTAAATCAAATTGAGGTGGTTAGCTTCGATACATAGATTGCTTAAAAGTATTTATGATATCAGTATTCGCCCTTTTATTTCTCACAAAAAAAATACTATCCTAGTGAAGTGTCGTGTGTCTGTTATCACTTTTTAAGGATAATTTAGATTGACTTTCTGGAACAGAATCAAAGGTATTTTTGATACCTGTATTATGCTAAAACTCAATTAGAATTATTCTTTCAATTCAGGGAAAAAAAATGAACTAAAAATCAAATATCTTTAATACCAGGGTCAAACATAAATCGACCAAATGTAGCTATGGCATGAAACTTTCAAAACCTGATATACTTTTTTGAGGTTGGGCTACCTACACCATGTTCGATAAAAAACAAACAAATAACACTAAACATAAACCCTCATCACAAATAACAGTATTACAGTTAACTGTGTTAAGTTATCCGGCGTCAAAACTAACCAGATTACAAAGTGCGGTAATCCAATCTCACTTGAACTTTGTTTGGGTGTTAGATTATAACGCCGTATTGTTTGTTAGAGATTAAGTGTGAGTATTGTGCCTATTTGTTTGGAGAAATTCCTAGAATCTTGTCAGTCAATGGCAGGTTTCATATGGTATGAAATATGTTTTGTCTTTACTTGGTAACTATAACTTAAACTAAGGTTTATAGGTTGGTTAGATAGCTGTCACGTCAAAAAATTGACCAATGGGCGGCCATTTGACGGCCGGTTAAGGCTAGGTTATAGTTAAAGTTAAATCGAGCAACCCGGCCTAAAATGTGGAAATTTAGCAGTTACTTCTGATTTCTACACTAACGTAGAAAAATGTTATCATAATATTTAGATAAATTAATATTACTGTAAAGTAAGATCAAAATCAGTTCAGTAGATTTTCTGCAAAACAGTAACAAACAACTGCACATCCAACTTATCATCCAAACTTTACGTTTATGTTAGTGATGTATCATCATCTGCCTAGCCTTTTCCCAACTATGTTGGGGTCGGCTTCCAGTCTAACCGCATGCAGCTTTTATATGGAGCGAACCTGCCTGTCTGACCTCCACAACCAGTTTACCGCGGGCAAACTGGCAACCCATAGGTACACTGGTTGTCAGACTTTTCTGACTTCTGACTACCCGTAACGACTGCCAAAGATGTTCAAATGACAGCCGGGACCCACTGTTTATCGTGCTTTCCGAAACACGGAAGAACTCGTAATGACAAGATTGTCGATGTATGATGTGATGTAAAATCATTTGTCATGATGCTGCACCAACTTACATAGTGCAAAACAAAACTTCCTAAAAAGATTGTAACAAGAAATACCACCAAAACCACGACCTATTTCCATGACACAGTCAAATACACCTTCAAGATTACAACCCAAAGGTTACATAATTCAAATTCTATTTTCGTGCCCAACCTTACCACGTGAGTAGATAGCCTTACGCCTTACAATACAGACACACAGCCTTATCGGCCATGTTGTCATGACTTGTGACGTCATATGACACGAGTACTTGACGCGGGTCCACCATATTTGTTATCAGTTCCTGAGGTTATAATTTTTCAGTTAAGATGTATTTTATTGTGAAGGTTACGAGATTTTTTGGGGAAGAACTGTGTTTTTGAAGTACATGTAAAGTGGGTGAAATAGATAAATATTCCTTAGTAATAATGTATGTAAGCAGTTATGCTGTAACTGCTGAACCGATGAAGCTGGAATTTGGCATAAAAACAGGTGGTTCTTTAGAGATGGACATACGAGTAGACTTTTATTTAGTTGTAGGGAGTGGAGGGGGTAGGAAAATCTGATATATCGGTCGCTCTTTTACATCGGTATTATGTCTGTTTCTTCCTGTTCTTATGAGGGAGGGAGTGTCAGACTCTTGACTTTAGCTGGTTACTTTTCAAACATAAACTCAAACTCATTTTTTTTTTCTTTCAAATAGGCCTATAAAAGCTCTTATGAAACGTCAAGCTAGTTGCACGGTTCAAAGAAGTGGATCTCATGGAGAAGAACCGGCAAGAAACTCCATGGACACTCTCTTTTAAAAAAAATATTTCATTTTCATTAGGTACAAGCAATCCCTGAGAAAGTTATACATTGCAAGAGAATCTGGAGCTAAGATATATTAATGAATTACACATATCTTAGACATGACATATCACTACTTAAAACGTAAGTATCTATTAGTATATAATAAAGTATCTAGATATTATTTTCTTCTACCTGTCAGAAGTATCCGTCGTCTCCCGTGAGCAACGCTTGACTGCGTCGTAAACAACAGTTGATAACATTAATTTACAAACATTCATTAACGAGATACTCGCCTTAATTAGGAAGGACGTGCCTTATAAATTACGTGAAGAAATAAAATTACCTTCGGTCGGTATTTGGGGAAAACGACTATATTTTTCTGAAATTATTTTTTAGATTACCTGAATTAGCGGATAGGCTACAAGATCTAATTAGTGTAGTCTAACTGCGGAATTCAATATTCTGTCTATCTCTGGATTTGCTTACTAAAGATAGGAATTTGACATTACTTGTATGGGGCTAATGTCAAAATTCTATTTCTAGTAAGCAAATCCAGAGATAGATAAGTTATTGGGAATGGCCGTAAGTTAATCTTCTGCCTTTAGTTTGCGATATCATGTAATAAATATCCGTGTCTGTAAGATTGTTTGGGGGACTTACGGCTGCCCTGGTACATAAAGAACTCCAAAGATACTCCCTCTCAATTTTTTAAACAAACAACATAAAAAACATCAAATAACTCTATTTTCAGGATCATGGGTTCATTTCAGTTCTCTTTTTGGCAGTGATAAAATAAAGATTAAGGATATTTTATTGTTTCGCGAAAATGCTTAAATTAACAAGGCGTTTTCAATTTAAAATGATACTTCAGAGTATCTCTTATTGGAAAACCTTTCCTCAAAGTTCTGACAATAGATCGGCATTTACTTAGTTCTCGTGTTTATTTGCTTCTATAAGGAAATCTAAAGCTCTTAAAAATACAATAGGATTACCATTTTATCTGTCAATCATCAATCAAAATACCCTTGAACCTTTTCAAGTATATTTTGAATGAAAGACAAATACGCACTTCTTGGGAGTTAAACGCGTTTGCAGTTAAGGTTAAATCCCACCAAAATTGTTCGTGAACATAAAATGTGGCATTGGCCAGTAAAAGGATTACAGTTCTACGAGCAGTTACGCAGACTGAAAGACAGAAATGTTTATGTAGTATCTATAATGTGTGGCATCTCGCCTTTATTTTCCAAATATTTTAGATCATCAATCATTCTATGAGATAATACGTACAAATAATAAATAATGGGAAGAACCAAAATGAGTTTGTATATTGATATGGAAGACTTTCATTGAAAAATATTTTAAATTCTCATTCATTCAGTCATTACAGGTGCAAATTATGATACAGTAAAGATTATCCGTTCAAATAGAACCAGTAACTACGTGATGATATCGACGGTGGAAAGGCTATTTGGTTTAAGCGACATTTTTGCAACTTTACAGGAGAGCCATTTAAAGTTTAAAATTTCCGAAAAAAAATCATAAAAACAAAACCTATTCAGCTATTGGAACGGAGTAAACTTAATTTAAATGAATTTGAAAACGTCGAGGTGTTGATGCTTATACCATATAAAACGGACCTTAAATTAAGAAGATAAATGTCGCTTAATACAAATTGCCCTAAGCCACTTTTTTTCAGGGAACGGAAAAAAGATTTAAGTCACTTCTTAACTACAATTGGTAAAACATAAGCGACTCAAGCGACACTCCATGTCGTATTTTGTTGAAAATGTATGGAAATAAAAATGATTTAAGTCACATGTCAATATGAAATAGAAACAAGAAAAACGCTTTAATCGATACTGACTCTTTTATCTGAGAAAGGGCTACTGATTTATGTCTCGGTTCTTTAAATCATTGTATAGTTCAAGTACATTAGTAAAAAAAATATGCAAAAATGACGTCATATAATACACTGCCACTTTGGAAACCACCCAAAAATAGAGATGTTTCAAGCGCCAAAAAAGTGCTCAGATTTAAATGAATCCGGCATCATTCGACGGAGAAAAAATTGCTGATTCCGAATATGTATATAACTCAATATCGCCCAAAATGTCGCTTAAACCAAA
The DNA here is from genome assembly GCA_002382865.2 of Heliothis virescens. Classification (NCBI taxonomy): domain Eukaryota; kingdom Metazoa; phylum Arthropoda; class Insecta; order Lepidoptera; family Noctuidae; genus Heliothis; species Heliothis virescens. The sequence goes on along the minus strand of NWSH02000437.1, from coordinate 439,298 downwards.
TAGCCTTTCCACTGTCGATATTTTAAGTTTACAAAAATTCAAATAAAAAAAAATTAACTAAAACTAAAAGGTGGTGTAAAGGGTACTCAAAAGGCTGGTAGCAATGCCACGCTGGATGGCAATGCTTATTTTTTTTATTTGAATGTTGTAAATATGTGTAAATTAATAAAAAGCATAATTGTGATCCGAACTACATACAACTGCCAATTTTCATGACGCCACGATCCTGAGTTTACAAAACCACTCAAACACAAGTTGTTAACCAAATATTTCCTCGCAAAAAATTCAAATCACCCGACTCATTCAAATTAATAAAGATTCAATTCATAAAAATGTTCACATCATTCTGCAGCTTGAGTTTGCGCATAACGATCCGTTTTACGTAATCATCGTTCATTCCCCAACTTGACTGAGTGAATGAATGAATGAATGGCTAATGGAGCGAGTGCTCAGGTGATTTGTAAAGTTCCAACGTCACAAGTGACTTTTGACTAATGAGAAATGAAATTACAAATGAATTTTAAGAAGCCTAAATAAGTGATTGAACCTTCAAACTTAATCGTTTTTTCTTAAAAAGCTGATCTTAGCTATTCTAAAGAGCTCTTCAGTTTTCGGGCCTTTCTCAAGTGTATTGGAAATTATCAAAGGCTGAGGATATCTGAAGAGGTTTTGAATAAGTTATTAAAATGTGTCCTTTACGCTCTGTTAAATGGTGATACGAAAAATAAGTACCTAATTTATTTCGTAAAATAGAAGTCTATTGTTGAATTGGCGTAGGAGTTATGGAGATTTTAAGTATGGTATGTACCTACAAACAATTTTTGATTCATTTAAAAGCATTATTTATTAAAACTTTGTGTACTTTTACAACAACAAAAAATCTCCTCTCCGGTTCGTCGAAAATTCTACTTTGTTCTACAATTCCAGAGTATTTCACTCTTTGTTCAAGTTTTTCAACAACAACCCATTGTCTGAAAAAACCTTTACGTTTGCCTAAAATAGTTACAGGTTACAAGAAAACTAGAACATAAATCCCACAATACTGAAACAAAAGTACTCTGTGAAAAAACTTAACGAACATTTTCAATTCCAAGCTTCGTAATTCGATTTTCAATTTGGAATGAACCGACATGACACGACGTCAACCGAAGCGGTTGTCCAATGAGAATGCATTAGCGATTCTGCGGGGACTATTGCAATCACAACGCTGTAGCTCGCTGGTTCTCAAACTATGAACCGAATATACGGGGTATGAAAATTGGGGCATTATTTTTCAGATGACATAGATTTAAAAGAAGGAATTCATAGTCAAGTGACAGCTTAACGGGTAAATTGATCATACAGTTAAGTAACGCGTAGTCGGTTCTAAGGCTTCTCATAAAGACGAATTCCATCGTGTTGACAAAGACCAGGTACCATTTAAACATCAGTGAATGTCGATAAGGGTGGTCACAAGTCAGATAATAATGTGACAGTCAGTTTTATTATCAACTTCACTGTCCACTCCACGATGTAGACACAATTTAGTAAAACAATCGGTATCACATTTTTAAGGAGTAGCTCGGTAAACTGTATATAAAACATGTAAAACAAAATTTCTCCTATCAAAAAAGTTCGTTTTAAGTAAGAAAAATAATTATCATAGTTTGTAGTGTAAAAGTTTGAGAACCACAGCTGTTTGGTATGCACGAATAAAACCAATCGAGTAATTGAGTTGGCGAATGTTTCAATTGATCGCTCGTACTTTTAACATAATTAGTTTTATCTCATATTGTTTTGTATTATACATTCATGTATTCAATGGCTTTTTAATTGGGTATTATGATTTGGTTTGTTACAAATGAAAATTAACAATTAATACTGGACTTTGAGGTTTACTTATATTGTTGTTGGTTTTTGTGATCATTATATTTTACTTTATAGCTAGCTTTTTTCAATTTCTCTTATTCCGAGGGAACTACTTCCCGCACCTAGATAAAAGTATATATGTTTTGTGACGTATTTCTGCCAAGTTTCACCAAAATTTGTAGCCAATTTTGTACGTTTGTGCGGCTCACAAAATTTTGCCCTCACCTCACCTGTCATACCCCTCGTCAATTCAAAAACTACTCTATAACTACCGAAATTGGGTTAAATTTAGAACAAAACATAAATCAAAGTCAGGGCAAGCGCGAGCAGCCGCAAACAGGTAATTTGCAACCGCGAGTCATTTGTTACGTGACCACTTCATTACTCTTGTAGGGTGTATTTGGAAGCTCAACCGCACCTACAGATATAAAATTGCATAAAGATATCTAAAGAGTAAATAATATCAAGTTAGCGGATGAAAGTTATACTTTTCCTGTAGAAAAATAATGAAATGTATTTTTTTCATGAAATCAGAAAAACGCTGTAGACAAGATCAGTAGTTTTGAACATCAAAAAATATAAAGACAGCTCCTCTCACCACTTCTTATTTATTTCACCGGCAGTATGGAGTGGGGCAACTAAGTCCCCAGTGGCACAGCAAATTCCCCAGAAAAGTAGAATTAATATCTATTCCCGATTTGCCAAAATTGACACACCCAAAATAACATCATTAAGCTCGAAATATTTTTCCAACGCTCGGCTTCTGAGCGCCATTAAAGGTACGGTAAGGACGAGTATAAATATGAAAATCTTGTTATTCGTGGAAGTTCAGTAGACCTCATGCTTCATCTCCGAACAGGGAGTGTAAAATTATAAGGCTGAAAAGTTAGTTTGTTTGATTGAACGCGCTAACCTCAGGAACTACTGTTCCGATTTGAAAAATTATTTCAATGTTAGATAGCCCATTTATCGAGGAAGGCTATAAGCTAATTTTTATTCGGGTGCGCGTGGTGCTTTCCACGGGGCGCAAGTGAAACTGACGGAAGCTAGAAGATAATATTAGCATTATCACCCTCAACCAATAGTTCACAGTATCACCCCGACCTACTTTACTACCCCACAAACTGTGCCCATCAACTTGAATCAACATCCATCGACGATCCATTAACGTATGTAGGCACAAACATGAACAATACTAAATTACCAACTACCTACACTAATTACGAATTGTGATTGTTTGTTGGACGCACGTAAATTATTCATGAAGCCAGGAAAGCTGAAATCCTGCATGTGAAATTATAATGGACATATCGGATTTTGGACTTTGTTTAGCTTACGTACTTTGGATGGATTTTGGGTACTAATTTTGTGGCTATCCGGCTATATCTGATAAATCTTATCGTCATTATCCTAATTTACATTCGGAGCGAATTAAGTTAGTTATAGAACTGATATTGATGAAGTTAATAGTGAAGATTTGTGGCTTATAAGTAAGTACATTTCCGAGGAAAACCACATAATTTTTTCTATCTATAATTATAAAAAGTACATCATTCCGAAGGGGGCAATTAAAAATAAAACTAAACAAATAAAGACAAAAATTGCTAAACTAATAAATTAAAACCTATCATTTTGAATAGGTATTGCCGTAGAGTAATTTTGTTAAGAGAACACGTAGGAAACAACTAGCCATAACCAAACCATTTAGTGCTTTGACCTTTCAACTCATGCATCAATAATGGATCTTAATAACCAGTTGTGATTGAAACCTTACCACAGATTAGCATGTCAGTGACACATATATAACCCAGTTATTATATTATCTATCGGTCAGTCAATGACCTCGGACATACAAACATACAGACATCATGAATTAGCTACAAGCACTAATTAGAGACGTTTGTCTACCTGTTTGCTTAATGAGGAGCAGGTATTATTTACAGGGTCCTATATTGTGGTCTGTTGAGCCTTTTCTTAAGAATGTTGGGGTCGGCTTCCAGTGTAACCTGAAGCACCTGAGGAACAGTGTGCTACATGGAGTGACTGCCTATCAGACCTCCTTAATTCTTTTACCAGGGCAACTCAATACCTCTTTCTATTTATGTGTACCTAAATACTTTTTTCCAAAGGGTGTCTTTAAGACATCGTCAAGGATTAGAGAGGAGGCTATATTCATAAGCAATTTCTAAGATTTCTTGAAGAGTTTCTCCATTTTTCGGAAGGCATGTTAACTTGATGAGTCTCGACGAGGGGTATCGGGTTGCCCGGGTAACCTGGTTGAGGAGGTATAGGCAGCTGCCCGGTGTAAAACTCTGACTCTCAGCTGCATCTGGTTACATTATAAGTCGTCCTTAATGTAGCTAGGAAAAGGATATGCAAATGGTGAATTTGAACTTCAAACCTTGCCAAATATCTAACAACACACCATTTCTAAATATAACACACACCTAATACTCGTACTTATGCAATAATAACCTTATTATATGATTTACTATTCAGAACTAACCACAGCCGTTCATAAGAGCGTTCGAACATGGCTGCAAACCACGAACAAATTGACTTAATCACTTCTCTACTTTATTTACTAAGGCAATAATGAGCACCACCTACGCATTATACAAACAAGCTATTATGAACCTTAACCTTTATGAAATAAAGGCTACTATTACTTGTATAGACAAGGTATTGATACTAGAGAATGCCGCTTTTGTAGTACATGGAATTGTTTGTTTTAATTTCATTGAATGATTTCAATACCGATGCTGTAATGGAAAGGAAACAATATGGAACAAGATTGTGGAGAAATTGGTTACTGTATTGAACCAATTATTTTTTATATTGATAGTAAAATAAAGCGTGTTTTTTTTTTGTTTCATGAATGGTACTCATAATTCAATTGATACCCTAATATGATATAAGTCTTTAAACTGTTCTCATTCTACTTAATGTCTGACGTTTTTTGGTGCAGTTGACAGTTGCTGTCAGTAAGTACATAGTCAATCATCCCTTAAAAAACTAACAGCTGTCAAATGCACAAAAGACTCTATATAAATAAATACTTCTAATACAACATAAGGTATACTAAAATTCTGTAAACTCAGAATCCTATTTAAAATTCAATTACATGTGTACCAGCCATATCACGAACGAATGAATGAACGAAATACTCATTCACTTACGAATGACTTCCAAACAACTTTGTGAAGTAAGTTTCGAACTTAAAGCATGGATACCTACCTAATTTAATTTTACATTGCTTTTGTCAAAGCCTGCTTTGTGAAAGTTCTTCATAGAATGACCATTGCTTTTTCAATGTTCGGTACTATTAAATGGCGTATTAAAAGTTTGAGAACTGCTGTGAATAGAATGCAATTCGAAGTTGTTATAGTGAACGTAGTAAAATTAGATACTTATTTACTTGCCTATGTTTAGAGATTAAATATTCTTGATTATGCGCCAACTTAACTGGTTACATATAAAGTTATAGATAGCTATCTGACAGATACTGGCTAATATTAATAATGTTTTTTTTTTTTAATATTTAAATATTAATAAATTATGTTTTTTTTTATTTGACTAGATTCATACATCGGTATCTGTCAGATAGCTACCCAAAACGTTATCTTGAACCTCTGAAACTGACCATAAATTTTATAAATGAAATGTAACTCTGTCTGTTTGATTCACGCAAAAATGGCTGAACTCAAGGGCCGTTTCCACATTGCGATTTCATTGCCTGTTCCTTGCCATTTTATTGCAGCAAGATGCTACTTGCACTGTGTAGACGTAATCTTGCAATAGGTAAAGATCGCCTGTCAAATATTCCTGCAGTAAAATGGCAAGCAACGGGCAATGAAATCGCAATGTGTAAATGGGCTTTTATTGAGGTTATAAGGTTCAGAGATCCTGGAGACGGACATAGGCTACTTTTTACATTGATGATGGGAGTAGTTTCCTCATGACGCAGGTGCAACCGCAGACAGAAGATAGTAAAAACAAGGCTATAATCATTAAATAGCCTCTTTTATCCATACTCATGAAGTATTCTCAACGCTAAAACCTGGAAACAGCTAGAAATAAAATACGTTTCTGTGCTAAAATAAAAATATTTATTCCGATATACATTTTTCAGTAAAACCCAGTTTTAAAGCATCCATTACGAGTCGTAATGTGTGAGAGCAAATTAAATCTATCACGGCCGCCGAATCCGCCATTTTGTTACCGCCGCTGTAAAAATTAAAACGTTTATAAAATCATTCGAGTGGGCTGTTTTAATTGCAATACTTATGCCTTCTGTTTTAAGGTTTTTGTAGTTTGATTAATTATTATTTATAGCTGTCTTATAGCACCTCTTGGGTGATATAATAAGACATAGTCTAATATCTTATGCCGTGAAGATTAATGAAATGACGTCTCCATGCCATCTTAGAATACGTATCTGCCATTATAATGCCACTAAAGTGTGTCAAAAAGATCCGTAGTTTTAAAAAAATATGCTTAGTCCAGTCGTGGTACACTCTGTCATCATCATTGGCCACAGGACATCTAGGTTAGATTATTGTGGTAGTGCTTGTTGGTGCGGTTGAAACCTAAAATAATATGTATGTCAAATCAATAAATAGCAAAATAAAGTTTAGCAATCCGCATACTGCAGACCAAACAGTCGACCGTTAGTTGGTCCGATGATGGGAGTCTAATTTTTTTTAAAGAAAGCTATCAATCTTGTCAAAGATTTTAGCCGGTCTGATATCGGCAAAATACTTGATCATTGTAATGTTCACACTAACATTCATCGATATAATGATTTATGAGACCGAAAAAACTATCGGCCGACTAATATTTTGCAGTGTCCATATACTTCAAACTTTTAGTCGGCTCTCAGTGACCGTAAATGCTCAAAATTAACCATTTATTCTCACAAATACGTTCAGTAATTACAAAAACTATCTTTCATGAACGTTTCGCAAGTTTTTGCATTGTTTCAGGAGGGCGTTCTCATGTTCTTCACAATTAATTAATAGTTTTCTGTAGGAAAGTTTTCTTTAGTTTATTTTCTGTTTGCTATTTGTTTGATGATATTGAGTGATTTACTATTGTTTAATTTAGTACTTTGGATAAATTATTTTCACTTTTTAACTGACTTTGCAAAAAGATTATGTTCTGAGGTGGTTGTATGTTTTTCTTTCAACATTTTCCGGTGATTAAGTAGCGTATGACGAGTTTAATTCCCGTGTTTTGTATTATACAAGAACAAGTAATGTATAGAAAGAAAAAGTTCGCAACGAAAATTGCTCAAATTTAATTTATTACCATGTCTTTCCTCTGTACAATTAATACATACTACGCCTATATTTACAAATATAAAACTATTTTTATAAACTAAGATACTACATACTAAAATAAAAACGTATATAAAAAAACCGGTCAAGTGCGAGTTGGACTCGCGCACGAAGGGTTCCGTACCATTATCTATGAAAAAAGTACAATAGGAATGGTCAAGTGTGAGTCACTTAAGTTGCACATTATTTCTAAAATATGGCGCTTCTAGTATACAATTTTGCAATTAATTAATATAAATCAACAGCCTTAATATTTTTTTTAATTTTTAGTATTTGTTGTTATAGCGGCAACGGATATACATCCTTTGTGAAAATTTCAGCATTCTATCTATCACTGTTAATGAGATACAGCCTGGAGACAGACAGACAGATAGACAGACAGACAGACAGACAACGAAGTCTTAGTAATAGGGTTCCGTTTTACCCTTTGGGTACGGAACCCTAAAAACATTAAAAGAAAATTGTATTTCTTCTAACTTCCCAATCGATGAGATCAGGAACTTCATATCTGTTTCAAACTAGGGTCTGACTTATACTTCAGTAGAAGCATTGTATACCAAAATAACACTGCCAAAACCAAAACAAGAACATAACAGTATATTCCCGAAAACTAGTACAGCAGTGTACTTAGCAAACAATAGCAACAAGTACTCTTTAGTTGTATTGTTCCTTGGTTTAGGACTCTGACGTCAGGTACATTGGTTGCACCAACACTGCATTTCAAATGAAATTTATACAATACTTGTAGTGTAGGGAATGTCTATCGGAACTTTGTGGTGTATTAAGTAATTTTGATATTTTGAGATTAAGTGGGCTATTTGTATAGTCTTCTTTTTTTAGGATTCCCTACCTAGAAACCAACACAGGACCTTATTAGTAAGACTTCACTGTCCGTCTGTCCGTCCGTTCGTAACCAGGCTGTGTCTCAAGAATCGAGGTAGCTGGACAGTTGAAATTTTCACATATTATGTGTTATTGTTGCCGCTATAAGAAAAAATACGAATGAAAACTAGAATGAAATAAATAAGTATGGTAAGGAACCCTTCGTGTGCAAATCTGACTCGCTTTTGGCCGATTTTTTGACGTACGTTCAAAATATTATTATAACTACAAAAACCTCGTCGAATCATATGCTGGCATGTTCCATACCAATTTTATTTCACATTTTTTTTTCAACCAGTTCGTCAGTAAGCAGCTTACAAAGTACAACGTTTTGTACCGGATTCACTCGCTTCGTATGAAATACACAGACGAGTGGGTTAATTCTACCAGCAGTGAAATTTATACAGATTATATTCTACCTGTGAAATTGTTCGAGTCGTTATTATTACTCATTCATTAAGAGGTTGTTTGTAATATTATGCTCATTAAAGAGCTTTAATAGTGGTTTGAAATAATAATCTGATTATCAATTTGTGCTCTTTACTACCTTAAATTTTATTTAATTAACACGGATAGTAGGTACGTTTAACAGTTTATATATATATGGTATACCTCCTCAGCTCGTATTATACATTTACAAAAAAAAAAAATATGTTACTTTTCTTGAATATATTTCCCCTATTATCAGAATATAGACACATTTAGTAAACTAAACTTTATATCAATCACACAAGGTTGAAAATTCCACAACACCACGTCGATATAATCCGAGAATATCCTAATCTACATTCCATATAAATTGCATTCTGAGTTAAACGCCGTCATTAAGTTGATCTGTTCGATGGAACTGGCATTAGATTCCATTAGCGATAATTAAACCTAGGATTGTAGTTTGAATTGTTCCCACAAGATAGCTATAAGGTAACTGAAATTACTTCCCCGAGTTTTCAAATCAAATCGTTAGTTTTAATTAGAGCATTCGCAGGCAATTTGCAGCTGTCGTTGTATGATGAGTTGGTTTATCTATACTTCTGTACTTGATATAATAAAGAGGAAACTTTTTTGTTTGTACATACCATGAAGGTTCCGACACTACAGAACCGAATTGGATGTTTTTTCTCTGTTGGGAAGTTACTCTATCACCGAGTAATCTAGGTTATACTTGGTCCGCATCAAGAGAACTATAAACCCGGATAAAAGAAGCCTTGCTCCCAATTTTTTGAATCGATCCAGTAGTTCTTGAGATTAGCGCGTTTAAACAAACAAGCTTGATAATATTAACAAAATAAAAAGCAATCCTCTTTATTTCACAATATTAATGTACGACTGTTTATAATAGAACTTTCCTGGTATCCTCGATGTCTCCAGGGCGAATCAAATTGGGGACTGTTTTATTTATTTTCAAGGTATTAAGAGGAAGATAATTTATCTTCATAGCAAGTCTTGGAAGGAATTTAAGTTAACGTTAAGGAAAACTTTTAAAATACTTGCAAATACTAAAAGGAATTGTAATTAAATTTTAAAGTATTCAAGTGGATTAGAATTTGATTCCATTATTCTCAAGGGGGTAATTAGAGATGGTGTTACTTTTCTTTTGTTTTGATTTTCTTTTAACCGACTTCTCAAAAAGGAAAAGGTTCTTTATTCGACCGCTTAGGTACATATTTTCTATTTGTTTAAAGGATTAAAAAAAACCTTTCTTTTTAATTAAATAGATTAGGGAATATTTAGAAAAGTAGTTAATAGTTGTACTATTCATACTGAACGCTTATCATTAGTTAAGCAAGTATTTACATAATGTAAGGTTTACTTTTAAAAGGGGAAGAAAAATGGTTTTCTTTGCAAAAAAAAAATACTATTCATGTTTTCTTAATTTCAAGGCATTGATTCATGAAAAGGTTTCCAAACAGTGCTTTACATTCACAATGTTGTAACTCCGATCAAAACAATAATTTACGGATCGTATCATTTCGGCAAACTTCGGCAATCTTCGGCAATCTTTGGCAATCTTTGGCAATCTTCGGCGGTCGTTTGATCGTGATTACTCGAGGGAAATAATTAATTTTGTATATTAAAACAGGATATTAATGCGTATCTGGTACCTATTGGGTGTATGTTTAAGTCTTTACGGTTATTGAATGGTACTTATAGGTTCGTTTTCAATATTGAGTACGATCATTTAAGGTATTTTTGACTCATTCTTTTCATAATGTTCTTAACAAACTTAGACCTAGTTTACAGTGCTTTTTCAGTGGCGGACTACCTCTTCCACTTGGTTTTTCCGATTGGCACCGCTCAGTCCAAACGGGCATAGTCGTTCTCATGAAAGCACTATTGAGCTAGATTGATAGATGTAATTTAATAATGTTGAGTGTAATAATGTTTGACCATGTACAGATGACAGCACCTCAATTTACCACAACCTGCTTTCTTCAATAGATTTTCAACTTTATATTGTAGTGGAAGGTTTATGTTCGATTGGTAAAATTTGTCAGATTTGTATAGGTTAACCTGCTGTCGTATGTACAGACGACAGCACATCAAGTTACCACACTCTGTCAAATTTCTGCAATAGATTTTCAACCATATTACAATGGAGGCGGGTTAAGTTTCGATCGGTAAAATTTGACAGATTCATGTACATTGACCTGCTGTCGTCTGTACATACAAAACTATAGATAACTATTTATGTAGATGATTAACATAAATTCTACAAAAAAATGACAAAAGAAACCTTGTTAATAAAATGAAAAGTATCTTTACCTACTCTATAAGACTATTCTTACCTACAATGAAGTCTCCTTCGAATTTCAACTTAAACTTTCAAAAAATAAAAGTTATAATAGACTGGCATTCCTTTTTCGGGAATTTCAAGTTTCCAAACGAAATGAAATCTGTCAAATTGTACTGAATAATTTAATTGAATTAAGTTCTCAAGTGATTTAAAGTGTCCGAAGAAGTTAATAAAATTACAGATTCAAATTCTGTTATATTACATCATTAATTTTATAAGGAAATTAATATAAAGTACGGAGTGTTTTGAAGTTTTGTTACCTAGGGAAAATTACGGCGGAAATTTATTAAAATTAATAATTTCGTGGTTTGAGAATTCAATTGGAAAATTGTTACATTTATTTAATTATAACAGACATTATTTAATTACAGCAAACACAAAACAAAAAACATTTCCAATCAACTTATAAAATGTTTAAGTTTATCTAACCGATTACTCCCCAAAACGTATTCCCAAATAATAGGTACCTAAAAAACAAAGAAAACGAAAAACAAGTTCCTTTGACGAAACTGTCCTAAACAGACTGAAAAGAACAAAAAACACCCATATACCACATTACAAGACAAAATATCGTAAAAACAAATGAAAGTAGAATTTCTTCGCGGACAATAAACAATAGCTGATGAGAAAAAGTAAAACAAGTTACACAATATAAATAAAAATAAAAGGCAAGTCGCTTTAAGAATATTAGATTTTTATTTACTTTACTTTATCTTATAGAAATGGAGCGAATAAGTTATTTTCGCTGAAGTATGAAAAGGCTGTAAGATAACAGCTTTAATATCAGACTTGTTTTTGTCCTACTTTTTCAAAAGAGGTGTGAGTGTATTAATATGTACTTATACTCAAACTTAACTGTACCGTACAAGTTCCAAATATCGACATTATTTTGCGTCATTTGGACAAAAATCTTAGAAGACTTAATTTCAAATAAACAAAGAATTTCCTGATTGTTGTAATACAATTTCCTTATTATAAGAATCAACTTGTTTCCTTGATAACGCTACACGGTATCTACCAACTAATTAATGTTAAAATAGTATTACGAAGGTTTTAAGTCTTTTTGTCACAAGTAGTCAGACACAAGTAGTCACAAGTAGCTAAAAGCCATTTTCAGACCCATTTTCATAAAACCTAAACATGGTATTATTGCTCACCCATCCACATAATCACCGCGGAAAGCACAGCTTAAACTTAATCTATTTATCAACCCGTTGAGCTGTTACCCACTGTAACAAACTGCCACAATATCTCAGCAATACGTGAAGCCGATCTGTATTACTTTGAGAAGGGGTCCGTGACGTCACAAATCCAATATGTCGCTCAAATCGTACATGACAATAGACATACGAAATACCGTCAAGTGTCAAACGACATGTCTGTAAGGGCTTTATAAAAGGACTGGGAGGAAGAAAAGGGTATTTTCTATGATCTTCGTTGATATAGTGAGGTTTCTTTACTTACAAAAAAGTTATAAAGGGTTGTAGGTCGGTATATTTTTTTTTGCCATTTTATCCAGCGGTCATTGAACTTGTTTTTCTGGATTTTATTGGTTCAGTAGTTCTAGTGGTTATCAATACTTAATCTATATTATACTTATAATAAATCTGTAGGTTATAGTTTACCTTTCATCACGCTTTAATCAATAGGAGCAAAGCAGTGAAGGGAAAGGTCTTTGACGAGCCTTTGTCGCTGGCATAAGCGACATGATTCGCGAACGAAGTCGCTGGCAGAAGCTAGTTTCATAATATAGAGCTGAAAAGTTTGTTTGTTGGCTTGCTTGAACGCGTTAATCTCAGGATCTACTGGTCCGATTTGAAAAATTCTTCCAATATTAGATAGCCCATTTATCGAGGAAGGCTATAGATAGGCTACTTTCTTATCCAAGTGCGCTTAGTAGTTTCCACGGGTGAAACCGCTGGCGGAAGCCACTAGAATAGAAGAACTGCTAGAATATTTTACAAAACACTACATCTTATTTAGAACAGAAAAGTATTTTAGTCTCATTTGATTCTGTAATGGCGGCGCCATCGCCAGTGTGAAATTGCGAAAAGTACTTTAATGGGTACTTAGTTGTAAGAGCCGGGAACAGTTTCACGCTTCACGAAATACGGATTTGGTTAATTTTACTACGGAATATTTTGAACATAGCTTTATAACAGATTTTATGTACTGACGTTTTTATGTAGTACACAGATTTCAGTATATTGAAATAACTATGTTTTCTGTCTGTTTCTCACTTTTTCTTGATAGTCTAAGGACCAGTTTCAGAGGTTTCATATATATTTCTAGATAGCTGTGTGACAGATAGTGCCATAAAAATGTTTTTAAATTTGACTATGTACTTTTCTATGGAATTTTCTGTCAGATATCTAGAACTTGAGAATCTCTGAAACTCGCCCGAAAATTCTCACCTCTATAGCAAATATATTAACCGGTTTGTTTGTGCGCTTGAAAGCGCTTCTCGGGAAGATTTGAAAAAATCTTTTAGTGTTAGATAGCCCATTTATCGAGGAAGGCTGACTACTTTCTATCCGTGTGCGTAAAATTGTGTTTATGGGATGTAAATATTTTTGCTGATGACTTAAGTTTATTTAGAATCATATCAGCTAGTAGATATCCCAAAATATATCACTAATAAACTTACCTTCTTATCAACGAACTAGCACAACTTATATAGGGTAAGAACACCCGTTGTCGTCTCTAACATAGGTACAACAAAATCGAATAGATATCATCTAAAGTGCGTTATTAAGTCTGAGCACGGTTTCGCAATTTCCGTCATGTTTCCCGCGTAATCGCGTCAGACGGATGCGCGGCCATTTTGACTTTGAGAAAACCACAAAGTTTTTCGTCTTTGGTTCGAAAAGCTCAAAGAAAATAGTTACCTCAGTTTGTCATTGTCAGTGACGAAACTTGATATTGGTGGTGTTTGAGTTTTTGTCGACAAATATTGGTAAAGGGTAACCGTGGTAATGGGTGTCTTTTGTGAACGGTGAAGTGAGAACATTACTTTTGTTTATCTGAGAATTTTGTGACGGAAAAATGTTTGAATAGATATAAGAAGCATGGAAGAACAAAACACGGTGCTCCGACCGAAGATGATAATGAGATATGCTTCCTGATTGGTATGTGTCGTACTTACTAATTTGGCGAAATAAACACTGTACACACTACTTGACAGGTACAGAATTCTGTAAACTCCCAAGAAACGATAGTTCCTTTCTTGAAATTAATATTCGCACGCATAACAATACCACGTTATACCACAAAGCGTAGCGTGTAAAGGCTCAATATTTTAGCCTAAGTCCCATCCCGAAAAAATCCAAACCAATTCATTTGGAAAGTTACGCAAGCCTTACAAAACTGTTCTCAAGTCGAGCTATTTCTCAAATTAAAGTACAATAGAGCCTTGAAGACGGAAAAAAGGCAAATTGTTAATAAATCTGAGTGAAAACGTAGCAAATACGGTCAATATTTCAGGGACCCACGTTTCAATTTGTAGGATTGCGTGAAAAATCGAGAAGAGACTTTCGTGATAGTACTACGAAACATAGACGTTTATTTCTATTTAAGCGTTTCCGCACACTACAGACTAAAAAGTCGGCCGACTGTCGGACCGTTGAAAATATTTATAACAGAAACTCCAATTTAATCGATTTTTTTAGTCCGTCTTCATCATCATCTGCCTAGCCTTTTCCCAACTATGTTGGGTTCGGTTTCCAGTTTAATCGGTTGCAGCTGAGAACTAGTGTTTTACATGGAGTNTGTTTTTCTGGATTTTATTGGTTCAGTAGTTCTAGTGGTTATCAATACTTAATCTATATTATACTTATAATAAATCTGTAGGTTATAGTTTACCTTTCATCACGCTTTAATCAATAGGAGCAAAGCAGTGAAGGGAAAGGTCTTTGACGAGCCTTTGTCGCTGGCATAAGCGACATGATTCGCGAACGAAGTCGCTGGCAGAAGCTAGTTTCATAATATAGAGCTGAAAAGTTTGTTTGTTGGCTTGCTTGAACGCGTTAATCTCAGGATCTACTGGTCCGATTTGAAAAATTCTTCCAATATTAGATAGCCCATTTATCGAGGAAGGCTATAGATAGGCTACTTTCTTATCCAAGTGCGCTTAGTAGTTTCCACGGGTGAAACCGCTGGCGGAAGCCACTAGAATAGAAGAACTGCTAGAATATTTTACAAAACACTACATCTTATTTAGAACAGAAAAGTATTTTAGTCTCATTTGATTCTGTAATGGCGGCGCCATCGCCAGTGTGAAATTGCGAAAAGTACTTTAATGGGTACTTAGTTGTAAGAGCCGGGAACAGTTTCACGCTTCACGAAATACGGATTTGGTTAATTTTACTACGGAATATTTTGAACATAGCTTTATAACAGATTTTATGTACTGACGTTTTTATGTAGTACACAGATTTCAGTATATTGAAATAACTATGTTTTCTGTCTGTTTCTCACTTTTTCTTGATAGTCTAAGGACCAGTTTCAGAGGTTTCATATATATTTCTAGATAGCTGTGTGACAGATAGTGCCATAAAAATGTTTTTAAATTTGACTATGTACTTTTCTATGGAATTTTCTGTCAGATATCTAGAACTTGAGAATCTCTGAAACTCGCCCGAAAATTCTCACCTCTATAGCAAATATATTAACCGGTTTGTTTGTGCGCTTGAAAGCGCTTCTCGGGAAGATTTGAAAAAATCTTTTAGTGTTAGATAGCCCATTTATCGAGGAAGGCTGACTACTTTCTATCCGTGTGCGTAAAATTGTGTTTATGGGATGTAAATATTTTTGCTGATGACTTAAGTTTATTTAGAATCATATCAGCTAGTAGATATCCCAAAATATATCACTAATAAACTTACCTTCTTATCAACGAACTAGCACAACTTATATAGGGTAAGAACACCCGTTGTCGTCTCTAACATAGGTACAACAAAATCGAATAGATATCATCTAAAGTGCGTTATTAAGTCTGAGCACGGTTTCGCAATTTCCGTCATGTTTCCCGCGTAATCGCGTCAGACGGATGCGCGGCCATTTTGACTTTGAGAAAACCACAAAGTTTTTCGTCTTTGGTTCGAAAAGCTCAAAGAAAATAGTTACCTCAGTTTGTCATTGTCAGTGACGAAACTTGATATTGGTGGTGTTTGAGTTTTTGTCGACAAATATTGGTAAAGGGTAACCGTGGTAATGGGTGTCTTTTGTGAACGGTGAAGTGAGAACATTACTTTTGTTTATCTGAGAATTTTGTGACGGAAAAATGTTTGAATAGATATAAGAAGCATGGAAGAACAAAACACGGTGCTCCGACCGAAGATGATAATGAGATATGCTTCCTGATTGGTATGTGTCGTACTTACTAATTTGGCGAAATAAACACTGTACACACTACTTGACAGGTACAGAATTCTGTAAACTCCCAAGAAACGATAGTTCCTTTCTTGAAATTAATATTCGCACGCATAACAATACCACGTTATACCACAAAGCGTAGCGTGTAAAGGCTCAATATTTTAGCCTAAGTCCCATCCCGAAAAAATCCAAACCAATTCATTTGGAAAGTTACGCAAGCCTTACAAAACTGTTCTCAAGTCGAGCTATTTCTCAAATTAAAGTACAATAGAGCCTTGAAGACGGAAAAAAGGCAAATTGTTAATAAATCTGAGTGAAAACGTAGCAAATACGGTCAATATTTCAGGGACCCACGTTTCAATTTGTAGGATTGCGTGAAAAATCGAGAAGAGACTTTCGTGATAGTACTACGAAACATAGACGTTTATTTCTATTTAAGCGTTTCCGCACACTACAGACTAAAAAGTCGGCCGACTGTCGGACCGTTGAAAATATTTATAACAGAAACTCCAATTTAATCGATTTTTTTAGTCCGTCTTCATCATCATCTGCCTAGCCTTTTCCCAACTATGTTGGGTTCGGTTTCCAGTTTAATCGGTTGCAGCTGAGAACTAGTGTTTTACATGGAGTGACTGCCTGTTTGACCTCCACAACCCAGTTACCCGGGCAATCCGATACTCCTTGCTAAGACTGGTTATAAGACTTTCTGGCTTCTGCCTACCTGTAACGACTGCCAAACATAGTCAAATGTCAGCCGTTTATTAAGTTTTTAGTCCTTCTTATACCGGCAAAATACCTCATCATTGTTATATGCATACTACCATTCATCTTCATACTCATTTATAAGTCCAAACAAACTATCGGCCGACTAAAAGTCCGTAGTGTGTTGAGCTCTAAGTAATGTGAAATTGAAATGGGCATCGGATTTGCGACGAAATTACTTGGAATTATTTTCAACAAATTATTTTTTATTACTTGGTCCAGTATTAGAAAATTTCGCAAAATCTCATAAGGCATTGTTGTTGAAATGTGAAGTGGGGCCGAGGTAGTCTAACAATGATAAGGCTCTTAGAGACAAAAGAAAAAGGTTCTCCTTCTTCATATTTTTTAATATACAAAAATTTTCGGATTTCGGACGTAAGATTTAATATTTTATTTGTCTTTTTCTTCATATAGAACCAAACTATGCTATTTCCGTAGTTTTATTCATATTTTGTGTCTTTTATACCTGTTGTATGTAAACCTTTGATAGACAGTAGGTATATGATGATTTCTATACTTCTATATTTTAACTACTTTTCGTCAGATAGTTTTGTCTGACAGCTAGCTAGCACTTTATCTGTACCTTACGTCTGAAAATAGCCCTTAAACTATCGCAAAAAATGTACAATAAAAATTAAATATACGCAGAGTTTTCACAGCAAACCCAACATAATTACACCAACATCAAAACGAACTAGTTTCAGTATAAATTGGAAGTAAAACAAGCCAGGAAATAATACAATTAAAGCGAGCTGTCCGCTGTTCACTTTGAAGCCTCGGGTTTGGCTGAAATCAGCTGCAGTCAAACTGCGCTGCGGTTACTAACTCCCTTTTTGGGGAGAGCGGTGCATACATTAACTATTTATAGACACGAATATACACCTTGTATGTTTGGCTGTTGGGGATATAGAAGATAAATATTGTACAGCTATCACACAGTATCATCACACAGTTTGCGATGTTTTATTGACTTAAGCATTTGTATAAAAAAGCCGACCAATTGCGAGTCGGACTCGCGCACGAAGGGTTCCGTGCAAAAATCTACGTTTGTTGTATGAGAAACCTGCTTTAATAATCTATTTTTAAATATATCGTCTGTGAAAATTCCTAGCTATTACGGTTCATGACGTAAAGATGACAGCAGGTCAACGTACCTATATGATATCTGTTAAATTTTACCAATCGAACATGAACCTACCTCCATTATGATAAGGTTGAAAATCTATTGAAGAAATTTGACAGATTGTGGTAACTTGATATGCTGTCGTCTGTACATCCTGGTAACAGACGGACGGGTGGCCGGACAGCGAAGGCTTGTTTATAACCCTTTGGGTACGGAATCCTGAAAAATAGTTTGTTATATACGATGCATTTTTGACATGGAACACCGATCTTCAAACTTAACAACACCCAAACACGAGAAATTCATACAAAAGGTAACTAACTACAACCCACAAAAACTACTACCAATATAAAAAATCCCATTAAGTTCTACACAAAAAATACACGCAAGATACAAATACAAAACGTC
The DNA here is from genome assembly GCA_002382865.2 of Heliothis virescens. NCBI lineage: Eukaryota > Metazoa > Arthropoda > Insecta > Lepidoptera > Noctuidae > Heliothis > Heliothis virescens. The sequence goes on along the minus strand of NWSH02000437.1, from coordinate 420,769 downwards.
TACTTATAGCTCACAACAATAGCCCATCGCATCATCCAATTGCCAGCTTATGTTACCAAGATAATGCGCTGACAGTTCCCAAATTACTCAAGATATTTCCTTTGTAGCCACCAATGGATGTTGTATAACGCTCAAGATCATTTAACCTGCCGGAATCGCCATGAGCACTAATCTCTGTGCGAAAAGTCTGCCAATTTACGCGCTTTCTTATATATCAAATATCGATAGCTCTCTCATGCATTTTAGATCTTATCATTACAATCAATTCTTCCGTGTTTTGGAAGACACGGTAAATTGGTGGGTCCCGTGTGTTGTTTGAACATTTTTGGCAGTCGATACGGGAAGTCAGAAGCAAGTAAGTCTGACAACCGGTCTTAGCAAGGGGTATCATGTTGTCCGGTTAACTAGGTTATGGAGGTCAGATAGGCAGTCGCTTCATGTAAAACATGTTAGACTGGACGCCAACACCAATATAGTTAAGAAAAGGCTAGGCATTTGAGATGATCATTACCCATAGATGACAAAATTGTTAAGTAACTTTGCCATAGGGTCAGACACCTTAATAGCGTCTCCAGTTGGTTAAACGTCCAGAAATCTGTCCTTTATAGCCAGAAATGGATGTTGCATAACGCGAACGTCATAGCCAAGTAATAATGAAACATTTAGTTGGTATTAAAGTGACCCGCAGCTGGGATTGTTGTAGTTCGTGAGTTAGTGACAGGGTTGAGCAATTTGATTGTGTAATCCGAAGGTTGGAGTTGGATTATGTTTCTGATTGAGAGTTCAGAGATGGGTAGGAAGTAAATTATTCGTTTACGTCATGGAATCTTCAAAATTTGATGTTACAAACTAAGAAGTATTAATGTTTTTAAATTTATTTATTTTAGGTATTTGTTTTTTTATGAAGAAGTATTCTGAATTTACCGAATACGGGTATCAAATCTACGACATATGTCTCAGAAGATTAGCTTGCAATCACTAAACCAATTTAGCAGTCCCTATATAATTTGGTACTATTTTATTTTATCGCGGAAATGTCAATCAATTCCTATTCAAAAATCAAAATTAGTATAGCAGGTATAGTAGCAATTAATTCCTAATGAATAACTACATTTTAAACGCCACTATTGTGTAATGGTGGCAAACATAGCGTGCGGTCTATCAAAGTGGTATTCAGTTGTGCCGTTATGTAAGTTGTCAGTGGTAGCCTGCAGTTTGGATTTGTGCCAGGTTAAGTGCAATAAAGTTGCACCACATTTGCATAACATGTATTAAATAATTGGCAATATATAGCCGTATTCTAACCTCAAGAGACATCCACAATAATAATTTTATTAGATAGAAACGAATATTTTCAACAGAATATATTTTTGTGTCCTTTATTACAAAGCATTTTTCTCATATCACTGGAAGACTTAATTACTTGATGAGTTTCCCGTGTCCCACAAAGAGACAACAAAACTAATTTGGTTATGAATCATCATAATTACTCAGCTACATTAAGATGAAATGCTGGAATTAGAAATATATTCCACCGGTTTGTATGACAAGCGAATTCACACGAACAAGTCCGTGATAAATTACGTGACATTATAACGTTCAGCTCATTTTAAACAGCATTAAGATTCATGGCCTGAGACTGTAAACAAAGAAGTTGAAATTGCGGCTTTACAATCGGATTACGAACTTTAGTTATAAATTTCATAAAAGCGTAAAGAATACTAAATCCATGAACACAATCGGGAAGTTTCAAGGCCATATTCTGTTCTTTGTTTCAGATAAAATGATGGATCGGACGCGAGAGGTGGATGGTGAGCTGTAGGTGAATGTGAGAAGACGACAAAATGCTTCACAGAACGTCATCGTCGAGACGACGGCGCGCTTCCCGGAGTGCTGCCACATCACCACAAGCGAGATCCCCGAGAGCATCAGCACAACCCTCTCGAAGAGCCTCATTAGCAGCTACAGAGACTGACGAAGAAATGGAACCAACTCCTCCACCAGTAAGAAGTCCTCGGGCAAGCCTCGCACCAGACGCTGCACTAGACTACCATCGCAGTCCACGACACTCCTTGGTCCCCGAACCTAGATCTGCCAGAAATTCTATTACACCTGATACAGCAGTACCTACAAGAAACACTCTAGCACCATCCAGAAACAACTTAGCTGTTGACATGAATTACGGATCAAGACTCAGTCTAAATCCTCAAGATTTTAACAGAAGTCCAAGAAACAGTATTACACCTGACGCTACTGCCAGAAGTCCGCGACGAAGCTTGGTCCCAGAGGGTACATCATGGAATCAGCCTCGAAACTCCTTGGTGCCAGATGTTGGGAGAAGTCCCCGTCATTCTGTAGCAAGTATTCAAATAGACCCCGCTCGGAGTCAGAAAGACTTAGGTCCAAGTCCTCGAACAAGTCCAAGAGGGAGTGTAGGGCCTGAAGCTGCTCTAAAAAAAGATATTCAAGAAATGAATAGGAGTCCGAGAGGGTCCTTGATTCCTGATTCACAAAGGAGTCCTCGAGGAAGTATTGCACCATCAGAAAGGAGTGCGCGAGGTAGTCTAGTCGCAGGCGATTGTGAAGCGAATAGGGTGAGCCCCAGGGGAAGTTTAACGCTGACATTCCAAGAGCCATTGGTTTCACGAGAGCGACGGCCGAGCGAAGATAGTCAGACTGCGGGTAAGTGAGTTGATTAGTCACACCTTTGGCCGAGTGTCGGGACAAATATCTCAATTAGTCCGATTAATAGACAGTCTTAATATTTACGACACAAAATGAAGGTAAATTGATGTCAACCCTGTCGGAATGGCGCCTGAAATCCTTGTCTTATTTAAATTAAGTGGCTTGATGGATTTCTCGGAATAATCTCTATTTTGACAGCTTGTCGTGATTTGAATTATGTGCCAGCTCTGAGAGTTTAGGTCCTAAAGTCAATTTCCGTTTGGAGTATGCGTATTATTCCATTTAGATATTTTAATTAACAGTGGCAGTTGAATTGGTTGAGTCAATATTATGGGTTCGATTCCCATGCAAATTCAACAGATTTTGTGTACTCAAAAGATAGTTACTTAAAATTAAAATCCGTTTTTGCACTTGAATGATAAAAAACGTACCTACTTATATAATAATATAATAATAAAACATACTATAAACTGACAACCTTTCCGATTCTATTTTTACCCACATACATCGATTAACGTAATACTTATCACCAGGTACCCGAGGACGGAGCGTGTCCCCCTACAGAGCATCGGTGGCTGGCAGACAGACCGGGGCTGGTGCACCTTCTGACACTGGATCCCGAAGAGCATCCAGCTCTGTAAGTCAGGTAAGCTATCTTGGATATTATTTTGTAGTACACAAGGTTCTTATTAGCTTGATTGATTTAATTATTTCTCATGAGTTTCTGGTCAGATTGGATTCAGAAATTAAGGGATATATTTTGGGGAGTAATTGATACATTTATTTTGATAAAGCCTTTTATTCACTGTACAGCTGCAGTGGACCATAGAAAAAACCAAGATGTTGCATTCTGCTTAGAAGGTTTACTAAAGTTACGCCAAACCTTTGCCCAATTTCGAAAAAAGAAGAGTAATATTATTTTTTCATTTAATAGCCCTTAAATTACAACCGGTAATGAAGAATTAACTGCATTCATATAAATTCACAATAAAGAATTTATTCAACGACCAGTTTTAGAAACTAGGATAACTTATAACTATAAGAGTAAACGATATGAACGATGTAATTTTTTGGGATGTTAGTTAAAATGCACCGTTGTGAAATATAAATTAAAGTAACAAGGTACATCTATTGTATATACAATTTTCATATGTCTGCGATTGTTTAAAAATGTTTGAGTATGTAACAAAAATAAAAACATGGCTATTACTGCAACACATTTGCAATAAAGTGTGATGGTTTTGATAGCGTTGGCCAGTATCATATTTCATTTTTTTTAAGCTTTTAAAGTTACCTATGTAGCTGGAAGCAATACGCAGTTACTGTTAAAAACCGGCCAAGTGCGAGTTGGACTCGCACATGAAGGGTTACCGTACCCTATCCTCCTTATTTTTTTTTCATTTTTAAAATACATTTTTGTTGGTAACGGAAATACATTATTTGTGAAAATATCAGCTTTCTAGCTATCACGGTTAGTGAGATACACCGTGGAGACNACCCTCTCGAAGAGCCTCATTAGCAGCTACAGAGACTGACGAAGAAATGGAACCAACTCCTCCACCAGTAAGAAGTCCTCGGGCAAGCCTCGCACCAGACGCTGCACTAGACTACCATCGCAGTCCACGACACTCCTTGGTCCCCGAACCTAGATCTGCCAGAAATTCTATTACACCTGATACAGCAGTACCTACAAGAAACACTCTAGCACCATCCAGAAACAACTTAGCTGTTGACATGAATTACGGATCAAGACTCAGTCTAAATCCTCAAGATTTTAACAGAAGTCCAAGAAACAGTATTACACCTGACGCTACTGCCAGAAGTCCGCGACGAAGCTTGGTCCCAGAGGGTACATCATGGAATCAGCCTCGAAACTCCTTGGTGCCAGATGTTGGGAGAAGTCCCCGTCATTCTGTAGCAAGTATTCAAATAGACCCCGCTCGGAGTCAGAAAGACTTAGGTCCAAGTCCTCGAACAAGTCCAAGAGGGAGTGTAGGGCCTGAAGCTGCTCTAAAAAAAGATATTCAAGAAATGAATAGGAGTCCGAGAGGGTCCTTGATTCCTGATTCACAAAGGAGTCCTCGAGGAAGTATTGCACCATCAGAAAGGAGTGCGCGAGGTAGTCTAGTCGCAGGCGATTGTGAAGCGAATAGGGTGAGCCCCAGGGGAAGTTTAACGCTGACATTCCAAGAGCCATTGGTTTCACGAGAGCGACGGCCGAGCGAAGATAGTCAGACTGCGGGTAAGTGAGTTGATTAGTCACACCTTTGGCCGAGTGTCGGGACAAATATCTCAATTAGTCCGATTAATAGACAGTCTTAATATTTACGACACAAAATGAAGGTAAATTGATGTCAACCCTGTCGGAATGGCGCCTGAAATCCTTGTCTTATTTAAATTAAGTGGCTTGATGGATTTCTCGGAATAATCTCTATTTTGACAGCTTGTCGTGATTTGAATTATGTGCCAGCTCTGAGAGTTTAGGTCCTAAAGTCAATTTCCGTTTGGAGTATGCGTATTATTCCATTTAGATATTTTAATTAACAGTGGCAGTTGAATTGGTTGAGTCAATATTATGGGTTCGATTCCCATGCAAATTCAACAGATTTTGTGTACTCAAAAGATAGTTACTTAAAATTAAAATCCGTTTTTGCACTTGAATGATAAAAAACGTACCTACTTATATAATAATATAATAATAAAACATACTATAAACTGACAACCTTTCCGATTCTATTTTTACCCACATACATCGATTAACGTAATACTTATCACCAGGTACCCGAGGACGGAGCGTGTCCCCCTACAGAGCATCGGTGGCTGGCAGACAGACCGGGGCTGGTGCACCTTCTGACACTGGATCCCGAAGAGCATCCAGCTCTGTAAGTCAGGTAAGCTATCTTGGATATTATTTTGTAGTACACAAGGTTCTTATTAGCTTGATTGATTTAATTATTTCTCATGAGTTTCTGGTCAGATTGGATTCAGAAATTAAGGGATATATTTTGGGGAGTAATTGATACATTTATTTTGATAAAGCCTTTTATTCACTGTACAGCTGCAGTGGACCATAGAAAAAACCAAGATGTTGCATTCTGCTTAGAAGGTTTACTAAAGTTACGCCAAACCTTTGCCCAATTTCGAAAAAAGAAGAGTAATATTATTTTTTCATTTAATAGCCCTTAAATTACAACCGGTAATGAAGAATTAACTGCATTCATATAAATTCACAATAAAGAATTTATTCAACGACCAGTTTTAGAAACTAGGATAACTTATAACTATAAGAGTAAACGATATGAACGATGTAATTTTTTGGGATGTTAGTTAAAATGCACCGTTGTGAAATATAAATTAAAGTAACAAGGTACATCTATTGTATATACAATTTTCATATGTCTGCGATTGTTTAAAAATGTTTGAGTATGTAACAAAAATAAAAACATGGCTATTACTGCAACACATTTGCAATAAAGTGTGATGGTTTTGATAGCGTTGGCCAGTATCATATTTCATTTTTTTTAAGCTTTTAAAGTTACCTATGTAGCTGGAAGCAATACGCAGTTACTGTTAAAAACCGGCCAAGTGCGAGTTGGACTCGCACATGAAGGGTTACCGTACCCTATCCTCCTTATTTTTTTTTCATTTTTAAAATACATTTTTGTTGGTAACGGAAATACATTATTTGTGAAAATATCAGCTTTCTAGCTATCACGGTTAGTGAGATACACCGTGGAGACAGACAGACAGACAGACAGACAACGAAGTCTCAGTAATAGGGTCCCGTTTTACCCTTTGGGTACGGAACCCTAATAATAGGGTCCCGTTTTACCCTTTGGGTACGGAACCCTAAAAATGAAAGGTGGTTCAATTTTAAAACAAATTATGTTTCATATTTCGAAATGGTTAACAAAAAGTCACCATTTACCGAAGTTATAGCAATTCCAAATGCCGTTACCCGTTGATATAACCTGAAAGACGAAAAGCAATTACGATGAAATGACTGAGATAAAATATTTCAGTACCCAAGTTCTGATGTTCGTATAAATTATTATATTTTGTGATTACAAATAAATCATTTAACTTGCAAATGGTGTTAGAGATAACATGGACCTGTTATTGGCTAAGGGTTGGGTAGATAGTGCAGTTTAATTATATTTTGATAGACTTCGTTACTCTACAATTACCAACGCTCATCGATTACATTTATCATTTAATTAGTCTTTGCCAGTAGTTCAGGTACAGTTTTTAGAACCGTGCAACTAGTGTGACGTTTCTTAGGAGCCTGCAAAGGCCTATTTGAAATAAAAACATTTGACTTTGACAGTTTTCGCAATATTAGTACTTGCATCTGGCCCATACCTTTTCCGTACTTTTGTCTCCCGATGATACCCACAAATTTTTCCATGACGTCAAAAATTCAGAAACCAAAATGTCAATCAACCATCGTCTCACATATTAAATTTCATGATTCCTGATTTATCAATAAAATAGTTTTATGAAGGAACAGGATTTTTTTCAATCGCCAGATAACTTTTATTTGAAAAATATTTTCACAGTTTGACAGCTTTTGTATAGTAAATAATGTCAAACCGCTATATTTATTCCTGAGATAGAAGTTAAATAATGATGGCGAAAAATCGGCCCTCAGTGTAAAATCCTAGTATTTTAGACTATGGACTGAAATTAAAGTGCCTAGGGAAAGTTTAACAGATTATACAGCTTTGGTAAACTTTCGTGAAACTAAAGTATGCTCTAATTTAGTTCAGCGTTTCAACAAAAGAGGCTTTGTTTCCTAATTCGTTCAGGTTAAAGAACTATTAATGAGCAGTTACAAGAACGAACAAACTTCAACTTAAGCCGGAAGGTGAATGACCATTAAATGGCGTTATAATTTCAAGTTTTCAAGTGGTTCAAACAAATTACTAAGTTTTGCATGAAACATGCAATAATAAACATGCAGTTATTACGAATGTTATTATTTTAACTGCACCACTAATAACAATTTTAAAACAATCTACATTTAAATTAAGTGTTTTTCTCACACAATCTTTCAAATTGTTTTAAATAAGCGTTTATTAAATGAGTTTACTAAGTATGATTAATTGCTCATGCAAATATGCAAGGCGCAGAATTCGTAGCCGCGTAGCAGTTGTAGTACCGCTACGCTTTTGTAGCACAGGCGTAGACGTTGAACATTATAGTTATAAACGACAGCAGGGTCAAACCACCCGAATCTGCCAAATTTACTAATAGAATATTACACTTCTGCTATTGTGATAAGCTTGAAAATTGATGAAGAAATTTGACAGATTGCGGTAGGTTGATGTGCTGGCGTCTGTACTCCTAATATGGTTTAACAATTTTGTTAGTTTTATTCCTATGGTCCAAGTTATCCCTTGGCAATTTTGTTAGTGATAATCCCAAGGCCCAAGTGCGGGGGACAAGAATCACAATATCAGCGTAACAGAGGCCCCGGTGCCTCCAAAAATTATTTCTAATATGGTTCATAAAGAATTTGCAAAAATTTGCTCAATTTTCACTCTCAATCCTTCTTCCACAGGTCTCAGGAGATGAACAGCGTCGCCTTTGCGGTGAACAGGCCAAATACAGCGATAGGACTGGCCTAGGCTTAGGCATGGGACTCACGACGTACGGCTCAGTGGCCTACCAGCTGAAAGACGCGAATATGGAAGCTTCTGGAACCGTGGACTTTGTGTGCAGGGCTGCTAAGATTATGAATAGGACAAGTAAGTCATAGTTTTAATTTTTTCAGTTGTGTTTGTAATTCTGGCAATCTTGGGTCCTGCTAAGGCTAAGAAGGACTTATATAAACTGACTATAATCGGCATCCTACTAGGTTCCAACCGCGGTTTAATTCGCGTCCCGAAGTAACTACTTCCTGCACATGGATAAAAAGTAACTAATGTGTTATTTTGATATTAAAAGCTATATTACTGCCAAGTTTCATTTTTTTTTCATCAAAGTTTTTTGCTGACGGAGAAATAAACATCTATAGCCCTATATAAACTTTGCGTTTATAATATTTCTATGTATGACAACAATTTTTTTACATCAACTTTATTTTCAGTTTAAGCTTCAAATGTTTTAAAGTATTTTTTTCTCATGCCTTCTAGTACAAAAAGAAACTTAAAAAGTCTTGGGAATCATATTATTAATTTTTCATTTTTCGAAAGTTTTTTCATCGTAATTTTTGGAACACCTGGGAATAAGCCTTTATAACTTTCTTGAATTGAATAAAAGAACAGACTTATTAAGACGGATTTTTAGCTACTTATCACAGAAATTATAATATTATTATCAAACTTTATATTGGTTTCAATAACTTTAATATTTTCTGAAAAGATAATAAAGTTAATTTTAATATTTCAAGTCATAATGTGATTGAACTTAATTATACTCAGATTTTAATCCGAGGATTATTATTACTCTTTCATAAAATACAGACGACAGCAGGTCACGCTACCCGAATCTGTCAAACTTTAAAAATCGAACATTAACCTTCGATCATTGTGATAAGGTTGAAAATCTATTGATTAAAGTGACAGATTGAGGTAGGATGATGTACTGGCGTCTGTACTTACGTTTTTGTCAAACAAATTATTCTAATTGTGAATGAGACTTGAGGAAACTCGATATTTCCTTGACTCCTCATTAAGATTACCCATTGTGCTAGCATAACTACATAGATAATGTACCATTTCAATTATTTACAGCAAATCTTTCATGAAACAGTAATCCTGTAGGTATTGTATTGTGTAACCTTTTATTTTGTTGCCTAATTCCCAGAAAATGATGATAATTGTAGCTTTGTACAGACAACAGCAGCTCAACGTATACGAATCTGTCAAATTTGACCGATCGAATATTAATCTTCCATTATTGTGATAAGGTTGAAAATCTGTTGCAGAAATTTGACAGATTGTGGTAACTTGATGTGCTGTCGTCTGTACGTACGTACTTAAATATGTACTTAAGAAGGTATGTGAAGTTAAAGCAACAAGACAAGAAAATGTAGTTTACGCTTTTATCATCATCATTAGTTCATCTATAGGCCTTCTTAATCGACAACCAAAAGGATAAAAGTCTATACTTATATCTAATTTCTTATTTAACCGACTCCATTTCAAATTAAGTTTCAAGTTAAGTATTGATTTTCCGATTATTACACAAGTATCTGTACACAATATAGCATAGAGCTCCGAAGAATAATGGCATATGTCCCATTAACAACTGTTCTAATATAAGCTTTATACGCGTATAAGTAAGGTTCATTTAGCGATGACATTGTGGTGGTAAATGAGATGTTTTTGTTTCAGTTCTCATGACGGTGTTCCTGGTGTTTTTGTCTACACTGCCTATTATTATGACGATTATGGGTAAGTTATCATTACAAACTAGTATACAATTCCATTTCCAGTCACTTTAATTGGTTGGTTTTATTGGGTAGAAAAATCTATATAAATTTCATATAAATCGGTGGTTATCTTCAACACCATCGAAAATCATCTAAATCCCATTAAAAAAGAGTTGATACCTAATTTATTACAGCGGCGATCTTGGTTTTAAATTTTGTCAAACCCCAACTTTTCTTTAAATACTTAATCTGTGTCAATGTGCTATAAGTCAACTATAATATACAATGCAATAATAAATAGTTTTAATTTTCACAACAACTCAAAAACTATACAAATATTTTTATTTATTATCTCTCATCACGACTAATGCGGTTCTTTACTTTCAATATTTTTCTTCTCTTATCAAAGTCAGCGATAACACAATCCTCTTAACTGATCACTTTCAAAGAAAAATCGAAGTATCATTACTTCTAATAGTTTCATTCATCTCCTGTTATCTAGATTTCAGTGTAACCTCAAAGACTTTATATTTTTTGTCAAGTTCGTTAGGTAGTACTCCTATGATCCACACGGGTGGGGTATGTATGGAGGACGTTACATGTAATAACGATGGTAAAGAGGGTAGTTTTCGGTGCATACAACATTATATGCTGCCACTGTTTCCAATGTGATCGATGACAAAAATATTGGTTATCAAATTGGTACAGACAGTACAAGCTACGACAATCTGTCAAATTTCTCTAATAGATTTTTGACCTTATCACAAACCTTATCGCTAAGAAGACTCATTTTTTTCCAAGACCACAAAACTGTACCTACTCTAATAATTAATTGGCTAAAAATGTGGAGATTTGGTTTCATACATTACGCTAGTACCCCATACAGACGTGTAAAACTTAACTTTAAAACATCTACGAAATTAATTTTCCTCATAATCACAGCTTACCTAATTTTTGCGCAACAAACTTACGTCACAACAAGCAGCCTAGCAACATAAACACCCGCGTACAGTCACCGAGATAAAGCTTAAACCAAAGTTGACACAAATCTGATAAGTCCACGAGATGCCAACATAATGACATTACTGACAGACGCCACAAAATGGCGCCGAAAAAACGCTACCAAAAAGTTTGTAAATAAGTTTATTGATTAAAAGGAGGTTCTAATGGCGGTCGTCAAGAAGTTTCGGCGGTATTTGATTGAAGTTACGGAGTTTATACAAGTTTGACTCAGTTTGAGGGCAAGAGCCATGTTCGGGAATTTTGCTAGGCTTTTGGATAGATAACGGTGAGATTAGCTTTGTTTCATAATACAATTATGTTGTAGAGTTTCCTTTTGTTGAATTAAGAAGCGAGAATGAGTACCTTAAAGTAAAACTTGAGTCTAGACTTTGTGTGTAGCAATTAATGTATTCTTTGTACAATCATCAGGTTCTAGTTGATTAATTAAACAATGGTATATTGGGAATAACACAAAGGGATAGTTTACGAACTTCGGAAATGGATTGATCTCCTTGAGTTAAGTTCTTCAATAAATTCTAGAAAAGGTCATTGGCAGAAACTTAACCGACATTTTAGAATTAAACCCACGGCTTCACCAGCACTCCCAAAGTCAGAACTGATGATTTATTCCCCACACAACTTCATACCCGTGGATCCCATGAATATTCAAATTAATTAATACACATGTGATTGAACTGTTTCACTCGACTGTACCTCCAATAAGTTCACAGTTGCTCATTACACGGAATCGATATGTATCTGACAGGCAATTAAATTGCTAATTAAAATGAAGTATGCTTTGTACATTCAAAGGGTTAGGAATAACGCTTTTGAGCTTGATTTTCTTAGAACGGTGTGGATCGTAAGATATTGTAGGCAACAGTTTCACAGGTCCCAGATAAAGTTATAGATAGTGCCATAGAAATGTTTTTAACTTTGACAACTTTTCTTCGATAGCTAGCTAGGTTCTTATCAGAATCTGTGAAACTGGCGCTTAGGATTTTAAGTAATGACAAACTTCTGCCACCGGTTCCATCCGCGTCCAGTGGGAACTACTGCACACACCTAGATAAAAAGTCTATAGCCTATAGCCTTTCTCGATAAATGGGCTATCTAACACTGAAATATTTTTTCAAATCTGAGATTAGCGCGTTCAAGTAAACATACAAACTGTTCAGCTTTTTAATCAAGAGCAATACCGTCAGCAATGGTGGCTGTCTCCCTAAAGAGACCGGCTAGCTGTGCAGGACATAATAATTGTGCACAAGAGAGCTAGTTCTCCCGGCTAGCTGTGCACATTCAAATTCAAATTCTTTATTTGCATGTTAAGGTATTACAGATCATAATTAAATATTTCGTAGAGCTAACTGCCTTTTTCAGGTGTTGCAAAGAGGGCTAGCACTTATATGTAATTCTCTGTCAAAAGATAAAACTTTTACAATAGTTAACTCTTAGCCACACAGAGACAGCCACAAAATATTCAATGTTTATCTTGTTAAAACTTATCCAGGCCCACATTACGTATTCACGTTGAAAGTAAAATATAAACAAAATATCCTTTCCTTTTCGTGGATTTTCACACCAAAACCAATCTTAATATACCTACAAATTCTTACAAACGGTCGAAAATAATGATAAACTCAGCTTCTTCATTATTCAGTTGGCCAAACTTACACAAAAATTATGATAATCCAATTCGATTATTTGACAATAAAATCGAATAAAAAACGCTCACTCGATGTTGAACCGTAATCGATCCTTTGTACTCGGACAAATATTTGTACAGTCAGGCACGGTTTAATCAACGCGCTGATCGGCAAATCCGGTGCGTACTGGTATAATCCGGTTCCGTGCGGGCCGGCCACGGGAATTAGGTCGGTGACACATTATTGGAATCCTGTTGATTGTACTGGCTCCACCATTGACCCACTTTGACTACCATAATAACTATGGTAGCTTTTACTTTCAAGAGTTTTCTATTTTGACTCACTTGGCTATTTTCGTCAATTGGCTATTTCACCGATAATGATGAATGTAGAGTATTACTGGTGACACATGCACATTTGAATAGTCATAATAAGAGTATGTGTAGTTATAATAGTTCAGTAGACTGCCTCGTTGGTCTAGTGGTCGCATAACCGACTGCTGAGCACGAGGTCTCGGGTTCGATTCCCGGGACGGGCCGAAATCGCATTGTGGGTTTTAGAAACTTTGACAAAGCACAGCCCGGAGTTGGAAGTTGGTGATTGATACACCCGTGCATCGAAGAGCACGTTAATGTCGGTCCTACGCCTGATCTCACTCCGGTCGTATCGGATTGCCGTCCCATCGGGTTATGAAAGTGAGGGAATAAGGAGTGCACCTGTGTCAGCGCAAATGCTTGTGCACTATAATATGTCCTGCGCAGCTGGCTGACTTATATGAGAACAGCCGCCGTGGCCGGCAATCGGCTAGGACTCCATCAATCATCATCATCAATTGGTCCAATATAAAATCAGACCCAAATTAAACATATTCAAATTTAAAACTATGGTATTAGAAAAGCGCGTGAAATACATAATTTTCCTGACCTTAAATCTATTTTATTTTGAGTCGACGCAGCAAGTCTTCTTCTTCCACACTTCTCTGCCTAATCTACACAGACTTTCAACTAATCTAAGCTACTAGTTAAAATCGCTTAAACGTAAAACTAACACGATTCCTTGGCTGTGAACAGTCATCTGACGAATGTATCGGGAACATAATACTTGTATTACATAAAACGTAGATGCTATATTTTATAGAATATACCTAGGTATTTTAGTTTTCCGCCCACTACTCGTGGCTAAATTGGGTCACCTCAGCTTCCTTTATAAATTGCATGAGTTATCAAAGGTTGAAACACAGAGAAGCAGGATATTGAATATTGCCACATTACCTACCTTGGAACTCTGATCAATAAACGTCGCTGGGTAGTTACCGTTAGAACTGCGTGTAAACGATGTTTTCAGTTTTATTTATTTTAGAGCTGATTTATTAATCGCCACATAACTTTTATCTGAAGAATATGTTTGATATTTTGACAGCTTTTGTATGTAGAATATTATGTCAAACCTCTCTCCATATTTATTCCTCAACGACCAGGTATCCGGCCTGTATAAGATGGACTAAACAATTTTATAGGATTTATGATTACCTCCTAAATAAACAGTTTGCCAATCAACGAGCCAACTACAACAGTCAACGGCTTAGTCTAGTGTGCAAGGCTCAAAAAATCCGAAAAAAAGCCACACCTTACCTACTCGATTTGACCCATATTTCAAAAAGCACTATTATCACTAATCACCATTCATCTCTCAGGAGTCCACTACCTCCGAGACTGTCCAGCGGAGCCACGTCTGCCAGTCTACATGATAGTGGGCGGAGTGTCAGGGGGCGCAGGGCTGGCCTGGCTGCTGTTCACCCAACTCTTCGGGAGGAACTCCAACTCCTCAGCCAGCGTGCCTGAGAAGATTCTCGCGTCTGTGCTCACATTGTTTTTGATGGCTTGGTAAGTAATTGCGTGGATATAATGATCTTTTATTTGTCTGTTAGTTTGTACAGTCGACAGCAAGTCAGTGTACCCAAAATCTATCATATCTGTCAAATTTTACCAATCGAACATTAACCTTCCACTATTGTGATAAGGTTGAAAATCGATCGCAGAAATTTGACAGCTTTGTGTACACTGACTTGCTGTCGACTGTACACAATTCACTAGGTACCTTGGTAGGGTCTCATCATGATATCATGATGATCATAAATCATTATTAAAATATTTTGTGGTAACAAGTAATATTTATATGATTGACAGGGATTACAAAATTGCATTATATTTATATTCTATTCTAATATACAGCACTTTGTACATTTATACATTTCTAAAAATATACGAATTATAAGCTATAGCCTGCTTATAAATTAATGTCTCAAAATATCTCCATTAAAATCTGTCAGACACGACAGTCAACCTAACAATTTCTATTTAAAATCTATTACTACAAATAACACAGTCAATATTATTTAAATTCTACTCCAATATTCAATTAAGTTCCATAATTTATAAACTGGAAACCAATCAGAAACTTTATTTACGGCACAAACGAAATTATAGTTGAATTTCACGTTTGTGGAAACGGAAACTTGTTTCGCTTTATTTAAGGCTAAAGTAGTTTAATAGCAGTTGGAAAAGTTTATTTTATGCTGTCGTTAACTACAGTGTCGAGCAAAAAACTTTGGCCATCCCGACGTTTTGAGCGAAAAAATAAAAACATGTCGTGAGAGATTTTCTGCGTTCCACGGCTGGATTTATATATCACATTTTATTTTAAAACATGACTGTTTATATCTAATTACAGTATAATAAGTATGTCACCGTGAGCTTATTGTGGTAATGAATTCACAGACGACTTAATGAAAATTTAGAATGAATTATTTTTGACGATTTTCTTACTACTATTCATCATCATCAGTCCCCTTCCGTTATCCCAATTTCTTATATGACATCGGTGCAGTATTTCTTCTTTTTCTAGATCTTCCTATCTGACGTCATCTCCTTAATTACACTTTTTGCAGAGATATGGTCTTCCACGCAACCCATCCATCTTTTCATCGGTTCTCTTACGTTTCATACTACTTTGGTAAAATAGTGATTAAAATTTATAATAAAATTATGAGTGGTAGGTATATAATATTGGCCCCAAGTGTAAACAACAACGTAGTTATTTGTTAGAAATAGTTTCTTAAGTTAGGATTACGTAAAATAATACGAAAAATTTGCAAATGCAATTTATTTCGCCAGATTGGTTTTACCCTACTTTGAATAAGAATGAGGTTGCCAAATAGTTTTATTGTTTTGTGACTTTCTATTTTGTTGTTTATTTGGAAATAAATATTTTTGAGCAAGTTTGATGGAAAATGTTACAAGATTACAAGAATAGACGTATTTTATGTGATTGATTTAGCTGAATAATTTTTTCATATGGGAACGTCATCTGCCTAGCCTTTTCCCAACTATGTTGGGGTCGGCTTCCAGTCTTACAGGATGCAGCGTAGTAATAGTGTTTTACATGGAGCGATTGATACCCCATCATGAGACTGGTCGTAGACTTATCAGACGTTTATAAGGGGATGAATGGTTTAAAAGTTGCTCTTATACCAACTGGTTGATCAAGTACATTGTTGCATGAGGGAGTTTTTTGTATAAAGTTTTTATCATCTTCCTGCCCTTATACTGATTTATTCGGGTTCGGCGCAATACGTTTTTTCAGAATTCTTTTAAAATGAAGCTTGAAATATTTTCCTAACATCTGTCTGGCATCAATAACCTACATAAAGAAATAAATTGAATACTACAGATGTGTCTAAGATAAAAATAATAAAAACTTCTTGTCATCGTGTAGATCGATCAATCTCAAGAGAATCCTTCAGTATCGAAAACAGAGCTGTCATTGTATTTGATTTCAATCATTGTGAGAGATATTTTTTGATATATAAGACTTTTATTTTATTCAATAAAGATTTCATTTGTTTGTTTGTTTCATTGGTTTTAGTAAGATATTTATCTGTTTGGTTTAATTAATAATGCATCTAATTAATTTGCCTAAATACATAAATATTATGAAACAGAAGTCCCAACACAATATTTTTATAATACAATCTTTTTTCAAATGCTTTTATTTTTAGCAGTGAATCTTCATAATATTCTGCTTGCATATAGAACCTGGGATCTTCTTTTTCTTAACTTCAACTAACTTCTTCTATTGTCTCCAATGTTCTTATTGACCCACCTTGCCCATAAACTTTACTAAGTACGCCACCCTCAACAGGTTTGCCGTGGGCAACTACTGGACCCTAGGCATCATGTGGCCAGATTACACGCCAACACTGTTCGAGCCAAACCAGTGGTGCCACAGGACACTATACGTGTTCTCACTCACACAGCTGGGAGTGGTGTGGGGGCTCATGGCTTTGGTGCTACTGGTGTTGATGGCTCTCGCCGTTTGTCAGGTAATGGCTCAGGTATAATATGATTTTGAACCTTATTGCTGCTGTGGTAGAGTAAAATTTGGAATGACATTTTATTTATATCGTGGTGCTTGTGGTGCGTGATCAAATTACCTTTTCACCATTACCCACTATACCTATTTGAAATTATATCAAACTCACATTTTGTTCTAGAATTCGATCCTACTTACAGAACAGGGGTACAGAAGTTTGAAAAAGTTTTATTACAGGGATACTTTGTGTATTAAAATTCTAAAAGTTAGAACTGAAAAGGGTTCGGGGTATCGGGTTAAAACATTGCTTATGCTAATAGGAAAAGTTTTTTACATTACATTGTCGACCACGTGTAGATTATAAGAGTACCTAAATGCTTCTAGAATTCGACCCAATGAAAGAATAGTATTATAAAGTAATCTTTGTCCAGGTATTCGGCTGCGGCTGGTTAGGGCCGCCAAGATACAAGTAGCAACGGCGCAGCGTCGTGCTAGAGCTATGGCACAGGAACATCAATAACACAATGGACGTGGCGGGCGCCCTGCTGCCCTTCACGCAAGTCGTGCGCCCCGAGCTCACCATCCATGTACAGGAGGTGCTCACCCAAGCAGACAAGGAAGCAGAGGTGCCCAAACAAAAGAACACCATCCCAGAAATAAACGAACCAAGTGATAAAGACGATGAAGTGAAAACCCCACCTAAAAATGTTGACAACCCCAAAAGTGTACATAAAGACAAAAGTGCTATTACTGATAATGGTAATAAGAAATACTTTGACAAAAGTGCTAATGGTAAGAATAGTGAAGTGAGAAGTTGCGATGTGGTGACTATGAAGAATACGAAAAAGGGCAGTCCTGCCTGATGGTTGTTCGTCGTGCTGCCACCGCACGGCAAAAAGCATGTACATTTTGAAGCAACAGATAAGATATATTATTTCTGAATTGCTATGGACGATATTTTAACTGTCGAGCTAAATGTCGAACCAAATTTTGATAGCTTAAAAAATATATAAATTATGGCATCGGATTTTTTGGAAATTAAGTCAGGGACTTGTTGTCTATTAAAATATAAAAGCGAACTATTAAATTACATGAAACATTTACCTGAAAAAGATTTTCTAATGTGTGGGACCAGAAGTTGGTTGGACCACAAAATTCGTGGAAAACCTGACGAAGGTAAATATTATTCTAAAACGAAGGGTTTTATCCGCTTCTCAAATGTTCGCACATTAAACGAACTTTTTCCAACTTCCCAGCTTACTATCTAAATAAAATAAAAAAGAATCCTTCTGTATCTGACAGTTGGAATCCAGGCTTAGACAAGACTTTTGGGAAAACTTTTATTACTACAGACAACCGCCGTCTTTAAGAATTGAAAAAGTATATACAGTTATTTATGTGGTTCGATGTAAAAAGACAAGCTGCACCGTAGAAACCGTTTATCAATACCTAAGTTATGTAAGAAGAAAAGTAAAATGTTATAAAGTAAACACATTTGTACGACAAGTAAAAATTAATTCGGTAATAAAGGCTATTTTATTGAGGTACTCCTTGAAGCGCCACTGTTTTGAAACGCTCCTAATGAAGCACTCCTTTATTATTCCTCGAAGCGCTCGTTTTAGTATCGATCGATCTCGATAACTTTTAAATAAAATTCTAACTAAAAGGAGCGCTCCGAATAATAATAAAAGAGCGCTTAAGTAGGTGCGTTTCAAAACAGTGGCGCTTCGAGGAATACCTCATTTTATTTTATTTATTTATTATGTGGTTCGATATTTATGCTCGCCAGTGTACCGTTGCTTAACTGTCACTGCTTTTCGACTCCGTGCTCAAACTGCTGTCTCTAACTGTACTATAGTAATAGTATATCAAAAATATGCATAAAAATTAACATAGTATATGTGATAGTAGTTTTAATTTCATATCAATGTGTTGTCTTAATTAATGGTATGTGTGGCGTTTATTTATCGTTAAGATACAACGAATATTTATTAGTATTAGTGCTTTTTATATTGTAAATATTGGAATTTTAATATAATCAATTTAATATATAATGTAGGTGTATCATATCAGCTTATGTACTAGATAACACATATCCTTTAGAATATAGTAAGTATTTAAAAGAGTATTTTCAAAATTATTGAAGTTTTTTGAAATGGAACGTTTGGTAGATAACACGTCCTATAAGATACCAAAGTATTATCTAATTCACTCATGAAATTCACAGTACCTACCGTGAGCCGAGCAAAACAAGTTTTTGAAAGTATGAATAGGTACCTTACGTAAGCTATTTTTGATTAAAGTTCATATCTGTTTTTTTTTACCAAATTCTAAAAAGGATATTTTTTTTCTGTGAATACTACTTACTGTATAATTTTTCTTCAATTCAAAACAACAGTTTTAGTCATACAAATAAAAAATATTTAAAATTCTTTACCTACGTATGTAACAATTAAGTATAATATACTTTGTACAGTCGTGAGGTCTTCAGACCCATATTTCCATATTCAAAAACCTGAAATACCATATCCCACCCAAATATACTTATTTATGATGGGATGATCTATTTCACGATGCGTATTATCATAAATTGGAATACTTGTTGATCTTAGGATTGTCGTCAGCATTATAGGGAAAACATTTCAATACATGACGTCACACGTCATAACGTTCCATTTTACGGTCTTTTATTATAGGAATACAATATATACAGTATACACCGTTTATTAGATAGTATTGTATAAATTTTGTGTGCACATATCTATATAAAATTGTACTAAATGTCTGAATATTTGTAAGTGAAACACGGTGTTAACTCGAGACATGACTTAAATATTACACTGGCGTGACGAAAAAATTACTCACTTTATAAAAAATAATATTAACAGCATGTTTTATATATTAAACAAAAGGATTTTCACAAAAGTGTTGAAAATTAATTTCGAAGTTTTATAAAGTCTCGAGTTTCGATACAAAGTGATCACGTAACTGCATGGAACAGGCTTTAATAGAGATTTTATGTGAAATCATATTTTTATAGAAGAGGAATATGAAATAATATATGTATTGTATATTATGATGATATTTGTATCAATGTGCTTGTAGGTAAAACATATTGGATGTTCTCGTAACTTATTTGACAAGAAAAGGGTTTTCGTTGACCGATGCTTTAGACTTATATTTTAGTGACGAAAACGTCCTTTTATTGCGAGAAATTATGTATAAATTTCGTGTTGACCTCTTTATTTCAGAAATGATAAACGAACTACAACTTACAAAATTAAAAGTATGACAGCTAGGATTTACTCAATACATTTATGTAAAAAAAAAACTTACGAAAAATATTCTCAGTCAGTAAAGTATATAAACACTTATATTACCATATTATCAAATAATAAAATGACGCTTCTATACGCTTCTAAATATTTATGAATGCCGAATATAAAAACCATAAGAAAAGTATCGGAATTAACCAAAAATATCAAATAAGAAAACATTTTTTGTTAGATTAAGGTATGCTGTCCACTGAGGTAACAATTATATTTATATTAATCTATGATAAACTTTATCGGATAAGCATGGCTAAATTTACCAATACCTTAAAAAATATATTGATTTTGATAATGATTTTACGACAAAATGTTATGTTACAACTGCACATAGAACACACATTTTATTCCAAAATACAAAAACCACCAAAAACATAACAAAAACAGTACAAAAGTCTCCTTACAAAAGGCGACATTATATATTTTAAGCCTGACCTTTGAGTTTTATACATTCATCAAAAAAAGCCGAGTCGTTTTGTTAAGTAAAGTGTAACTCTTATATGAGATCTTGTAAAGGATATGCAGAATTTTCTTTATATTCGGACGCCTACCTCAATCTGTCAATAGATTTTAAACCTTATTACAATAGTGGAAGGTTAATATTCGATTGGGAAAATTTGTTAGATTCAGGCAGGTTGACGTGCTAAAATCTTTTAGATGTCATTCTTCAGATTTTTTTATCTTTGCCAATAATGAATAACCAGTTGTTTCCTATATATAACTTAAACAGCCCGGTAATCAACTTCGAGGTCAGCTGGCCTAATATAAAACCCTTTATATATCGCTAAATTCGTCCTAAATTGTAAAGACGTCCCTCTCAGACCAATTTTAATCAGAACAGCTTATACAGTGTTTTTGAAAAAAACGTTTTTTTACAAATTTTGTTCAGCGGTTTGAATAAAATTTCAGAACATCACTTTACTGGTGCTTTGAATTTTAAATAAATAAAAAAAATATGCTAAAACTAAAATTGTAAATTAGGCAATGCGATATAGAATTGAATTATTTTAGAAATATATAGTTAACCAGGACATCTCTTAATGGTTAACTATCATGATTATCTATTATCTACTATCTATAATATAATATTTATATTTAAGAAAGAAACTTATTCATAGCTTAACTGCAAAACCAAATTATGAAAATGTAAACGATTACAGGATTTTCTAAATGTCGCAGTTAAACTGTGAAATAAGACTTTTCCTAGAATTAAAAATATATAGAAATTATCTAGTACTGGATTTGGGAACATAGATGAAATCGTAGTTATTTTTGTATAGACAATATAATTTTACTCTTGTCCCTATAATCTTGGATATACCTTATATCTATATGATAGATAGAACCTTTTTGAATATACCTATTTAGTATTTTAATATCTTTTGTGTATGCAAAAGTATTTTCTATAATACACTGTATATGAAAAATATATAGAAAAGGTAGTGCATGAAAAAATAACTGCTACGCTGTATAGGTTGGGAATTGGATGCAATTTTTGCACTTGGCATCATTCCAATTTATGTAGAAATAATTTTGACATTCGAGTACGTAAAACTACATTTTATCCATATATAAAAAGTTATGGTGACAGTACCTTATTTGATTTCATAAAGGTATACCAATAAACAATTTACCCAAACTGAAATTCATGAGCATTGAACCAAAATCTATTTCTTTTTCCTCCTCTACATTATCATATCGTTGTCAGTCAAATACTTAATCATAATACTGAATATTGAAGATATACTCTTATATTCATGAAGGTCATATTGTGCGAAGTGTCTCAATAAATCGTCCTTGACCTTGGATTGTGACCTTTCCTCACAATTCGGCTTGGTTACCACTCATATTTATTTCATGTTTCGGAATATCCTTATACCATTGGGTTTTGGGAGCATAAATATTAAAAACAGAATATTGATTTGTTCTCAGTGTTTTTGTAGGAAGCCCAACTTTTGAGAATATTTCTAAAGATATTAGTGAGTATTGACTTTAGATATTGTATTATGATTAGTGCCTAAAACTAAGCTTTTGGAAATGCGTTTTCACTGTCCATTTTATTTTTCAAGGTCATGGTCAGAATAATCTCCGTTTTTATTTTATTTTGTTTTACATATCAGTAGAAGTTTGTGTATAGCAGTTTTATGAGGCTTATATTTTTTTGTAATTGAAAACGCATTACTTGACGACCATATTAAAAGTATATCCTATGACTTAGATCCCCATATCAATGTTCACTTTATATATCCCTATTCTATATAATATATAGCCATATTTACATTAGACTATGAAGTGGAATACAATTAATTAAAGACTATTTGTAGATGTCTCTTAAAAATATATTATTATGAATATTAATTATATAGAATCGCTGGAAGCATGACCTATAGGTATTACTATTATATTATAATTACGATATATAGAAAAAGTGTAAAGATTGTAATGCGTGTATTTATTGTGATGACATAAGTAAATAAATGTGTTTTTTTAAAACGAAGTCTACATTTTTGCCCTTTAGAATCTAACTTAAGTTAGGTATACGGTAACAATGCAAAGAAAAAAAATAACATTTTATATATTTTTCAATTACAATTAAGAATACATAATTAACCTGACACTTTCACTTTCGTAAGTTTTGAGCAAGATGGTGACCATTTTAAAAATATCAATATAGTTTTTTATTAATTAATAAAATATATCAAATTAGAGCAATTACTAGTATGAGTCGCATCACGTCTATTTGCCAACTCGTTTCTCGCTGAATTTACCAATGTAGATAAGAAGACTACATAAATAAATCTTTATTTTCAAAAGAGAAAAAGAGCTTAAAAATATTCAATGTGGTTTCTGATGTTTTGCTTTGTATAAATCAGCGATTTAGAGTCTGCGCACTGGTGGCGATGCAAGTTCAACCTTTTATGCAAGTTTATTCCATTTTTCATATCTCTCTTGCGACTCTCTTCTCAAAACGACTGTGGTTTCTGAGTATTTTTATTCATGACTAGCTTCTGCCAGCAGTTTCACCCGCGTCCCGCGGGAACTACTCGGCGCACCCGGATAAAAAGTAGCCTATAGCCTTCCTCGATAAATGGGCTATCTAACACTGAAATAATTTTTCAAATCGAACCAGTACTTCCTGAGATTTGCGCGTTCAAACAAACAAACTCTTCAGCTTTATAAATATTAGTATAGATTTGATATAAAGATGAATAGATCTTTAAGGATTAGTGAGTAGATAAACCTCGGAACAAAAGTACTCGGAAACCGGCCAGCAGTCAAGTCATACTTTAATAATTGATCCAAAAATCGATGACGGTGGTTACTTAGCAACGAGTTCCTCCTCATTTCTTCAATGGACAATACAGACAGAAGTGTTTTCTGGCTAAAAATAAACAATGAAGTATCCATTCCAATGTTGTTTATGTCTGGTAGTCTGATAATATTATTGTTGTTGTTTATTTCGCAATAGTCTACAAAAACACTGGACGTTCGAAGTAAACAAAAGACGACACCCGATACTCAGTGCCGAGAACTCTCGAGATCGTGTTAAGTTTATTTTCAGATGATACACAATTATGTATTTTGATAGAAAATTTATCTCTAAGAAATTTCATGTTTATTTGAGTAATATCACTTAACATAATATTATGTTATTCTTATCATAAGTAATAATAATATTATAAATACATAAGTAACCGTTTGTCTTGTTTGTGTTTTCAGGTCAAAATATTGAACAGATTTTGGCCCATTTTCACCAAAAACTTAACGTCTGATTTCATTATTTTGTCGGTGAACTTGGCGAAAGCTACGCAGATATTTTTATTCGGATGCAGGAAGTTGTTTCCCCTGTGAGACGTGAGAAATTGCTTGTTTAAAAAAATATCAAATTAGGATAGTAAAATATTTTCTTCATATTAAACCGAGAAAAATGTAGGCAGCGCTGAAGCCATTTTCCATTTCCTAATTTTTTTCCATATTAAAAATATCGAGTACTAGGGGAATCTTTGAGAAAAAATATGAAAGCTTAATTAATATGAAACGTATAAAGGAAATTCCAGTATGCGTGGAATTTAATCACGGAACAGGCGTTAGTACTTATATTTCTGGGATGATTGAACTGTAGAATATATTATGAAAATAATTTCATCCATGATAATCCAATAATAGATTTTGGTGCTGAATGATTTTAATACGAAGGATGAAAATATTAGGTAAGTATAGCTGTTTGCATGTGAAGAAAAAACTCTTAAGGCGGCCCCTTCCAGTGAAACTTCCATACAAAAAGAGCATACAAATTATAGCGCTC